>CM060483.1:21516934-21574434 GCA_030544235.1 Lepturacanthus savala
TATGTTAGTATGTATGTATGTTAGTATGTATGTATGTTAGTATGTATGTTAGTATGTATGTTAGTATGTATGTATGTTAGTATGTATGTATGTATGTTAGTATGTATGTATGTTAGTTAGTATGTATGTTAGTATGTATGTTAGTATGTATGTTAGTATGTATGTTAGTATGTATGTTAGTATGTATGTTAGTATGTATGTTAGTATGTATGTTAGTATGTTAGTATGTATGTTAGTATGTATGTATGTATGTTAGTATGTATGTATGTATGTATGTTAGTATGTTATGACATCAACAGTCTCTCCTTCCTCCAGGACCCTAAGGAATGGACCAGGATGGTGATCCACAACATCGCTGGTTGTGGTAAATTCTCCAGCGACCGAACCATCGGTCAGTACGCTACGGAGATCTGGGGCATGGAGCCCAGTCTGGAGAAGATCGCCGCCCCCGATGACCCCCGCTAGACCACGTCGGACCACTCCAGACCGCCTCCTGCACCCTGTAGCTTCTCACTCCGTACCAACCGTGGCTTTGTGGGTTCTCGATCCCTCGACTCCTCCCGGTTCTTCTTGCATCAGCAAATAATCGAAGTGGCTTATTCACATTGTGTGTTTTTTCCTCTCTGTGCACCAGCAATGCATTTTCTCTGAAAAACCGTGAATCTGTGGAGCCTTACGGGGGTTTTAGCATCTTACCTCCATGTTACTCAGTCAGTTCCGGGTCTTTAACGTGTCATCAACCTCCGTAGGAATCAGGGAAGTCTTCGGTCGGAGTTAAAGCGTTAACGATAATGAATTAGTGTTGCAAAGATTCCATGGGAAATACTCAACTCAATAGTCTAGATTGGGCTCTAAAAGCCTCCAGGAATCTAGAAATCATTGGTGATTTGATGGAGCAGGAAGGGGGCGTGGCCTAAACAGGAAGCAGTGTAAAAATACCTGCCTTAAAGGGATAGTTCAACCTTTTTTCCTGTTTCCAGACCAGCGGAGCTTTACTATGTATCTTAATGGTATTTTTTGGTTTTTGTCCTCAAACGAGATGTAACCTGCAACTTACTGGGAATCCTGTTAAAATGTTGGACTATCCCTTTAAATCTGGTTGTTTTAGCCAAGATTACAAGTTCTAACCTTAAATTTCTGATTTATTCCCATGGAAAGTTTCCGACTTTGAAAGCTCCTGGAATTTTTGCAACCCTACTTTGGGTTATCTTTGTAGTTTTCACATCTTAGAGACTTGAATTCCCTCGTCCTCCTCCCAGAGCAAAAAAAGAAAAACCTCACCACTGTTTAACCAACCAAAACCAAACCAGGTCTTCCATGGAAGAGACGGGAAAGACAAAGCGGTTTCCATAGCAACACTGTGTCGTCCCAGCAGATTATTTCCTATTAAAAGTGTTCCGTGTTCCATGGTGTTTGCTGGATGTTTGTATTTCCATTGATGGAACCCTGCTCATGCATGTGTTGCTGTCTCTTTCTGCTGTAAGTTGTTCTCTCTACGTGTTGATAGATTCTAACAAAAGCCTTTTCTGCCTAAAACCTGACTGACTAAAGGTGTGTGTGTGTGTGTGTGTGTTCTGTTGTTGTTTAGTGTGTTTTAAAACACTAAGAGTCCGTAACACTGTGGGTATCAGCTCGGTCCATGTGCCGTAACGTTAGCAACGTTAGCGTCTTAGCTTCAGCTGCTGAACGTTTTCACTGTCTTTTTCCTTTTTATTCAATAAACGACAGAACTACATCAACAGTCGTCTCCTGTTTTGCTCCTGAATGGGCACTTTAGGACATATTTTGGCTCCTAGAGGGCATTTTAGCTGGGATTTTCCCTCCCAAGAGGTACTTTAGGACACATTTTGGCTTCTAAAGGGCACTTTAGCACATGTTTTGGCTCCTAGGGGGAATTTTAGCTGGGATTTTTGCTCCCAAGAAGCACTGTAGCACATATTTGGGCTTCTAGAGGGCACTTTAACTCACATTTTAGCTCCTAGTGTGCACCTTAGGACACATTTTGGCTCCTAGTGGGCACTTAAGCACACATTTTTGCTTCTAGGTGGTACTTTAGCAAACATTTTGGCTTCCTGGGGGCACTTTAACTCACATTTTGAGGGCAGAGGGCATTTTAGCTGGGATTTTTGCTCCCAAGAAGCACTTTAGCATATATTTTGGCTTCTAGTGTGCACTTTAACTTGCATTTTGGCTCCTAGAGGGCGTTTTAACTCACATTTTAGCTCCTAGTGTGCACTTTAGGACACATTTTGGCTTCTACAGGGCACCTTAGCACATAATTTGGCTCCTAGAGGGCACTTAAACACATGTTTTGACTTCTGGAAGGCATTTTAGGCCATATTTGGGCTCCTAAAGGGCACTTTAACATACATTATGCCTTCTAGTGGGCACTTAAACACAGGTTTTGGCACCTAGAGGGCACTTCAGCATGTGTTTTTCAAAGAAATGCTTGATGAAAAACTAAAATACAAACACAAACAGAGGTTTTATAAAAGATGTATCCCAGGAAACCACAATGAATCGATATCAAACCTAAAAAACAAATATTTAATTGTTAAACTACCAAAAACTGACCTTGAATAAACAGAAAATACACATTTAAATCACACGTCCACCCAATAATCACATTTAACATACAAACATTAACCGAATACGTTTCTAAACACATGAATCTGTATATTTCACCTTGGATTTGGTCACATGACGACGCAACAAATCTACTTTAACGTATAAGAAAAGGAATCTAAACCTCAGAATTCATTTAAATGTCAAAACTTTGAATAAAAGAAAACTTTCAGCAATAGGGATATCCTGGTCATGTGACTATCTCCTTCAAAATAAAAGCCCTCTTTTCACCCCTAACATGAAAAACTAGACTTTACATCACATAGTTTCCGCTCTTCATCCAGTAGACGGTGAGATGTCCGCGGGTTTTGTCGGACTCTCTGCCGCCGCCTCGTGCGTCTTCTCGTGTTTCTTCAGCTTCAGCCGGAACCTGAACTCTTTCCCGCAGCTCTTGCAGCGATACGGTTTCTCCCCCGTGTGCGTCCTCTCGTGGACCCTCAGCGCCCTCGGCCGGGGGAACCTCTTCCCGCAGGTTTCACAGAGGTACGGTTTCTCCCCGGTGTGAACCCTCTCGTGGCGTCTCAGCTCCGACATCAGGCGGAAAACTTTCCCGCAGGTTTTGCAGCCGAACGGTTTCTCCCCCGTGTGTTTCCTCACGTGGTCGCGCAGCTTGGACTTGTTCTTAAAATCCTTCTGGCAGACGTCGCATTTAAAACAGTGTTTGGCCGTTTCGGTTTGAGTCTTTGCCGCAGCAGCGTTGCCGGGGTGATTTCTGCTCCTCTGTGGTCGTGACTCAGCGTTTCCAGGTTTTTCGAGCTGCTCCTCAGGCTTCGCTTCCTCTTCTTCAGGTTCCAGAATCTGATCTTCGCTCACGTTGGTGTCGCTTTCCTCACAAGCAGGAGTCAACGGGAAGGTTCCAGTTTCCTGCAGCAGCAGCTGGTCTTCCTCCGGATCCTCTGGGTCTTCCTGGTCCAGACTGGACGTGGTCTCCTGGTCCTTCAGGACCTGCTGCTGCTGCTGCTGTGGAAGCTCTGGACGAACAAAAAAATCAAATAAAAGAGCTTAAAAAACATGTTTTCTCCTTTTTTTCCATTTATTTACACAATTTGTGTTTTTTATTCATTAAAATAACAGCATTTTCTGATAAAAGTGATTTTTTTGTCCTAAATCATGTCTTGATTAAATGTTTATATTCATTAATTCATTAATTATGTAGTTGAATATAAAGAAATAAATGAATTTAAAGGATCTTCAGTCTATTAAACATGTGACACTGTTTTATTTATACTTTACATTAAACAATTGATTAAAATTAGGAATTAAAACTTAATTAAATAAGATTAAAAATAAAACAAGGAATAATATATTCTAAATATAAAATAATATAAATGTAATATAAAGTGCTGTTTATATCAGTAAATAACCAGTGAACAGTTCAAACAGCAGATGTCAGTAAAGCTGCAGCATCAAACTCTAAACACAATAAATAAATAAATAAATAAATAAATAAACATCTGGAAATTTACTGATTCATTTTATTTTGTTATTTTTAATCATTTGGGTTAAATACAGAAACTGATGGATAATAAGAACATGACACATGAATATGAGTGTGTGTGTTAGTGTGTGTGTTAGTGTGTGTGTTAGTGTGTGTGTTAGTGTGTGTTAGTGTGTGTTAGTGTGTGTGTTAGTGTGTGTTAGTGTGTTAGTGTGTGTGTTAGTGTGTGTTAATGTGTGTTAGTGTGTGTGTTAGTGTGTGTTAGTGTGTTAGTGTGTGTTAGTGTGTATGTGTTAGTGTGTTAGTGTGTGTGTTAGTGTGTGTGTGTGTGTGTGTTAGTGTGTATGTGTTAGTGTGTGTTAGTGTGTGTTAGTGTGTATGTGTTAGTGTGTGTTAGTGTGTGTGTTAGTGTGTGTGTGTGTGTGTTAGTGTGTGTGTTAGTGTATGTTAGTGTGTTAGTGTGTGTTAGTGTGTATGTGTTAGTGTGTATGTGTTAGTGTGTGTTAGTGTGTGTTAGTGTATGTGTTAGTGTATGTTAGTGTGTTAGTGTGTGTGTGTTAGTGTGTGTGTGTTAGTGTGTGTGTGTTAGTGCATATGTTAGTGTATGTTAGTGTGTTAGTGTGTGTGTGTTAGTGTGTGTGTGTTAGTGCATATGTTAGTGTATGTTAGTGTGTTAGTGTGTGTGTTAGTGTGTTAGTGTGTGTGTGTTAGTGTGTGTGTGTTAGTGTGTGTGTGTTAGTGTGTGTGTGTTAGTGCATATGTTAGTGTATGTTAGTGTGTTAGTGTGTGTGTTAGTGTGTTAGTGTATGTGTTAGTGTGTATGTGTTAGTGTGTGTTAGTGTATGTGTTAGTGTGTATGTGTTAGTGTGTGTTAGTGTATGTGTTAGTGTGTGTGTGTTAGTGTGTGTTAGTGTATGTGTTAGTGTGTATGTGTTAGTGTGTGTTAGTGTGTGTGTTAGTGTGTATGTGTTAGTGTGTGTTAGTGTATGTGTTAGTGTGTGTGTGTTAGTGTGTGTTAGTGTATGTGTTAGTGTGTATGTGTTAGTGCATATGTTAGTGTGTGTTAGTGTGTGTTAGTGTGTGTGTGTTAGTGTGTGTGTGTTAGTGTGTGTGTGTTAGTGCATATGTTAGTGTGTTAGTGTGTGTTAGTATATGTGTTAGTGTGTGTGTGTTAGTGTGTGTGTGTTAGTGCATATGTTAGTGTGTTAGTGTGTGTTAGTATATGTGTTAGTGTGTGTTAGTGTGTTAGTGTGTGTTAGTATATGTGTTAGTGTGTGTTAGTATATGTGTTAGTGTGTGTTAGTGTGTTAGTGTGTGTTAGTATATGTGTTAGTGTGTGTGTGTTAGTGCATATGTTAGTGTGTTAGTGTGTGTTAGTATATGTGTTAGTGTGTGTTAGTGTGTTAGTGTGTGTTAGTATATGTGTTAGTGTGTGTTAGTGTGTGTGTGTGTTAGTGTGTGTGTGTGTTAGTGCATATGTTAGTGTATGTTAGTGTGTTAGTGCATATGTTAGTGTGTTAGTGTGTGTTAGTGTGTGTGTGTTAGTGTGTGTGTGTTAGTGCATATGTTAGTGTATGTTAGTGTGTTAGTGTGTGTTAGTGTGTTAGTGTGTGTTAGTGTGTGTGTTAGTGTATGTGTTAGTATATGTGTTAGTGTGTGTGTTAGTGTGTGTGTTAGTGTATGTGTTAGTGTGTGTTAGTGTGTGTGTTAGTGTGTGTGTTAGTGTATGTGTTAGTGTATGTGTTAGTGTGTGTGTTAGTGTGTGTGTTAGTGTATGTGTTAGTGTATGTGTTAGTGTGTGTTAGTGTATGTGTGTTAGTGTATGTGTTAGTGTGTGTTAGTGTGTGTGTTAGTGTATGTGTTAGTGTGTGTTAGTGTGTGTGTTAGTGTATGTGTTAGTGTATGTGTTAGTGTGTGTTAGTGTGTGTGTTAGTGTGTGTTAGTGTGTGTGTTAGTGTATGTGTTAGTATATGTGTTAGTGTGTGTGTTAGTGTGTGTGTTAGTGTATGTGTTAGTGTGTGTTAGTGTGTGTGTTAGTGTGTGTTAGTGTGTGTGTTAGTGTGTGTGTTAGTGTGTGTGTTAGTGTGTGTGTTAGTGTATGTGTTAGTGTATGTGTTAGTGTGTGTTAGTGTGTGTGTTAGTGTGTGTTAGTGTGTGTTAGTGTGTGTGTTAGTGTATGTGTTAGTGTATGTGTTAGTGTGTGTTAGTGTGTGTGTTAGTGTGTGTTAGTGTGTGTGTTAGTGTATGTGTTAGTATATGTGTTAGTGTGTGTGTTAGTGTGTGTGTTAGTGTATGTGTTAGTGTGTGTTAGTGTGTGTGTTAGTGTATGTGTTAGTGTATGTGTTAGTGTGTGTTAGTGTGTGTGTTAGTGTGTGTTAGTGTGTGTGTTAGTATATGTGTTAGTGTGTGTGTTAGTGTGTGTTAGTGTGTGTGTTAGTGTGTGTTAGTGTGTGTGTTAGTGTATGTGTTAGTATATGTGTTAGTGTGTGTGTTAGTGTGTGTGTTAGTGTATGTGTTAGTATATGTGTTAGTGTGTGTGTTAGTGTGTGTGTTAGTGTATGTGTTAGTGTGTGTTAGTGTATGTGTTAGTGTGTGTTAGTGTATGTGTTAGTGTGTGTTAGTATATGTATTAGAGTGTGTGTGTGTGTGTGTGTGTGTTAGTATGTATTAGTATGTGTTAGTATGTGTTAGTGTGTGTTAGTATATGTTAGTGTGTGTTAGTGTTAGTGTGTGTATGAAAATAAATCCTGTTTGAATCTATTCATTCTGTGTTATCTTATTATAATGCTATAGATAATGCTAATATATTGTATTATATATTATTACATATATATAACGGTAATATATTGTATTATATAATATTATAGTATGTATTATAACTGTATATGTTATTATATATCCCTGTATTATATTTTATTATATACCTGTATTTATTCTAATAGACTGACCTGTTTTCAACAGTCTGCGCTGACGCTCTATTTCCGCCTCCAACTCAGCGACAGTTTTATGAAAAACAGTGAAAATATCTTCAGCAGCAGCGTTGAGTCGCTCGTTGATGAATTCTCTCAAACTCTCCACTGCAGACATCGTTATTATTAATTATTTTTTAATTTTTTGTTAATAAAAACACGCGGATGCGTCAGTCTGTCGCTTACTTCCGGCGGAAGTTGCGTCGTCTTCTTCTTCTTCTGCGTTTTCTGCTGCCTCTTAGAGAACAGCGCCAGGATTTGTAGCCATTTTCCCCTAGCGGCCAAACTATGGAACTACAGCGTATTTTTGTTTAATTTAAAATTTATCACGAACAAAAAACGTCGAAGTAAAAATAAATTAAATGTTGTAATAAATCAGATGTGACTGTGTGTGTGTGTGTGTGTGTGTGTTAGTGTCATTTTCCTGAAATTAAACCTACATTAACAGTCTATGAAGCCTGAAATCTGTGAATATTAGACAACATTTATTGTTAAACCATGACACATGACACTCTTCAACATACAACCTTTAACATGCAACAATTAAACCATCAAAACATCATTAAACTGAAACACTCTGCTGTATTTTTGGGTTTCAGGGTCACAGATGTGCGTCTCAGGAACATTTTATTATAGGAATTATGCTAATTTGTGTTGTTGCTGAGATTTTCCATACATGACCAGAAATGTCAAACTATCCCATTTGTGCAAACTCCATGAGCTAATTTAAACAAACAGGACATACAATAACGTATTTGTTTAGCTCAGCTATTCATGTAATAAAAATACATTCAAGATACAGTTGGATTTTCCATTCTCAGTGGCGTGCACAGACTTTTTGAAGGGCAAAAAAAGAAAAAAAGGACACATATAGCATATCTTCACCACTGAAGAGGGCACTTAAACACACATCTCGGCTCTAGGAGGGAACATTAGCATGTATTGTGGCTCCTAGAAGGACATTAGCATGAGTTTTGGCTCGCTTTAGCACATATATCTTCCAAGAGGAAACTTTAACAGGCTTTTGGGCTTCAAGGGGGCACTTTAACACATGTTCTAGCCCCTAAAGGGAACTTTAGCATGTGTTTTGGCTCCTAGAGGGTGCTTTAGTGCACATTTTGGATCAGAGAGAATTGTAGCATGCGGTTTGGCTCCTAGAGGGCACTTTAGCACCCATTTTGTCTCCATGGGGCACTTTAGAATGCATTTTGGCTCCAAAAGGGAACATCAGCATGTGTTTTTGGCTCCTAGAAGGACATTAGCAGGAGTTTTGGCTCACTTTAGCACACATATCTTCCAAGAGGAAACTTTAACATGCGTTTGGGCTTCAAGGGGGCACTTGAAAACACATGTTTTAGCTCATAGAGGGAACTTTAGCATATGTTTTAGCTTCCAAGAGGGCACTTTATCATATGTTCTAGCCCTTAAAGGGAACTTTAGCATGTGTTTTGGCTCATATAGGGCACTTTAGTGCACATTTTGGCTGCTAGAGGGCACTTTAGCACCAATTTTGGCTCCATGAAGGCACTTTAGAATGGATTTAAGCTCTAAGAGGGAACGTTGGCATATGTTTGAGCTTCCAAGAGGGCACTTTAACACGCATTTTAGCTCCTAGAGGGAACATTAACACGTTTTGGCTCCTAGAGTCCACTTCAGCACATGTCTTAGCTTTGAAAAGGGCACTTAAACACACATTTTAGCCCACAGAGGGAACTTTAGCACATGTTTTGGTTCACTTTTTAGCTTCCAAGGGGCATTTTATGATGCATTTCAACTATTGGGCCACCAGCCCCCCCCCCCCCCCCCTCTGTGCACACCACTGCTATTTCTCAATCCTCAAATCCTCAGGTCTGCTTGATCAGGCTTTTCTCGTTCAGGGGGCAGATCACCATCGTGTCGGAGGCCTTGTCGCTGCAGTACAGGTAGAAGAACGGCAGGATCTCCTCCGTGAACGTGTCTCTGAACGTGTAAATGTGAGTCCGCGCCCTGGCGTCGTAAAACGACACCTGCCCCTCCTCGTAGTCCACGTACACGCCCACCCGCTTGGGCTTGGTGTCGAGGGCGAGCAGCACCGGCGGCGACGTGGACGCCCTGTACCCCTGACCCCTCTTCAGGGCCAGGGCCCAGTAGCCCTGCGTGGTGCTCACGGAGATCCGGCCCTTGCGGTTGACCGAGGACTTGGCCACGCCCAGGTACCAGTCGTCCTTGTCCCCCACCTGGACCTCCCAGTAGTGCCGGCCCGAGGAGAATCCCTCGTGGGCCAGGACGATGACCACCGTGTCGAAGCGGTCCGGGTGGTCTGGCAGGTCCTGCCACGCCCCCAGGTGCCTCACCTGGCGCCGGTCCTGAGAGAGCTGCAGCCAGGGGTTTGCTGTGTCGGGGTCCAGAGTGATGTCCTCTGCAGAAATGTGAGATATAGAAGGATTATTACTGTTTAAGATGATTAAATAAATACATATATAATGTCTCCCTTTCAAAATAATGGCCAGTAAAGGTCTGTTTGTTAGCAAAATAACTCAAAAGGTTTTGGTCAGATTTTCATAATATTTTCACCAAATGTTGTGAATGGTACCATGAACAGATGATTCAATTTTGGTAATGATCCAGAAGAAATCCTGGTTTCTGGAACCTTTAGAATTTTTAGTTTTTTGGTAACGTTGCAGTAAATGGACCTTCAAACACATATCACCTGGTGTTTAATGACCAAAGTCAATTTTCTATCTGGTAAAATCACCTTAATTAAATTATTAGTCATTGTTGGGTACATACATTTTTAATCTTTACCTACATTAAATGTGTGTCTGTCTGTTTGTTAGCAAAATAACTAAAAAAGTTTTGGTCAGATTTTCATAATATTTTCACTAAATGTTGTGAATGGTACCATGAACAGATGATTCGATTTTGGTAATGATCCAGAAGAAATCCTGGTTTCTGGAACCTTTTGAATTTTTTGTTTTTTTGGTAACATTGCATTAAACGGACCTTCAAACAGATATCACCTGCTGGTTAATGACAAAAGTGAATGTTTGGCCTAAATCATCTCTATTATCTGGTAAAATCCCCTTAATTAAATTATTAGTCGTTGTCAAATGTCTGTCTGTCCGTTTGTTAGCAAAATAATTCAAAAAGTTTTGGTCGGATTTTCGTAAAATTTTCACTAAATGTTTGGAATGGTACCATGAACAGATGATTAAATTTTAGTAATGATCCGGAAGAAATCCTGGTTTCTGGAACACTTAGTTTAATAAAACCCCAGGAGTTTCACGATGGAATGAAAGGACAGTTTAATAAACAATGAAGAAAAACATACCTGCATATTTTAAAAGCTTTTTGATCTCTGTAAAAAGAAAGAGACAGAATTATCTTTGTGCTGCTTTCAGTTAATATATTCATGGACTGGTTGAAGGAAACCCTACCACTGTCGGACAGTTTTTGGATCACTTCGTTCAACATGTCCTCCAGCTGGGACACGGATCTCCTGATCATCCCCACACACATGTCAGTGGGAACACTGGTCTTAGACCAGTCTTTGACAGACGGTGTGATGCTTAGAGCCGGGAAACTCTGCAGAGAGACAGAAGAAAGACATGAGTTTCATTACAAAAACAGCATTTTAACAATGTCTTTAGGTTGTTACTACTAGTCATAATCACAGATATCCCTATAGGTTGTTACTACACCTTCAGGAAGTGAATGTGGTCGGTCCGAGCCACGTGTTCCAGGTCCAAGTTCCTCCTCTTCAGCTCGGTGATTTCCTGGTCCAGCTCGGCGATCAGGTCCTCCGCCCACCTCTCAGTCTGCCTCTGCTTCTCCTCGATGGCCAGGACCAGGTCTGCCTGGGTCCTCTGGATGGACCGGACCATCTCGGAGAAGACCTGCATGCTGTCCTCCACCTCCCGCTGGGCGCTGGCCTGAGACCAGAGAGCGGGTCCCGTTAGACTACACTCAAAACTGTCCAGTATCAACGAGTAATATATTAATCAGCGACTCACTTTGTTGAGCTCCACACAGAGTTTGATCTCCTCCACCTTCTTCACTCGCTCCGCTATCATCTCCTGGACGTCCATTTCTGTTCTCTTCAGCTGGGCCTGAACATGAAGGAACAAGATTTAATCCTTATTTTACTGAGGAAACAGTCGTTTCAGACAGTTTGATGTCTCATGTGATGTCCCATGTGCAATTAATGTTCAATAATATACCCCACTGAGCAATTCATGTGCAATAATATACCCCACTGAGCAATTCATGTGCAATAATATACCCCACTGAGCAATTCATGTGCATTAATATACCCCACTGAGCAATTCATGTGCATTAATATACCCCACTGAGCAATTCATGTGCAATAATATACCCCGCTGAGCAATTCATGTGTAATAATATACCCCACTGAGCAATTCATGTGCAATAATATACCCCACTGAGCAATTCATGTGCAATAATATACCCCACTGAGCAATTCATGTGCAATAATATACCCCACTGAGCAATTCATGTGCAATAATATACCCCACTGAGCAATTCATGTGCAATAATATACCCCGCTGAGCAATGCATGTGCAATAATATACCCCACTGAGCAATTCATGTGCAATAATATACCCCGCTGAGCAATGCATGTGCAATAATATACCCCACTGAGCAATTCATGTGCAATAATATACCCCGCTGAGCAATGCATGTGCAATAATATACCCCACTGAGCAATTCATGTGCAATAATATATCCCACTGAGCAATACATGTGCAATAATATACCCCACTGTGCAATTCATGTGCAATAATATATCCCCCTGAGCAATGCATGTGCAATAATATACCCCACTGAGCAATTCATGTGCAATAATATATCCCCCTGAGCAATTCATGTGCAATAATATACCCCGCTGAGCAATGCATGTGCAATAATATACCCCACTGAGCAATTCATGTGCAATAATATATCCCCCTGAGCAATTCCTGTGCAATAATATACCCCACTGAGCAATTCATGTGCAATAATATACCCCGATGAGCAATTCATGTGCAATAATATACCCCACTGAGCAATTCATGTGCAATAATATACCCCACTGAGCAATTCATGTGCAATAATATACCCCACTGAGCAATTCATGTGCAATAATATACCCCACTGAGCAATACATGTGCAATAATATACCCCACTGAGCGATTCATGTGCAATAATATACCCCACTGAGCAATTCATGTGCTATGATATACCCCACTGAGCCATTCATGTGCAATAATATACCCCACTGAGCAATTCATGTGCAATAATATACCCCACTGAGCAATTCATGTGCTATGATATACCCCACTGAGCAATTCATGTGCAATGATATACCCCACTGAGCAATTCATGTGCAATAATATACCCCGCTGAGCAATTCATGTGCAATAATATACCCCACTGAGCAATTCATGTGCTATGATATACCCCACTGAGCAATTCATGTGCAATGATATACCCCACTGAGCAATTCATGTGCAATAATATACCCCGCTGAGCAATACATGTGCAATAATATACCCCACTGAGCAATTCATGTGCAATAATATACCCCAACGAGCAATTCATGTGCAATAATATACCCCACTGAGCAATTCATGTGCAATAATATACCCCACTGAGCAATTCATGTGCAATAATATACCCCACTGAGCAATACATGTGCAATAATATACCCCACTGAGCAATACATGTGCAATAATATACCCCACTGAGCAATACATGTGCAATAATATACCCCACTGAGCAATACATGTGCAATAACCTATCCTACTCAATGTAGCGTATCTATCTTGTGGTGCATTTATCCTATATTATATTGTATATATATATCTTCAGGGGTCTCCAACCCTGGTCCTGGAGATCTACTGCGGGTGCAGGTTCCAGGACCAGGGTTGGAGACCCCTGGTCTAGATGTTTATTTTCTGACGTTTTTCCGCCCCTGAATCCGTTTGAGACGCTCCTTCGTGTGTTTTTTCCACCTTTTTCTCGGTCCACTCCCGCTCCACGGGGACGGTGTAGTGGGCCCGGTGGTCGGTCTCGGTGCAGAGGACGCACACGCAGGTCTGGTCCTTCTTGCAGAAGAGCTCCAGCAGCCTCTCGTGCTTCGGACACATGCGGTCCTCCATGTTGGCCACTGGCTCCATCAGCTTGTGCTTGGTGAAGCGAGCCGTGTGGGCCTTCAGGTGCTCGCCGCAGTACGAGGTCAGGCACACCAGGCAGGACTTCACGGCCCGGGGCCGGACCTCCCCCAGGCAGGCGTCGCACGGCACCTCCTCCTCCGGCCAGGAAGGAGGCGCAGCGGCAGCGGCGGGAGGAGGAGGAGGAGGGGATGGCGGTGGAGATGTTTGAGGAGCCGGCGGTGGCGCCCTGGATGCCGCCTTGACCCTCGGAGACGGTAGAGGAGGAGTTTGAGGGTCCGGTAGCGGCGGGATCAGAGGGGGGAGCTCCTCCTGCTTCCCGTCTTTCTCCAAAAGCCTCTCCTCGTCCTCCTTCTTCCGCCTCTCCATCGTCCACCTCTTGTCTTTTCCTTCCTCCTCCTCCTCCTCGGTGCTCCTCCTCACCCGGATCTCCTTGAACTGCTCGGCGATCTCCCTCAGCACCGTGTTAATACTGACGTCGGGCCTCTTGTAGAAGGACTTCTTGCACATGGGGCACTGGTGCAGCGGGCTGGTCTTCCAGTATCCCAGGATGCAGCTCTGGCAGAAGTTGTGTCCGCAGGGGATGGACACTGGGTTGGTGAAGACGTCCAGGCAGATGGAGCAGTGGACCTGCTCCTCCGACAGCTTCCCGGTGGAGGCCATTCCTGCACGGCGGAGAGGCAGCGTCATTGAAACGGCAGCGGAAACCTGCTGTGATGGCGAGGTCAGCGGGGTCAGTGGGGTCAAAGCCAGACGGGGCTGGGTTATACTGGTAGACTTATTCAAATATATGAATAAAAGCAGAGGTTCTGTATTTATTGTGTCTTTACTGTCAAATAAAAATCAACTACATCAGTTGTATTTATAGTATTAGGGGAATAAATGAGGGGAAACAATTAAACACTGTGATTTCTATTGGTTTTATACTATTAGCTGATCAGATGTTTAATAAAAATCTATTAAATAATATTATTTCAGTTATATATAGAGAGTATTATGTCATTAACTGTAAAATAAATATTTATTTATTTTAATAAATTAATTTATTAATTAAATACTTTTATTTCGGTGGAATTTACAGTATTATCTGAGTAACTGTAAAATAAATATTAATTTATTTATTTTAATTAATTTATTTATTAATTGAATATTTTGGTTGAATTTACAGTATTATGTGAGTAACTAAAATAAATATTAATTTATTAAATTAAATTAAATTATTTATTAATTAAATACTGTTATTTAGGTTGAATTTACAGTATTATGTAACTAAAATAAATATTTAAAATAAAAAATGTATTTATTTAGATTAATTTATTTATTAAATAAATTCTTTAATTATTTAGGTTGAATTTACAGTATTATGTGAGTAACTGTAAAATAAATATTAATTAATTTATTTTAATGTATTTATTTATTAATTAAATACTGTTATTTTAGTTGAATTTACAGTATTAATTGATTAACTGTAAAATATATATATATATATATAAAACAATTAAAACAATTAAATAATGTGATTTCAATTCAATTTACAGTTTTATGTGATTAAGTGTAAAATAAAAAAAATTAAGAAAAACAATTAAATGTTATTTTAGTTGAATTTACACTATTTACTATGTCATTAACTGTATTATAATAGAGAACTTATTGACTTATTGATCGTTATTATAAAATACTAATTTTATTTTTATTTTTTTAATACTTTTCAAGTTGGAATTTAAACATTAACGCCCTCTGGTGGACTAAATATATATATATATATATATATATATATATATATATATATATATATTTATATATATATATATATATATAAACCAATAAAATACTGTATAATAATTCTAGAAAATCATCTCATAAGATTACAGTTATTTCTGCAGCTGAAATCTAGTTTATAGATTTAATTTACATTATATATTGTGTATTTAATGTATTTTTAAAATGATAAATAACGGCAGATCCACCTTAAAAAATCTACGTGTACTGACATTTATAGAATTTAAAAATCAGACTTAAAATGATATAAATGTACTGTTATAAATTGCATTAATGACAACATTATACTATATTGTTTATTTGATGACATTTTAATGATAAATAAGGGGTAATTCCACTGTATAATTAAAAAAACAGCCTTAAAATTATATAAATGTACATAAATAAATTGCATTAATGACAATATTTTATGTAAAATATCCTATATTTAATGTAATAAAAATGATAAAGCACCAATTAAAAATATTAGATGTTATTTAACATTAGAAATATAAATTTAGGGTACAATTTTGTCATTTTTATTTACTTTTAAAATACAGGAAAAATCTGTAAAATAAAAAAATATCTGTATCTTGCTTTTTTTTATTATAAATAACAGTAGTTCCACTTAAAAATGTCCTATAAAATGCATTTACATGTCCATAATCTGCCTTAAATGACATAAATATACCTTATAAATCACATTTAGTGATAATATTTTATTACAACAACTGTGTTTCTGCTTCCTGATGTTAATTTATATTATTTCTTAACTCCAGACATTTAAATAAAACATATCTGTGCCTTTATTTTGCTCTGAAGCTAAATATACGAGGCTGTTTTAATTAGAACGTTGGCAGCATGTTCAGCTCCCTGCACGAGGCCCAGTCTATTCACGACTGATCACATTAACATTTATAAAAATATATAAATATATAAAACCTAAAACAGCATAAACATGTTCTAGATTCTAAAAAAATCACATTTGAGCAACTCACAGCTCAGGATTTATAAACTTTCAGCTGTTTATTCTTGATTTTTCCAGCAAAAACAGCCAGATTGCAGCTTTTTATAGACACATATAAACACAGAAGGTAACGAGAGCAGCAATGAGAATGAACGTGAGGTTAAATAAATGAAAACACAGCGATGAGAGCAGCGAAAAAGCAGAGAAATGCAGACACTCACCACAGAGAGCAGCTGCCCGGACGCTTTGCTGTTCACTGATATATGAGCCAGGCCCCCAAACACCAAAATATACCCCCACCCCCTTAAATAACACCCAGAATATACCCCCCAACAGCACAATACACCCCCCAACCAACACACATTCATCTAACACCCAGAATACACCCCCCAGCACCAAAATACACCCCCTGCCTCCACGTTCAGGAGGAGAATCCAAGGAGAACGAGGCTTAAACCGGTCAGAAAATACAGGAAGTCAACAACAAAAGCTATTTACAGTGTTGGAAGGGAACTCAATGCATTCACTTACAGTGCACACTGATTTATTTGCATGTTCATTTCAGAATGTTAAAGGTTTCAGGTCAAATAAATTGAAATATTAGCCGAAAAACAATTTTTGGCGTATTCATCTTTGCAAAATTGAGGAGTAAATGGGGTCTATTCAAGATCTTTAACCCTCATAGTGTTGCTTTATCTTAATTTTGTCTAAAAAGCTGTGAAAAATCTATGTTTTTTTACAGTTAGGCATAAAAAATGGGCTTTTATTTTGAAAGGACATACAATTTATGAGGTCACATGACCAGGATATCCCTATTGCTGATGCACATTAGACATGTGAGCATCAAATTTTCACTAAATAAAAATTTTACTTGAACTTGAATCTAATATATAATATGCTAAAATATAATTTCCCATATGGAAACAATATGCAAATATAGAAAAATCTAATGGAGTCCCATTACATAGCATTTAAGTATATTTACAACATTTATCTTAAACTTATTTAGAGCATTTTAAGTAATTCAATACAGTTCTTACCATGTCTAAGTAATTAATGCAATAGAGGGTTAAATTTAAAAGATTTCAAATTTATATATTCCTGGTATTCCTCATAAAATGGGTTTGTTTTATTCATGTTTTATTAATTTTAGGAAATTAGGAAATTTATTTTTTAATCACTACCCCACTCTTTCATAAGTAGGGTAAAAAAAAACACCCCAAATAAAATCAATGCGTTTTTTAAATAAACGAATCCTTTTTCATTTTTCTTGGAGATGGTAGCTGCTAACCGCTGCATCCCCGCTAGCGTCAGTTAGCCGCTAACCGCTGCATCCCCGCTAGCGTCAGTTAGCCGCTAACCGCTGCATCCCCGCTAGCGTTAGTTAGCCGTTAACCGCTGCAGTCTCGCTAGCGTCAGTTAGCAGCTAACCGCCACAGCCCCGCTAGCGTTAGTTAGCCGTTAACCGCAGCAGCCCCGCTAGCGTCAGTTAGCCGTTAACGGCTGCAGCCCCGCTAGCGTCAGTTAGCCGCTAACGGCTGCAGCCCCGCTAGCGTCAGTTAGCTGCTAACGGCTGCAGCCCCGCTAGCGCCAGTTAGCCGCTAACCGCTGCAGACCCGCTAGCGTCAGTTAGCCGCTAACCGCTGCATCCTCGCTAGCGTTAGTTAGCCGTTAACGGCTGCAACCCCGCTAGCTTCAGTTAGCCGTTAACTACTAACGACTGAAAAGCTTTGTGTTTAAATGTTTAAAACGTGTAGGTTACTCTCTGTTACGAATCATTTAACGTTTAAATAAATTAAAGTTTGTTTAAAACTTACCCGTGTCAACTCCAGCTTCAGCAGCGGCCATAATGAGATTTGAAGTGAAAATTTTTCCGCATTTCACAATAAAGAAAAAAGAGTTAGCAGACTTACATTATTGTCTTAAATGTTAATTTACTAACATAACATTACTGTTTTCCAGTCTACGACTGTTAAACTTCTACTAGAAAACAAGATTAGTTATTTAAAATTCTTCTCCTTTGGTTTAAAGTTGGAAAAAAAAAAACTATCAAGATAATTTTTTTAATGATCTTTATTGAATTTGTTCAGAAAGAAAACACAAAATCAACCATTTCATATAAAAAAAAATACACCACAGTACATAAAAAACAAATTCATAAAAAGTTAAACATCTTAAATGTGCATCTATTGACTTGTATTGCATTAGTATGTAAAGTGACCATAGGTTGATATTAGATATTTGGAGCTGATCCTGATGTTATTGAGGAAAGAAAATACAAAATTCTTCATGTTTACTGTAAAACTTCAATTAATAACGGATCCCAGCTTTATAAACACGGACAGAGTCCAGCATGGAACATAAAATAAGAATTCTTAAGAACTAATCCCATGAATCATTTATTTATCAACCTTCATATCTCTGGAAATATTTAGTTAATGTAAAATGTAGAATCAAGCAATATTAACAGCTGGAAAACAACTTAGCTTAGATGCTAATTTTAAATCTGCTGAGTCAGATTTTTATGGGCAAACTGTGACACTCCAAGAATGTTTCCCTTTATTAATTATTTCTGTAAAAAAGGTACAAAAAATATGTAAAAATTATATTGGTGACAACATTGTCTGATAAAGACAACGGTTGCTTTTTAACCGTTTTTAATCAATCACAGTACAGTCGGATGTATTGGAGCAGCCGATAACGTAATAATGGACAATAGCATATTAGCTTGGCTAACACCAGACCTCATATCAATGGACGTTGACATTCGGTCTAGGAAGCATTTGTTTGTAATGGAGGCCGGTTTATGAAAGCCCAAAGATGTTTATTGGACGATATGAATGTCTATTAAATGCGTCTGTACGTAGCTTATAGCCAATCGTATCAAACATACCCAATGATGTACCAGATGATAGCGCTAAACCTGATAGTTTAGCGCTAAAAGTTACTCATTTTTCAAAATAAACTTGTGGTCTAAGGTACTTAGAACACTTTCTAAGGCTGCATCAAAAGGTAAATTACCATCTGCTGCCATGTTGGATCCAGTTATCAACAAAGTCACTTCTGTGTTCCGTCATCTTGCTGTGATTGGCTCCCAAGATGAAGGAAAATGGTGTCCTTAGTGTCCAAACTAATGGATGGTACACCAAGGCTATAATAGACCTGATTTTTACTGGAGAAAGGTAATAATTTGACTGTTTCTAGCTGTTTCTAAGTTGTTTTTTAGCTTTCTTTAGATTGGAATTCTTTTTCGGTAAAGTGCTTTGCTCATTTGGAATAAAAAACACCCGTTCTTTGCACTTGTCACCATACCTTTTCCATCCTAAACCGAAGCTACGTGCGTCTCCTTCAGGCCTTCAGGCGTGTTTGACGGGCGTTATGGTGAGCGGCGAGGCGTTCTTCCCGTCCTGGACCAGGCAGGGGCTGAAGATCGGGAACAGGCTCTCGTTGAAGGTGTCGGCGAAGGTGTAGAGGTGCAGGTGCGTCTTCACGTCGTAGAAGGAGATCCGCCCCCCTTCGTAATCCAGGTAGATCCCTACCTTGCCGGGCTGCGACTGCAGCGTCAGCGTCTGGCGGGACGAGGCTAGGGCCTTCACCTCGCCGTTCTTCAGCCACAGGCACCAGTACCCGCCCTCCGGACTCAGCTTGATTTCGCCCTTGCGGCGGGCGGAGGCCCGCGCCACGCCGAGGGTCCAGGCCACCTTGCGCCCCACGTCCACCTCCCAGTAGTGGCGCCCGGAGCTGAGGCCCTCCCTGCTGAGGACGAAGAGGGCGGGGCTGAAGCGTTTGGGGCCCTCGGAGTGGGTGGCCTTGCGCTCCTCGTACCGGACCTGGCGACCGTCCTCGGACACGACCAGGTTCCTCTGGGCGGTGGCGGGGTCTAGAATCACCTCACCTGGAGGGGAGGACGACGTTTGGTCATCACAGTAATGGAGTTTTACTGGAACATTCCAGCTCAGTGATTAATCCACATCATGACCACACTAACTAACTAACTCACTAACCCTCAATAACACTAAACCTAACTCTAACTAATCAACTCCAGGGGTTAACTTTAACCCAAATTAACTGTAAGTCACTAACTATAACTCTAACCTTTATTAATGCTAACTAACTGTAATCCTAACTATCTCTAACTAAAACTAACTTTAACCCTAACTAATTCTAACTGACTAACTCACCTCGACTCGAGTTAACGTTAACCTAACTTAACTATAACTATAATTATAACTAACTCTCTCTAACCCTAACTAACTAAAAGTGTAACTATCTCTATCCCTAACTAACTAATGCTAACTCTAGCTAACCCTGACTCTAACCCCAGGGGTTAACTTTAACCTAACGAACTATAATTATTACTAACCCTCTCTAACCCTAACTAACTAAAACTATAACTAACTCTAGCTAACCCTGGCTCTAACCCCAGGAGTTAACGTTAACCTAACTATAACTAACCCTCTCTAACCCTAACTAACTAAAATTATAACTAACTCTAGCTAACCCTGGCTCTAACCCCAGGGGTTAACTTTAACCTAACTAACTATCCCTCTCTAACCCTAACTAACTAACTGGAACTAGAACTAACTCTATCCCTAACTAACCCCAAGGGTTAAGGTTATCTGAACTAACTATAATTAACTGTAACCCTAACTAACTTTAACTATAACTAAATTTAACTAACTCAAACTAACTCTGACCCTGGGGGTTAAAGTTAACCCAACTAACCCTAACTATAACTACAATGATCGCTAACTAACTCCAGGTGTTAATGTTAACTCTAACTCGACCAAACTAATAAATCTAACTTAACCCTATCTAACTAGAACTATAAATAACTTTATCCCTAACTAACTAACTAACCCTGACTAACCCCAGGGGTTAAATTTATCTGAACTAATTATAATGAACTGTAAACCTAACTAACTAACTATAACTAAATTTAACTCAAACTAACTCTGACCCTTGGGGTTAAAGTTAACCAAACTAGCCCTAACTATAACTATAGCTAACTCTAACTCCAGGTGTTAATGTTAACTCTAACTCCAACTAACTCTATCCCTAACTAAAAAAATCCCAAATCCAACTAACTTTAACCCTAACTAACTAACTCTTACTAACCCAGGCTTAGTTCAACAGTTCGTTTTGATGCTTCCACATTATTTTTTAGGTAAAAACCTCTTAAAAAATTGGTAAAACCCTGAATCTCAGCATCAGTTTTAACTAAACTTCAGTTTTATTATAAACTGCTTGTAGAAATCAACCTAACAATCATCATACGAAGCTTCACTTTAACTAGCCTAGAGAGAGAAAGCATGAATAAAATATCACCAAGCTGTAAAAAAACATTACTCACTTGAGTAGTTCTGCACCTTCCGCAGCTCTGAGAGGGCGAGCGAGCATCACATAAACAGAAAAAAACAGAGAGAGAGAGAGAGTCGGACAGCTGAAGAGTCAAAGCAGATGGCACAAACACGCAGATCTGAAGCCAAAGCTGCCGTCAGTCATTTATTCATCCGCCGATTCCAACCGTGGCATCAACACTATCTCCATCTGTCCAGGCAGCTTGTGTGTGTCGGGGTGTTAGAGTCGACGGGGACTGATGAGTCACTTTTCTATTTCAAAGACGACCGAGTGACCTAAATATCTCGTGTTGGATTCAAAACAGGAAACGCTGTTGAAACTGGGACAAGAGCGGAGGTTTTTTTCTGCGAATATGGAGCCAGCGTTGCTGCTGGTGTGAAGTTTTTCACTTTGAAATGGCAGAATGAAAATATAGCACCGTGGAGTGCCCATTAGCAAGGATTTCATTTCCGTCTTCATTCAAAGTGCCCTCTAGGAGCCAAACTGTGTGCTACAGTGCCCTCATGGCAACCAAAACTTGTGCTAAAGTGCCCTCAAGGAACAAAAATATGTGTTAAAGTTCCCTTTAGGAGCCCAACTGTGTTCTAAAATGCCCTCTTGGGAGCTAAGGGCATATTAAATTGCCCTCTAGGAGCCAAAATGCATATTAAAGTGCCCTTGAGGAGCCAAATCATGTGTTAATGTGCCCTCTAGGAGCCAAAATGCTTGCTAAATTGCCTTCATGGCAGCCAAAACGTGTTCTAAAATGCCCTCTTGGGAGCTAAGGGCGTGTTAAATTACCCTCTAGGAGCCAAAATGCGTGTTACAGTGCCCTTTAGGAGCCAAATTGAGTGCTAAAATGCCCTCTTGGGAGCTAAAGGCCCTCTAGGAGCAAAACTGTGTGTAAAACTTCCCTTTAGGAGCTAAATTATGTGCTAAAGTGCCCTCTAGGAGCCAAAATGCATGCTAAATTGCCTCCATGGCAGCCAAAACATGAGCTAAAGTGCCCTGTAGGAGACAACATGTGTGTTAAAGTTCCCTCCAGGAGCTAAAAGAGTGCTTTAAAGTGCCCTTTAGGAGCCAAAACAAGTGTTAAAGTGCCCTTGAGGAGCCAGAATGTGTGTTAAAGTGCCCTCTAAGAGCCAAAATGTGTTCTAAAATGCCCTCTTGGGAGCTAAGGGCATGTTTAATTGCCCTCTAGGAGCCAAAAAGCATGTTAAAGTGCCCTTGAGGAGCCAAATTGTGTGCTAAAGTGCCCTGTAGGACACATCATATGTGCTAAAGTGCCCTCTAGGAGACAAAATGTGTTCTAAAATGGCCTCTTGGGAGCTAAGGGCATGTTAAATGGCTCTTTAGGAGCAAAAATGTTTGTTAAATTGCCCTTTAGGAGCCAAATTGTGTGCTAAAGTGCCCTCTAGGAGCCAAAACAAGTGTTAAAGTGCCCTCGTGGAAGCCAGAACATGTGCTCAAGTGCCCTTCAGGATGTGAAATGAGTATTAAAGTGCCCCAGAGGAGCCAAAACGTGTGATAAAGTGCCCTCTAAGAGCCAAAAGGCATGCTCAAGTGCCCTCATGACAGCCGAAACGTGTGCTAAAGTGCCCTTTCGCAAGCTAAAAATCATGCTAAAGTGCTCTCAAGGAGCCAAAATGTGTGCTGAAGTGCCCTTTTTTAAGAAAACTGTGCTCTAGTTGAATTCAGCAGCTGTTTAGTTGTTAGCCAGTTATTTTTTTATTATTCCTGATTCTTTCACCTTTGCCGTAGAGTCTCTTCAGCTCCTCCTGGAACTTGTCCATGAGGCTGCTGACGGAGGAGCGGACGGTTCCCAGGTAGAGGTCGGTGTTGATGCTGACCATCGACCAATCGGTGGGCTCGATAGGCGGCGGCAGCGTCGACAGTTTCTGCAGGAAAAGGCCGGAGAGTTTATGGTTTATGGAAAAATAGACCTTATGAGAGCATCCAGATGTTGGGGCCCGGGATAAAGTGCAGATGTGGAAACGTGTAAATTGCAGATAAGCGACGCTGCACATCGTCACCCTGACAGGAAAATCTCACTTCCTCTTCCCAGAGCTGGAAATACAAATGAAACGTGTCACTTCAAAGGCGTCTTTCATGTGAGAATCAACATAAACAGGCCGGGATGGAAATACACAAGGGGGGGGGGGGCACAACAGCTGGCGTTTGATGTCACGGGTCTCCATGGCAACCACAGCTGGTGAAACTGAGCATAATTATCAGTTTCAGGGGGGTTTGCTATAAATAGATGGTTCTGGGTCAGTGACATTAATGGTAAAAGATGGAAAAATGCTGTTTAAACAGCATCTAGATGTGTTGGTGACACTAATATCACAGAATTTGAGAGAAATAATCCTTTAATGTGCACGGAACAGACCTTTTATTTAAGCTGATGGACATTTATATGCATGTATCTATATCATTTAAATGTCATCTGTATACACTGGTTTGTTTCCATGGCGATATCAGGTGCTAATAATACGCAGCATAGTAAAGTCTGTAGATGAATCCCTGAGGAGAGAAAACTACATGAGTCTTTCAGGCCGATAGAAGATTATGTTGATGTTTTAAGGAAAGAAACTAAGAGTTCGCAAAAAAAAAAAATCAAAATTCATTCAGAAAATGTCCCTTTTCCAAATGTCCACTGTCCCTTTTTATTGTTAATTGTCCCTTTTTAGGGCAAAATGTCCCTTTTAAATGTCAAATGTCCATTTTCAACACCAAATCCACCGTATAAAACATATATATACTATAAAATTACTAAAATAATTTACCTTTTCAGTCATTTTTTAGTGTCAAATGTCCCTTTCATTGCAAAATGTCAATTTTCAGTATCAAAATCTTCCTTTTCATTGTGAAATGTCCCTTTTCAGTGTCCAAAATGACTCTTTTCAGTGTCAAATTATCCATTTATTTTACTGTCTAATGTTCTTTTTTGGTGCAAATTGTCCCTTTTCAACATTAAAACCACTGTATAATAAATCTGTATAATAAAAACTACTGAAAAACAGAAGTATCATCATTATTTTCCTGTAAAACCCTCCAGTTAATGTGGTTGTTATAGTTGGTGTCATGTGACCTGAGGGGGGCGTGGCCTACCTGCAGGAACAACACCTTAATGTTGAGTTTAATTGCATCATGTGACTTGAGGGGGGCGTGGCCTATGTGCCGGAACAGCACCTTGACGTAGGGTTTAATTGCATCATGTGACCTGAGGGGGGCGTGGCCTACCTGCAGGAACAGCACCTTGACGTAGGGTTTAATTGCATCATGTGACCTGAGGGGGGCGTGGCCTACCTGCAGGAACAACACCTTGACGTAGAGTTTAATTGCATCATGTGACCTGAGGGGGGGGCGTGGCCTACCTGCAGGAACATCACTTTGACGTAGGGTTTAATTGCATCATGTGACCTGAGGGGGAGGGCGTGGCCTACCTGCAGGAACAGCACCTTGATGTTGGGTTTAATTGCATCATGTGACCTGAGGGGGAGGGCGTGGCCTACCTGCAGGAACAACATCTTAATGTTGGGTTTAATTGCATCATGTGACCTTAGGGGGGCGTGGCCTACCTGCAGGAACAACATCTTGATGTTGGGTTTAATTGCATCATGTGACCTGAGGGGGAGGGCGTGGCCTACCTGCAGGAACAACATCTTAATGTTGGGTTTAATTGCATCATGTGACCTTAGGGGGGCGTGGCCTACCTGCAGGAACAACACCTTGATGTTGGGTTTAATTGCATCATGTGACCTGAGGGGGGGCGTGGCCTACCTGCAGGAACACCACCTTGATGTTGGGTTTAATTGCATCATGTGACCTGAGGGGGGCGTGGCCTACCTGCAGGAACAACACCTTGTGGTTGGGTTTAATTGCATCATGTGACCTGAGGGGGGCGTGGCCTACCTGCAGGAACAGCAACTTGTCGGAGGGTTTAATTGCATCATGTGACCTGAGGGGGGCGTGGCCTACCTGCAGGAACAACATCTTGACGTAGGGTTTAATTGCATCATGTTACCTGAGGGGGGGGCGTGGCCTACCTGCAGGAACAGCACCTTGTGGTTGGGTTTAATTGCATCATGTGACCTGAGGGGGCGTGGCCTACCTGCAGGAACAGCACCTTGTCGGAGGTGTGGCTGAAGGCCTCCAGCTCGCTGCTCCTCCTCCTCAGCTGACTCAGCTCGTTCTCCAGACGTCTGGCCAGCTCCTGGGCGTGACGTTCGGCCTCCTGCTGCCTGGAGGAGATCAGCTCCACCAGCTCCGCCTGGCTCTGCTCCACCAGACGCTGCAGCTCGGCGTAGACCTGCCAGCTCTCCTCCAGCTCCCGCTGGGAACTGGACTACAGGGGGACAAAGGGGGGCGGGACATCAAGACCACTATACAACTCTGAAGGCGGGGGGTCCAGGACCAGGATCAGTGACCCCTGCTCTAAGGGGTTAAATAAAACCTAAAACCTTCAAGACAAAGGTCCAGATCGAGTCTAGGGTGGAGTTTTAGGATGTTAAAACTAAATAAAACCACTGAAACATCAGACTTTTGCAGCAATTACACAAGTTTACTGTAGTTTTCTGATGTTTCTGGACTTTTTTGCATCAGAAAACATTAAAAAAGGGTAAAAACTTTATTTAAAACAGCCGTTTTTAGGAAGTAATTCACCGTAGAAGGTTTTCAACGAGCACTTTATACCGATTGTTTTGATAAATGCATTAACTGGTGTGCAAATAGAAATAATAATAATGATGAAAATGGTTTTATTCTGACACTTTAGATATAAAAAAGTCAGGTTTTGGAGCTGAAAATGCTCATCACCTTTTCTTCCCCAGATGAGTCTGCAAATATTAAAAATATAGATATTTAACCTGTTAAAATAGATAATTATAGATATTTTAACCTGTTAAAGTCCAAAACCTCCTGATGCAGGTTCAGCATTGAGTTTTATTCATATATAACATAAATCACATTAAATAAAACTGTTTTATCTGGAGTAAAAACACAATTTTAGATTTTTTTCCACAATATTCCAACTATATTTAAAAAGAGAAGAATTATTATTAGATTATTATTATTATTAGAATTATTTAATTTAACTAATGAATTATTTAAATGTATTTTTTAAATATTTGTATTTTATTTATTTTATTAATTTATTTATTTAACTAAATTTTAGAGCAATTATGTTATATTAATGTTTTTAAATAATTTTTTCATACCTATTTTATTAATTTATACATATTTTATACGCTCATTATCACTATTTATTAATGCATTTATCAAGACAAATAGCTGCAATATATAAAAACATGTTTTACTGTTTAGTTGTAACAAACGTGGCTTTTACTTTGAAAGGACAAAAGTAGTAAAAAGTCCTGTTTTCACTCGTTTTTACCTGAAACTGCAATGCATTCTGGGTATCTTGTAGTGATGTATTTATACTGAAACAGGAAGCTGCCGTTTGTCGTCTGGTCTGAACTGGACCAGCAGGTTCAACTGGTTTTAATCCGACTCGTTTCCTTTTATTTTCTCAGAGTCGTAAAATGATCCTTTTAGTTTCTGATCAGCTGATAAACATCAAGGAAAACAACTGGAATATAATCACTGACCTTAATGACCTTGATGGATTGTTTAATCTCCTCCAGTTTCTTTGTTCTCTCTTTGATCAGATGTTTCAGTTCTGACCTTTTCTTCCCCAGATTAGTCTGTAAATATTAAAAATATAGATATTTTATCCTGTTAAAATAGATATTTTAACCTGTTAAAGTCCAAAACCTCCTGATGCAGGTTCAGCGTTGAGTTTTATTCATATATAACATGAAACACATTAAATAAACTGTTTTATCTGGAGTAAAAACACAATTTTCGATTTTTTTTTTACAATATTCTAACTATATTTAAAAAGAGAAGAATTATTATTAGGATATTATTATTATTAGAATTATTTAATTTAATTAATAAATTATTTAAATTTATTTATTTACAATATTTGTATTTTATTTATTTTATTAATTAATTTATTTAATTAATTATTTTTAGAGCAATTATGTTATAAATTTTAAAAGAAGAAATAATGTGTTATTCTTTTATAATTTAGCAGTTAATGTACATTTAATAATTTAACAATTTGTTTTGATCCTAATATTTTTGTACACTTTATTTTTTTTATCTAATAAATTATAAATTAATAAATAATAATAAATAATTAATTAGTAAAAAATTAAATCTAATTTCTTTTTGTGCCTCATATTTTTTGATACTTAATATTTTTGTACACTTTATCTATTAAATTATAAATGAATAAATAATAAATTAAATCTAATATTTTTGTACACTTTATTTTTTATTGAATAAATTATAAATGAATAAATAATAATAATAAATTAAATCTAATATCTTTTTGTGCTTCATATTTTTTATACCCAATATTTTTGTACACTTTAATTTTTATCTAATAAATTGTAAACCAACACATAATTATTTGTTTAATAATAAATTAAATCTAATTTCTTTTTGTGCATCATTTTTTGATAATTAATTTTTTGTACCTCATATTTTTTCTACGCTTTATTTTTTATCTAATAAATTATAAATTAATAAATAATAAATAATCAATTAATAATAAATTAAATCTAATATCTTTTTGTACCTAATATTTTTTCTACGCTTTATTTTTTATCTAATAAATTATAAATTAATACATAATTAATTAATAATAAATTAAATCTAATATCTTTTTGTACCCAACAGATTTTTGATTGATTTTTTGATCTGTTTTATCTAGAAAACAAATATATGAACAGAATATGGAAGTAAAAGAAGAAATAGTGACACTTAAAATGAGAAAATGCTTTTTTTTTGTTGCTAAAAACAATAATTACACATTAAAATAAATGCAAATAAATGTTTTCTAGTGTTTTAGTTGCTTTTCTTCCTCTGGTTCCTTCATTTAATCTGTAATTCTCCTTTTATATCTGATATATTAACGTGGATCCAGCTGTAACTCACCATCTTCTTCTTCCACTCGTGTTCAGTCGACACCACGTCATGTGATTTATGAGTCGACTCAGCGCAGACGCAGCAGACGCAGACGTGGTCGCTGCGACAGTAAAACTCCAGCAGACGCTCGTGCTTCTTGCAGATCTTCTCCTCCAGGTTAAAGGTCGGCTCAATCAGCCGGTGACTCGTCAGGGACTTCACCTGGAGGTCGTCAGGAAATACAGTCAAAGGCTGAAAATGATGAGTTATTCACTTTCTAGGAGCTCGGAGCTCTGTTTCATGAGGGGAGGGGGCGGAGCTTGGAGCCTTTTGTCAAAAATGTGCTAAAGTGCCCTTTGGGAGCTAAAATGCAACTTAAAGTGCCCTCTAGGAGCCAAAATTTGTGCTAAAGTGCCCTCTTGGGAGTTGAAACATATGTTAAAGTGCCCTCATGGCAGCCAAACCATGTTACAGTGTCCTCTTGGGAAGTAAAAAGTGGGTTAAAGTGCCCTCTAGGAGCTAAAATGTATGCTAAAGTGCCCTTTGGGAGCTAAAATGCAACTTGAAGTGCCCTCTTTGGAACTAATTTGCATGTAAAAACACCCTCTAGGAGTCAAAATTTGCACTAAAGTGCCCTCTTGGGAGCTAAAAAATGTATAAAAGTTCCATCTAGGAGCCAAAACATGTGTTGAAGTGCCCTCTTGGGAGCTGAAAAGTGTGTTAAAATGCCCTCTAAGAGCCAAAATGTGTGCTAAAGTGCCCTCCTGGGAGCTAAAAAATTTATAAAAGTTCCATCTGGGAGCCAAAACTTGTGTTGAAGTACCCTTTGGGGGCTAAAATGCAACTTAAAGTGCCCTCTTTGGAACTAATTTGCATATAAAACACCCTCTGGGAGCCAAAATTTGTGCTAAAGTGCCCTCATGGCAGCCAAATCATGTGTTACAGTGTCCTCTTGGGAAGTAAAAAGTGGGTTAAAGTGCCCTCTTGGGAGCTAAAAAATGTATTAAAGTTCCATGTAGGAGGCAAAATGTGTGTTGAAGTGCCATCTTGGGAGCTGAAAAGTGTGTTAAAATGCCAGAATTTGTGCTCAAGTGCCCTTTGGGGGTTAAAATGCAACTTAAAATGGAACCAATTTGCGTGTAAAACGCCCTCTAGGAGCCAAAATTTATGATAAAGTGCCCTCATGGCAGCCAAACCATGTTACAGTGTCCTCGTGGGAAATAAAAAGTGGGTTAAAATGCCTTCTAAGAGCCAAATCTTGTTCTAAAGTGCCCTTTAGGGGTTAAAAGACGACTTAAAGTTCCCTCTTTGGAACCAATTTGCATGTAAAAACGCCGTCTAGGAGTCAAAATATTGACTAAAGTGCCCTCATCGCAGCCAAACCATGTGTTACAGTGCCCTCTTGGGAAGTAAAAAGTGGTTTTAAGTGCCCTCTAGGAGCCAAAATGTGTGCTAAAGTGCCCTCTTTGGCACTAATTGTGAATTAAAGTGCCCTCTTGGGAGTTAAAAACATTAAAGTGTCTTTTTGGAACCTAAAAACATGCAAAAGTGCCTTCTATGGAGCTAAAAAGTGTGTTCTTCTTTGACATCTAGAAGAGGGACAGTTAAAGTGCCCTCTAGGGAACTAAATCTGACGTTAAAGTGCCCTCTAGGGAACTAAATCTGATGTTAAAGCGCCCTCTAGGGAACTAAATCTGACGTTAAAGTGCCCTCTAGGGAACTAAATCTGACGTTAAAGTGCCCTCTAGGGAACTAAATCTCATGTTAAAGTGCCCTCTAGGGAACTAAATCTCACGTTAAAGTGCCCTCTAGGGAACTAAATCTGACGTTAAAGTGCCCTCTAGGGAACTAAATCTGACGTTAAAGTGCCCTCTAGGGAACTAAATCTCACGTTAAAGTGCCCTCTAGGGAACTAAATCTGATGTTAAAGTGCCCTCTAGGGAACTGAACTTCACGTTAAAGTGCCCTCTAGGGAACTAAATCTGATGTTAAAGTGCCCTCTAGGGAACTAAATCTGATGTTAAAGTGCCCTCTAGTGAACTAAATCTGATGTTAAAGTGCCCTCTAGGGAACTAAATCTCACGTTAAAGTGCCCTCTAGGGAACTAAATCTCACGTTAAAGTGCCCTCTAGGGAACTAAATCTCACGTTAAAGTGCCCTCTAGGGAACTAAATCTCACGTTAAAGTGCCCTCTAGGGAACTAAATCTCACGTTAAAGTGCCCTCTAGGGAACTAAACCTCACGTTAAAGTGCCCTCTAGGGAACTAAATCTGACGTTAAAGTGCCCTCTAGGGAACTAAATCTGACGTTAAAGTGCCCTCTAGGAGCCAAAATGTGCGTTTAAGTGACCATTTGTATAACATCTCTAAAGTGCCCTCTTCAGTGCCCTATATTTCCCTGCATTAATACAACATCTAGACCTTCTTGTGGTGTCTGAGGTGGGTCTCGCAGAAAGACCCGGGGCAGTTGATGCAGGACTTGAAGGCCTTCAACTTCCTGCCGATGCAGGCGTCACAGGGAACCTCTCCGGCCTGGGCGAACTCCCCGGTGTCTGGTGGCCCCGGGTCCGAGGAGCTCAGGTTCAACGTGGATCCTCGCGAGGAGGGGGATCTGGACCCGACGGGTCCCCCGGACCCTCCCGGTCCCCCGGCCACCACCATCCCCTGGAACTGGGAGGAGATCTCCGCCAGGACCCTGTTGACGCTCATCTCGGGCTTCTTGGAGTAGCTTTTCTTGCACATGGGGCAGGTGACCTTCTTGCTGTGGTTCCAGTAGCCCTGAAGACAGGCCTTACAGAAGCTGTGGCCACACGGGGTCGAGACCGGCTCCACGAAGACCTCCAGACAGATGGAGCAGCAGAACTGGTCCTCAGACAGAACCCGACCTCCTGGAGAACCTGCAGGAAAGAGTAAGTGGCATGAAGGTCTAGAGAATCCAGATCTAGAAACACAGTCAGTTCGATATAATGGAGAATCCAGATCTAGAATCAGACAATCAGATGGAGGATCTAGATCCAGAAAGAAATTTACAGCTTTTCTCCTATTGTGATATAATAGAGACTTCGTATCTAGAAACACAATCAGATGGTTTGATATGATGGAGAATCCACTTCTAGAAAGAAATTTACAGTTTGATATAATTATTTCATAAGAGTTTCTCTCATCTCATGATATAATGGAGATTCCATATCTGTTTCCAGATTTTTTATCATGAGAGGAGGTCCTCTCATCTCATTCAACATCTAGAAACACAATCAGAGTTTCCCTTCTCTCATGATATAATGGAGACTCCACATCTAGAAACACAAACCCTTTAATAATGTAATGGAACTCCATATCTAGAAAAAGCAAATGTCCAGTTTCTCTTGTGATATAAAGGAGACTCTACAACTACATCTAGAAACAAATTTACAGTTTCTCTCCTTGTGATATAAGAGACTTGAAATAAATCTAGAAACCCAATCAGTTCATCTCTTCTGATCATATAATTTACAATCTAGAAACGCACCAGGACAGTTTCTCTCCTCATGATAAAATCGAGACTCCACATCTAGAAACAAATTCATAGCCCATCTCTTCTCATGATATGGAGACTTAAAATCTAGAAACACAATCAAACTTTTTCTCCTCTCATGATATAATGGAGACTCCATATCTAGAAAAAACAAACAGTTTCTCTCCTCTAATCATATAATAGAAACTCAGAGTTACTCTCCACATGATACAATGGAGACTCCATATCTAGAAACACAATCCTTTTATCTCATCTAATTATATAATGGGGACTCCATATCTAGAAAAAACAACCAATTTCTCTAATCTCATTATATAATAGAGACTTAATATCTAGAAACATTCAGTTTTTCTCCTTTTGTGATATAATGGAGACTCCATATCCAGAAACCTAATCAGTTTCCCCCCTTTAATAATGTAATGGAACTCCATATCTAGAAAATGCAAATGTCCAGTTTCTCTCGTGATATAATGGAGACTCTACAACTACATCTAGAAACAAATTTACAGTTTCTCTCCTTGTGATATAATAGAGACTTCATATCTAGAAAGACAATCAGTTTAGAATATAATTTAGACAATCTAGAAACAAATTTACAGCCCATCTCTTCTCATGATATAATGGAGACTCCATATCTAGAAACAAATCCACAGTTCCTCTCCTCTCATGATAGTGTATAATCTAGAAAAAACAGTTTCTCTCCTCTCATGATAGTGTATAATCTAGAAAAAACAGTTCCTCTCCCCTCATGATACTGTATAATCTAGAAAAACAGTTCCTCTCCCCTCATGATACTGTATAATCTAGAAAAACAGTTTATCTCCTCTCATGATACTGTATAATCTAGAAAAACAGTTCCTCTCCCCTCATGATACTGTATAATCTAGAAAAACAGTTTATCTCCTCTCATGATACTGTATAATCTAGAAAAACAGTTTCTCTCCTCTCATGATACTGTATAATCTAGAAAAACAGTTCCTCTCCCCTCATGATACTGTATAATCTAGAAAACAGTTCCTCTCCTCTCATGATATAATGGAGACTCCACATCTAGAAACAAATCCACAGTTCCTCTCCCCTCATGATCCTGTATAATCTAGAAAAAACAGTTTCTCTCCTCTCATGATCCTGTATAATCTAGAAAAACAACCAGTTTCTCTCCTGCCATGATATAATTGAGGCTTCAAATCTAGAAACACTCTCAGACTCTGTGTTAAAGTCATGAATCCGTCGTTTAAGAGTGACAGATTTCTATAAATGTACCTGGATTCAGGACTGGTGGTCTATAAACAGCAGCTCTAACGTTCTGTTTATCCAGAATATTTGAATAAAAAGGACGTGTTAAGCGTGTTCCACGAGTGACGTCTGGTTACCACGGTAACAACATGTCCCTTTCAAAAATAAACAGGGAATGTCGCAACCTCCAGAATATTCACATGACGCGGGAACTTCTCTCTAGAGCAGTTGTTAAAACATGATTTTAACGAGGTAAACAATTCAAGCTAATTATCTAGAATTAAAATTCTAATTATCTAGAAGCAGAAAAATCTGTTTGAGGATAAGAAAGAAGTAAATAAGAGAGATTTGTGATGTCACAGAGACGCAGCGTCTCCACCACAGCAGGAAGGTTTAACAGCCTCATTCTTCAAGTTATCTGAGGAATGTAGAAACTCTGGATTTGTTCCTGCTGCAACAAAGACAATACGCCTCCACTACTACAGTAAATACTATTAACTCTGACTATAGTGAATAATCCTGACTTTAAGTCTAACTATAGTAGATGTTATTAACTCTAAATACAGTAAATTATCATAACTTTACCTTTAACTAGATTAAATAAGCCCAAATTTAACTCTAATACAGTAAATAATCCTAACTTTAACTCTAACTACAGTAAATAATCCTAACTTTACATTTAACTAGATTAAATAAGACCAACTTTAAATCTAACTACAGTAAATAATCCTAACTTTAAATCTAACTACAGTAAATAATCCTAACTTTAACTAGAGTAAATAATCCTACTTTTAACTATAGTAATTAATCCTAACTTTAACTCTAACTACAGTAAATAATCCTAACTTTAACTACAGTAAATAATCCCAATTTTAAATCTAACTACAGTAAATAATCCCAACTTTAAATCTAACTACAGTAAATAATCCTAACTTTAACTAGAGTAAATAATCCCAACTTTAAATCTAACTACAGTAAATAATCCTAACTTTAACTAGAGTAAATAATCCTAACTTTAACTCTAACTATAGTAAATAATCCTAACTTTAACTCTAACTATAGTAAATAATCCTAACTTTAACTCTAACTATAGTAAATAATCCCAACTTTAACTCTAACTATAGTAAATAATCCTAACTTTAACTCTAACTACAGTAAACAATCCTAACTTTAACTCTAACTATAGTAAATAATCCTAACTTTAACTCTAACTATAGTAAATAATCCTAACTTTAACTCTAACTATAGTAAATAATCCTAACTTTAACTCTAACTATAGTAATTAATCCTAACTTTAACTCTAACTACAGTAAATAATCCTAACTTTAACTACAGTAAATAATCCCAATTTTAAATCTAACTACAGTAAATAATCCCAACTTTAAATCTAACTACAGTAAATAATCCTAACTTTAACTAGAGTAAATAATCCCAATTTTAAATCTAACTACAGTAAATAATCCTAACTTTAACTAGAGTAAATAATCCTAACTTTAACTCTAACTATAGTAAATAATCCTAACTTTAACTCTAACTATAGTAAATAATCCTAACTTTAACTCTAACTATAGTAAACAATCCTAACTTTAACTCTAACTACAGTAAACAATCCTAACTTTAACTCTAACTACAGTAAACAATCCTAACTTTAACTAACTTAAAGGATTATTTACTGTAGTTAGAGTTAAAGTTAGGATTATTTACTGGAGTTAGAGTTAAAGTTAGGATTATTTACTGGAGTTAGAGTTAAAGTTAGGATTATTTACTGGAGTTAGAGTTAAAGTTAGGATCATTTACTGTATTAGAGTTAAAGTTAGGATTATTTACTGGAGTTAGAGTTAAAGTTAGGATTATTTACTGGAGTTAGAGTTAAAGTTAGGATTATTTACTGGAGTTAGAGTTAAAGTTAGGATTATTTACTGGAGTTAGAGTTAAAGTTAGGATTATTTACTGGAGTTAGAGTTAGGATTATTTACTGGAGTTAGAGTTAAAGTTAGGATTATTTACTGGAGTTAGTGTTAAAGTTAGGATTATTTACTATAGTTAGAGTTAAAGTTAGGATTATTTACTCTAGTTAGAGTTAAAGTTAGGATTATTTACTCTAGTTAGAGTTAAAGTTAGGATTATTTACTCTAGTTAGAGTTAAAGTTAGGATTATTTACTCTAGTTAGAGTTAAAGTTAGGATTATTTACTCTAGTTAGAGTTAAAGTTAGGATTATTTACTGGAGTTAGAGTTAAAGTTAGGATTATTTACTCTAGTTAGAGTTAAAGTTAGGATTATTTACTCTAGTTAGAGTTAAAGTTAGGATTATTTACTCTAGTTAGAGTTAAAGTTAGGATTATTTACTCTAGTTAGAGTTAAAGTTAGGATTATTTACTCTAGTTAGAGTTAAAGTTAGGATTATTTACTCTAGTTAGAGTTAAAGTTAGGATCATTTACTCTAGTTAGAGTTAAAGTTAGGATCATTTACTCTAGTTAGAGTTAAAGTTAGGATCATTTACTCTAGTTAGAGTTAAAGTTAGGATCATTTACTCTAGTTAGAGTTAAAGTTAGGATTATTTACTCTAGTTAGAGTTAAAGTTAGGATTATTTACTCTAGTTAGAGTTAAAGTTAGGATTATTTACTCTAGTTAGAGTTAAAGTTAGGATCATTTACTCTAGTTAGAGTTAAAGTTAGGATCATTTACTCTAGTTAGAGTTAAAGTTAGGATTATTTACTGGAGTTAGAGTTAAAGTTAGGATTATTTACTGGAGTTAGAGTTAAAGTTAGGATTATTTACTGGAGTTAGAGTTAAAGTTAGGATTATTTACTGGAGTTAGAGTTAAAGTTAGGATTATTTACTGGAGTTAGAGTTAAAGTTAGGATTATTTACTGGAGTTAGAGTTAAAGTTAGGATTATTTACTGGAGTTAGAGTTAAAGTTAGGATTATTTACTGGAGTTAGAGTTAAAGTTAGGATTATTTACTGGAGTTAGAGTTAAAGTTAGGATCATTTACTGGAGTTAGAATTAAAGTTAGGATCATTTACTGTAGTTGGAGTTAAAGTTAGGATTATTTACTGTAGTTAGAGTTAAAGTTAGGATTATTTACTGGAGTTAGAGTTAAAGTTAGGATTATTTACTGGAGTTAGAGTTAAAGTTAGGATTATTTACTGTAGTTAGAGTTAAAGTTAGGATTATTTACTGGAGTTAGAGTTAAAGTTAGGATTATTTACTGGAGTTAGAGTTAAAGTTAGGATTATTTACTGGAGTTAGAGTTAAAGTTAGGATTATTTACTGGAGTTAGAGTTAAAGTTAGGATTATTTACTGGAGTTAGAGTTAAAGTTAGGATTATTTACTGGAGTTAGAGTTAAAGTTAGGATTATTTACTGGAGTTAGAGTTAAAGTTAGGATTATTTACTGGAGTTAGAGTTAAAGTTAGGATTATTTACTGGAGTTAGAGTTAAAGTTAGGATTATTTACTGGAGTTAGAGTTAAAGTTAGGATTATTTACTGGAGTTAGAGTTAAAGTTAGGATTATTTACTGGAGTTAGAGTTAAAGTTAGGATTATTTACTGGAGTTAGAGTTAAAGTTAGGATTATTTACTGGAGTTAGAGTTAAAGTTAGGATTATTTACTGTAGTTAGAGTTAAAGTTAGGATTATTTACTGTAGTTAGAGTTAAAGTTAGGATTATTTACTATAGTTAGAGTTAAAGTTAGGATTATTTACTGTAGTTAGAGTTAAAGTTAGGATTATTTACTGTAGTTAGAGTTAAAGTTAGGATTATTTACTGTATTAGAATGAGAAATAAATACTTTAATATATATTTACAGCTATAAATAAGCAGCAAAATCTCTACACGTTGAATCATTTCTACATTTAATGAAGTAAAGAATCAAACAGACTCACTCTGCATCGTTTCCTCTCGTGTTTTTCTCTCTTTTCTTTCCTCCGAGTGAAACAGCAGCAGCTGAACAGGTGATTTACCTGAAACTACCTGAAAGTCGACGCCTCCTTCACAGACACACCCAGTTCACTGGACCCATTCAGCATTTAACCCTTTAATTACTGCTATTACTGCTATTACTGCTACTACTATTAAATCATTTATATTAAACCCTTTATAAGGACTATTAAACCCTTTAATTACTGCTTTATAAGGACTATTTAACCCTTTAATTACTGCTTTATAAGGACTATTTAACCCTTTAATTACTGCTTTATAAGGACTATTTAACCCTTTAATTACTGCTTTATAAGGACTATTTAACCCTTTAATTACTGCTTTATAAGGACTATTTAACCCTTTAATTACTGCTTTATAAGGACTATTAAACCCTTTAATTACTGCTTTATAAGGACTATTAAACCCTTTAATTACTACTTTATAAGGACTATTAAACCCTTTAATTACTGCTTTATAAGGACTATTAAACCCTTTAATTACTGCTTTATAAGGACTATTAAACCCTTTAATTACTACTTTATAAGGACTATTAAACCCTTTAATTACTGCTTTATAAGGACTATTAAACCCTTTAATTACTGCTTTATAAGGACTATTAAACCCTTTAATTACTACTTTATAAGGACTATTAAACCCTTTAATTACTGCTTTATAAGGACTATTAAACCCTTTAATTACTGCTTTATAAGGACTATTAAACCCTTTAATTACTGCTTTATAAGGACTATTAAACCCTTTAATTACTACTTTATAAGGACTATTAAACCCTTTAATTACTGCTTTATAAGGACTATTAAACCCTTTAATTACTGCTTTATAAGGACTATTAAACCCTTTAATTACTGCTTTATAAGGACTATTAAACCCTTTAATTACTGCTTTATAAGGACTATTAAACCCTTTAATTACTGCTTTATAAGGACTATTTAACCCTTTAATTACTGCTTTATAAGGACTATTTAACCCTTTAATTACTGCTTTATAAGGACTATTTAACCCTTTAATTACTGCTTTATAAGGACTATTAAACCCTTTAATTACTGCTTTATAAGGACTATTTAACCCTTTAATTACTGCTTTATAAGGACTATTTAACCCTTTAATTACTGCTTTATAAGGACTATTTAACCCTTTAATTACTGCTTTATAAGGACTATTAAACCCTTTAATTACTACTTTATAAGGACTATTAAACCCTTTAATTACTGCTTTATAAGGACTATTAAACCCTTTAATTACTGCTTTATAAGGACTATTTAACCCTTTAATTACTGCTTTATAAGGACTATTTAACCCTTTAATTACTGCTTTATAAGGACTATTAAACCCTTTAATTACTGCTTTATAAGGACTATTTAACCCTTTAATTACTGCTTTATAAGGACTATTTAACCCTTTAATTACTGCTTTATAAGGACTATTAAACCCTTTAATTACTGCTTTATAAGGACTATTTAACCCTTTAATTACTGCTTTATAAGGACTATTAAACCCTTTAATTACTGCTTTATAAGGACTATTAAACCCTTTAATTACTACTTTATAAGGACTATTAAACCCTTTAATTACTGCTTTATAAGTACTATTAAACCCTTTAATTACTGCTTTATAAGGACTATTAAACCCTTTAATTACTGCTTTATAAGGACTATTAAACCCTTTAATTACTGCTTTATAAGGACTATTAAACCCTTTAATTACTGCTTTATAAGGACTATTAAACCCTTTAATTACTGCTTTATAAGGACTATTAAACCCTTTAATTACTGCTTTATAAGGACTATTAAACCCTTTAATTACTGCTTTATAAGGACTATTAAATCATTTAATTACTACTTTATAAGGACTATTAAACCCTTTAATTACTGCTTTATAAGGACTATTAAACCCTTTAATTACTGCTTTATAAGGACTATTAAACCCTTTAATTACTGCTTTATAAGGACTATTAAACCCTTTAATTACTGCTTTATAAGGACTATTAAACCCTTTAATTACTACTTTATAAAAACTATTAAACCCTTTAAGTTTTATTTACTTTGTTCATTGTTTTGTTAGTTTTCACAAATAATAATGAGAAGAACCTTTGATTAAATGACAGATTTGTCAGAACTTCATTGTTTTAATTCACTTTTCTTTACTTTAATTCACTATTTGATGCATAAAAACATCAGATTTCCATGTTTAAATCTCATTTCCTGCTGTAAATTCAGGTGTTTGACCACTAGTCAGCAGCGTTGAGCTTCAACAAATTAAAACCTGAGACGCTTCACGTTCATCATGTGTCTCTGCATCGTTCTGATGCCGTCGCCGTGGCAACACAACAACGGTGCAGCTGCTCCATCATCTCGACGTGATTTTACAGCCGCACACGCAATTAATTAATGCGAATAATGATAATCAGACGATTTATTGATGGTTTCTGGTCTAAATACAGAAAATAACCAGAGTTTTTTGCTCTGCAGTGGATCAATAGGACATAAAAATTAAACTGTGTAAATATCACAGCTTTTCTGTTCATCTGCTGCCTGTTATTGATCATTTTAACCTCAGTTCCTACTGATCAACTGTCTCATTCTACTCAGATACACATTGATATTTTACCAAATCCTGATCTGGATTATTTGGACTCATAAATCACTCTCCTGACATGATATTCACTGGAAAACTGGAGGTTTTTTTAGGCAGAAATTGGATTTTTACATTATTTTTGTGCAGGATTCTAGTTTTATTTGTTTGCATGTATTAAATCATTGCATCTAATACATTCATCGCATGAGAAAAGACTGAGAAAAGTATTTTTTTTAATCTTTAGTAAAGCTTGATTCAGTCTGGTGCAGGAAAAAGGTCAAAGGTCACACTAGGTGGCACCAAATAGAGGTTCGCCTGTTTATAAAAGGTCTAAAAAACCCTGTAAAACTGCACCGGTTCAGGTTCCATGCATCCACCTTGGTATAAATACTGATCTGACATCAGACTAATGATTCCTGGATTATTTGGGCTCATGAATCATTCTCCTGACATGATATTCACTGGAAAACTGGAGGTTTTTTAGGCGAAAATTGGATTTTTAGGTTATTTTTGTGCAGGATTCTAGTTTCTAATTTTAATTTTATCTAATTTTAAGATTTTACAAAGCAACAGGAGAACAAAAGAGGAGAAATCTGCTTAAAATGATCTGGTTTTAAATAATCTATTATCCTCAAAACAAGCTGCATGGGACTTTCAGGCTGCAGATGGAAAAATCAATAGTTCCGGAGCAGCTGATCGGTGAATTATTGATTATCTGCACATATTCACAGCAGCAGCAGCAGCAGCAGCGTTTATATCAAGCTGCTGCTGCTGCAGGGATTCATTCAACCTCTGCTGCTGCAGCAACAAAAACTGCAAAAATAAAAGCGTTAGACGCAAAAAAAACTGATCTAAACAAGTAAAAATAAGCGATTTTGGGTCAATTTTAAGAAAATAAGATCAACATTTTCTTTTAGTTCAGTTTTTCTGCTATAAATGATGATAAATCGCTAAATAGAAGAGTCGGAATCAGTTTATACGGTTGTAAATATAGTTAGAATATTGAAAAAAACTTTATTTAAAATTTAAAACAAGACAAGTGTTTTTTCTTAAGTTTTAATATTTTATAATTTAATTTAATATTTAAATAAATATGTTCTAAGAAAATATTTTGTTAAAACAAGTCTGAATATATCTAAAAAAAACAGGGAAATAATTTAAATTAAATAAATGAATATTAAAATACAACAGCTTTGAATTAATTGTTAAGAAACTGGTATTTTCATCTGTTAAAATATGAAGAAAATCATGTATTTGGGGACAAATGGGTAAAAAAGACTAATATTTTCTTTAAAAAATTTAGATAAATTGATTAAAATCAATAAAAAATGGACATAAGATGAATTATCAGCCAGTGGAATGAGGTAATTCTACTCTTTATTGGACTAAATGTGCAAAAAACAAGATATTTTCAGCTGCTGTTCAGTTATTTAAGTGTTTTTATTCAAATTAAAACTAAAAACTAGTTTTTCTAGGATAGAAACTGAAAAATAAACTGAAGATTTGGTAGAAAACTCACCTGCAGACGAGCAGGAACGAGGCTCAGGTGAAACTCAGCAGCCAATCAACAAATGGAGCTGACCTTTCAAAATAAAACAGGAAGTACTAATAGTTTTTCAGAATTTTAAAGGAAAATTACACTTTTTTTATCTGTTCTTTTATATTTTTTAAAGTTTTTTTTTCTTGACCTTAGTCAATTATTATTCTTATTTTTTTGTAATAATTAAAATAATAATAATAATAATAAATAATAAAAAAAATAAAAAAATAATAATAATAAAATAAATAAAATAATAAATAATTTAAATAATTCAGGAAACAAATATTTTACATTATACCAAAAACAAGATAATTTCACCTTTAATGTTAATTTAATTAATTGATTTATCTTAAAAAATCGTGTTGTTGCTGATCTAAGACTGTAATAATCCCACCAAACTAATTCATTATGCATTGAGTTTTATTTGGAAATAATTTCCCGTTCTGTTTTAAAACCATAAATTGCAACGGGATCATGAATACTGGCATTTTTCATGTAGAAAACATGAAATAAATTGAATATTTGGTAGTGGATTAAAGGATTTTAGTAAAAAATATAATGTAATTAGCGCCCCCTGGTGGTTTTATTGATATAAAACAGAATTCTGACTACTATAATTACACTAGGAACTGCTAAATTATCAAAAAATTCAATTTAAAATATGCAAAAATAGACCAAAATACATAAAATACACTTATGGACATGAACGTCAAAAGTGGGCGGAGCTTAAAATCTATAATTGACAAAAAAAAACAACATACATGTGTTTGGATTCAAAGCAACACAGCTGATTTTATTCAGTGCAACAGTACATTTCTTATTCTTATTCATTCGCACCTCGGAAACGTTGCCGAAAAAAAAAAAACTGGAACAAACAAACAAACAAAAAAAAAGTCGTAGATTCCGAAAAATGTCTTAAAATACAACAACGAGAGGGAATTCAGCCTAAAAACACAGACTTCACATGCAGAAACACCACCCGACGAGTCACAGACGCTAGTTTGTTCAAAACGGCTAACCGCTACGGCGATAAATAAGCGATGGCGGGTTGTGGGCGGGGCCCCGTAGAGCTTCCTGATTGGCTGATGCCTCCCTGAAAGGACGGCGGGCCACTGATTGGCCGACGCCCTGTGGATGGTTCCTCCTGCTCGTCTTTAACATCGTAGTAAATGGACGAATCGCAAAATCGAAAACAGCCGACGTTCACCTTCCTGGTTTTTGCAGCAGTTGCCGCCGCTTTACGGCACCTTAACGTGTTTTTTTATTTCTATGGCTTTGATGTCGTTCCGAAGGCTTTAAAGCTTCCTGTTCCAGGTGAGTTCCGCTCAGGTATAAAATGCGATGGACTTTAAAAACGATGCGTGGCTTCGTTTCCATTCGTTTATTTGTTTTTTATCGTTATTATCGTGAGCTTCGCCAGCTGCCTTCAGGGGCGGTAGAGGGGGAAGCGAAACGAGGTAAAAAAAAAAAAACACGCCACCGACGAAGAAAGATCAAAGACGAGCGTCGTCATGCTAACGTTTACAGCGTTTGAGACAAAAACTAACAAACAAACAAAAACACGGATCGTTTTCAAGCAGGTTTTGACCAGCGAGAGAAAAAAAAACATTCACATTCGTCAAAAAATCTGTTTTTTTTTCTCTCTGAGTCAGAATCTGTAAAAAATCTAAACACTTTATAACAACTAGGTAATAAATCATTAATAAACTGTTAATTAATGAGATTATGACGCTGTAAAAGCTGCGTTTTATCCAAATTATAATGTATTTTAATACAATTTGTTTCATTTTTATTGTAAAATAAATAATTTATATTTATTTGTAGTTTTTAAATCGGTCGTTTTGATTGGATAAAACAAATAATTTATATTCAATTGTATTTTTTAAAATAATAATTATTAGTTTGATAATTTTTTTTTTGTTTAGATAAAATATGAAATTGGCTAATTCCATAATTTAATATAGTTTGAGACGATTTATAATGATGCCTCATAGATAATTAATAAACCAATTATAAACTAATTAGTTAATTAACATTATTAAATAACAGTTAATAGTTTGATATATCCAATAACATGTATAAACTGTTATTTAACGAGTTATTTATAACTAATTAATTAACAGTTTATTGATGTTTATTAACTATTTATAAGGCATCGTTATAAATTGTTACTAAACACTTAACGAGTCATTAATTAACAGTTAATTAACGATCTATTAAGTAGATATAATGAGTAGTTATTATAAAGTGTTAATATATTCACATAATAATAATAATAATAATAATAATAATAATAATAATAATTCATTCAGTAAAACAGGGAGAAATTATTAAATATTTATATTTTTTAAAACCAGAATATTGAACCTGAATTAATTAACATTCATGATTCTGTTCTGAAATATTTAATTAATTAAATAAATTTTAAATTAATTAAAATTAATTTAATTAATTATTTTTTTCTTGTATAATTGAACCGTTTCATTCCAGAAAACTCGGAAATAACTTGGAAAATAAAAACAATTTAAATCTTAATGTCAGGGTTAAAGGTCAGAGGTCAGGAATCAGGGTTAAAGGTCAGAGGGTAGGGTCTCATTGACATAAATAATCAATACTAATCAATGTAAATCGGCATCTGATACAATGATTGATTAGCCTGAAAGATCTCGTCAATACTCGAAGCCAAAATCAGCAGAAATGTAGCAGCGGTCTAATAACTGGTGGAGGTTATTGATCAGTGGAGGTTATTGATCAGTGGAGGTTATTGATCAGTGGAGGTTATTGATCAGTGGAGGTTATTGATCCATAAAAGTTATTGATCCATGACAGTTATTGGTCCATGACAGTTATTGATTGGTGAAGGTTATTGATCCATGAATGTTATTGATGGGTGAAGGTTATTGATCCACAAAGATAAATGATAAGTAAAGGTTATTGATTGGTGAAGGCCATTGGTCCATGAAGGTTATTGATCCATGAAGGTTATTGGATCAGTGATGGTTATTGATCCATGAAGGTCATTGGATCAGTGATGGTTATTGATCCATGAAGGTCATTGGATCAGTGATGGTTATTGATAGGTGAAGGTTATCAATTGGTGAAAGTTATTGGATCAGTCAAGGTTATTGATCCATGAAGGTCAATGATGGGTGAAGGTTATTGGATCAATGAAGGCTATTGATACATGAAGGTTATTGATAGGTGAAGGTTATTGGTCCATGAAGGTTATTGATACACAAGATAAGTGATGGGTAAAGGTTATTGATTGGTGAAAGCAATTGGTCCATGGAGGTTATTGGATCCGTGAAGATTATTGATCCATGAAGGTCATTGATGGGTGAAGGTTATTGATGGGTGAAGGTTATTGGATCAGTAAAGGTCATTGATCCATGAAGGTTATTGATCCATGAAGGTCATTGATGGGTGAAGGTTGTTGGATCAGTAAAGGTCATTGATGGGTTATCGAATCAATGAGGGTTATTGATTGGTAAAGGTTATTGGATGTTGTGACATCACAAACAATAAAGTAATATATCTGCGTTTTTTAACTGTTGATGTGATTCAAACAGAGTTTTCTGCGACTCTGGCGGCTTCGAGCTTTGAGCTGAATTCATATCAAACATCAAACATGACATTTAGAGTCCAGGCCCTTCATCATCATCATCATCATCATCATCATCAGGCCCCAAATCCAGCAGGATTACCACGAGCCACATTTCCCATTGAAATCCGTGGACTTCCTGCGTTTGCGGCGGTTGCTAGGCGACGCCAAGCTTCTTTAGATGGTGACAGGAAGCCACTAACAGACGGGGGCTGGTTTCAATCTCCCGGGTCTGGATCTGGTCCCACAACGACATCTAGGGATTATATCTGATCAGACCATCGTCAGGCTCCCATTGGTCAAAAGGAGGCGATGATGTCACTCAAAAATTCACTTTAATCTAAGATTCGGACGCTGCTGATGATGATGCAGTGATGAAGATGAAGGACTTTTTATTCCTCACAGTATAAAATCAACATGTGGATTCATACGTATATATATATATATTTATGTCAGATCCAGTTTAAGGACAGACGAGGACACGGACCACTTCCTGTCCTCGAAACAGAAAAGAGGTTAAATTCCAATAATAATTCTAATTAGTTCTTATAAAAAAGCAAATGGAGGGAACATTTTTAGAAGCAGTTCATTGTGCTACATACATGGAGAGGGGGAGGGGTGTGTGTGTGTGTGTGTGTGTGTGTGTGTGTGTGTGTGTGTGTGTGTGTAGAACTGGTATATTGTAGGTGTGTGTGTGTGTATAATGAAGTTGAATTGATGTTTTCGTCTCATTCTTTTTTTTCCATCTCTGTCCAACAGCTAACGAGTCTTTTCTTTGTGTCCTCTGGTGTAATATAGTGTCTATTTAATGTCCTCTGGTGTAATATAGTGTCTATTTAATGTCCTCTGGTGTAATATAGTGTCTATTTAATGTCCTCTGGTGTAATATAGTGTCCATTTAATGTCCTCTGGTGTCATATAGTGTCTATTTAATGTCCTCTGGTGTAATATAGTGTCCATTTAATGTCCTCTGGTGTAATATAGTGTCTATTTAATGTCCTCTGGTGTAATATAGTGTCTATTTAATGTCCTCTGGTGTAATATAGTGTCTATTTAATGTCCTCTGGTGTAATATAGTGTCTATTTAATGTCCTCTGGTGTAATATAGTGTCCATTTAATGTCCTCTGGTGTAATATAGTGTCTATTTAATGTCCTCTGGTGTAATATAGTGTCTATTTAATGTCCTCTGGTGTAATATAGTGTCTATTTAGTGTCCTCTGGTGTAATATAGTGTCCATTTAATGTCCTCTGGTGTAATATAGTGTCTATTTAATGTCCTCTGGTGTAATATAGTGTCTATTTAATGTCCTCTGGTGTAATATAGTGTCCATTTAATGTCCTCTGGTGTAATATAGTGTCTATTTAATGTCCTCTGGTGTAATATAGTGTCCATTTAATGTCCTCTGGTGTAATATAGTGTCTATTTAATGTCCTCTGGTGTAATATAGTGTCTATTTAATGTCCTCTGGTCTAATAAAACATCTTTTCTTTCTGTCCTCTAATATAAAAGTAAAGCGTCTTTTCTTTGTACCCTTTTATCTTTGTGTCCTCTGATGTAATAAACCCTTTTATCTTTGTATCCTCTGATGTAATAAACCCTTTTATCTTTGTATCCTCTGATGTAATAAACCCTTTTATCTTTGTGTCTTCTCATGTAATAAACCCTTTTATCTTTGTGTCCTCATGTAATAAACTCTTTTATCTTTGTGTCCTCTCATGTAATAAACCCTTTTATCTTTGTGTCCTCTCATGTAATAAACCCTTTTATCTTTGTGTCCTCATGTAATAAACCCTTTTATCTTTGTATCCTCTCATGTAATAAACCCTTTTATCTTTGTGTCCTCATGTAATAAACCCTTTTATCTTTGTATCCTCTCATGTAATAAACCCTTTTATCTTTGTGTCCTCTCATGTAATAAACCCTTTTATCTTTGTATCCTCTCATGTAATAAACCCTTTTATCTTTGTGTCCTCTGATGTAATAAACCCTTTTATCTTTGTATCCTCTCATGTAATAAACCCTTTTATCTTTGTATCCTCATGTAATAAACCCTTTTATCTTTGTGTCCTCATGTAATAAACCCTTTTATCTTTGTATCCTCTCATGTAATAAACCCTTTTATCTTTGTATCCTCTCATGTAATAAACCCTTTTATCTTTGTATCCTCTCATGTAATAAACCCTTTTATCTTTGTGTCCTCTGATGTAATAAACCCTTTTATCTTTGTATCCTCTCATGTAATAAACCCTTTTATCTTTGTATCCTCATGTAATAAACCCTTTTATCTTTGTGTCCTCATGTAATAAACCCTTTTATCTTTGTGTCCTCTCATGTAATAAACCCTTTTATCTTTGTGTCCTCATGTAATAAACCCTTTTATCTTTGTGTCCTCTCATGTAATAAACCCTTTTATCTTTGTGTCCTCATGTAATAAACCCTTTTATCTTTGTGTCCTCTCATGTAATAAACCCTTTTATCTTTGTGTCCTCATGTAATAAACCCTTTTATCTTTGTGTCCTCATGTAATAAACCCTTTTATCTTTGTGTCCTCATGTAATAAACCCTTTTATCTTTGTGTCCTCTGGTGTGAAGGTGAAACGGAGGCTCAGGTTTACTCAGGTTCACGGTTCATCTGCTCAGAATCATTATCAAGTGTTTATTTAAGGACACCAGGTCCAGTTGCTGCTGCAGCCATGAGGAACCCGACACCAGCCACAGACATTTAAACGCTGAGTAACACGATGCCGGAGAGGAATTAAAGCTGCTTCTATACGTCTGTAGCTGCTAAATGAACCGACTGAGAGCAGTAAACGTACCAGGGAGTTAATGTCAGTGATTAGAAGAAGCACATGAATAATAAGACCAATAAGAATCAAGTAAAACCGCTGATCGGCTGAGAAGATACAGGTTAGAGGAGGATACTACATGAAAAATGGGGATTATTGATTATTTATCAGCAGCTCTTCAGATCCTATAGCTCAGTCAGAGTATTTGATGAATATTTGAATGTTTCCAGCTGCTCTTCTCGTTAACTGCTGTCAAACAGCATCACGGATCAGCCCTGGACGCTAATTAATCACCGACGAGTCTATGGCCCCGTCGCGTATTGATCCCTAACCCTCGCGTTTCCATGGCGACCGGCTCCGCATCAGACGGGGGCGATCCAATATCACCGACACGGATTTTTACACCTGAGAGAATCGCTGTGACCCTGATTCTGCTGTTTCTGACGCAGAGAAGGAGAAAAAATAAAAGAAATGAAACAGGAACCTGTGATTCTGGTGTTTGATGTAGTGGACGATGGATGAAGATGTTGATGGAGAAGTTGTTGTGTCTGGATGTTGTTGTTTGTTGTTGCTGTTGTTGTTGCTGTTTGTTGTTGTTGGTTGTTGCTATTGTTGCAGTATATTGTTGTTTGTTGTTGTTGCAGTATGTTGTTGTTGTTTGTTGTTGCTATTGTTTGTTGTTGTTTGTTGTTGCTATTGTTGCAATATGTTGTTGTTGTTTTTTGTTGTTGCTATTGTTGCAGTATGTTGTTGTTGTTTTTTGTTGTTGCTATTGTTGCAGTATGTTGTTGTTGCTTTTGTACATTGTTTATTGTTGCTGCTGTTTGTTGTTGTTCTTGCTGTTTGTTGTTGCTGTTGTTGTCGTATGTTGTTGTTGTTGCTCTTTGTTGTTTGCTGCTCTTTGCTGTTGTTTGTTGTTGTATGTTGTTGTTTATTGTTGCTACTGTTTGTTGCATGTTGTTGTTGTTGCTGTTGTTTGTTGTTGCTGTTATTGCAGTATGTTGTTGTTGCTGCTGTTTGTTGATGTTGTTTGTTGTTGTATGTTGCTATGTGCTCTTGTTTGTTGTTGTTTGTTGCTGTGTCATTTGTTGTAGCTGTTGTTTGTTGTTGCAGTATGTTGTTGTTGTGTCATTGTTTGTTGTTGTTTGTTGTTCTCTGTTGCTGTGTCGTTGTTTGTTATTGTATCATTGTTTGTTGTTGTTTGTTGTTGTATCATTGTTTGTTGTTGTTGTTTGTTGTTGTCTGTTGCTGTGTCGCTGTTTGTTGTTGTATCATTGTTTGTTGTTTGTTGTTGTATCATTGTTTGTTGTTTGTTGTTGTATCATTGTTTGTTGTTGTTTGTCGTTGTATGTTGCTGTGTCGTTTGTTGTTGTAGCTGTTGTTGCAGTATGTTGTCGTATGTTGCTGTGTCATTGTTTGTTGTTGTTTGTTGCTGTGTCATTGTTTGTTGTTGTTTGTTGCTGTTGTTTGTTTGGGGCTTCAGCAGGTTAATGCAGTGACGGAGGTTTGACATTATTTCTTCATGCTTAGTTTATAAATCTCTGTTTCCTTCGTTTTTCTTCCATCGCTCTGATCTGACTGTGTCTCATGCGTTTCAGACACTTTGCATAAAATGACATAATAAATCCTGAACGTTTCTAATCTCTGCTTCCCCCGAACCACACGTCTCAACCTTTGCTGTGTTTCTGTACATCTGCGGAAAGTTGTTGTTTTTTTTTGTTGTTTTTTTTGTTGTCGTTGTTTTAAATTTCCTTTTCCTTTAAATACTCATTCAGTCTACTTCTTTTTCTTCTGGAAACGTCTGAACTGGTTCTGGATGGCGAGCGCCGCCTTCTCCGTCTCCGGCGCCTCCAGGTCGATGTCGATCTCCTCCTCCTGCTCCTGAGGCTTCGCCGCCGACGCCTTCTCTGTGGGCGGAAGGTCAGAGGTCAGCGAACCTGGGACTGCGCCATTTCTATAAATTCAATTCAATGAATTAAATCACGTGTGTCGCGTGCTAAACTTTTAATCAGGGCGAGTTAATTAGGGAGTTACGCGGGATGCGTCGGTCTTGTTGCTTGGCAACAGTGGATGCAAGGGGCATGCTGGGAATATTATTATGTATCCCCAGTGGCCACTCATGGTACTGCAACTAAAACTTTCAGCTACAACTCTGTTAATTACTGATTTTTATCTTCTAGATTTTAGTTTTTTAAAGTCAACAACCACCAACCAGTCAACAACTATTTTGTTTTAAATAAATCAATGTTTAAACAGGACATTGCACGTTCTATACAAACACAGATATCCGTTAAACTCTCGGTGATTTCAGAGCCCAGAACACGGAGGAACACGGCTCTAAAACGAATGAAAGGATGAACGACGACAGCGGAGGCAAAGAAGAGTCAAGGTGATAAAAGCCGAGACGATAAATGTTCCGAGCTGACAGGAAGTTGGAGTCGGAGTGAGGAGCCGACACTGATCTGAGCCGACTTCCTGCAAAGAGTCGAGAAGAGGAACAAACAGCCCGACCCTGGAGAGGAATGCAGTCATGTAGAAGAGTCCCTTAAATCTCATTTATAACGATGACATCAACAACATATTGAACCGGTTTAGTCATTTATGAACATTTTAAATTTGATGCTAATCTGTCAGATAAATCGTCTAAAAGGTTATTTTAGCTTCAGTTTGATCAGACGTGTTAGTTATTCATCATTTAGTTATTTAAACGTACCTTTGTTGTCAGCTGCAGTCATCTGGCTGCTGTTAGCAGAGTTAGTGGATCCCAGCTGTAGAGAAGGAGAACGGCACTTTAATTCACCAACACTGACAGAAACCATCAAGGAATCCTTGCAAAAGAGTATTTATGGAGCGAAAAATCCAAGCTAACATCATTTTCCTGGAAAGTTCCAACCAGATTTTTACTTGGGTCGTTGCTGCAGCATGTTAAAAACACAAAGAATGAAAAAACGTTTTCCGGGACCAGTGTAAGGTTTAGGTTTCTGTTACTACCCGGTTCATACCGGTCACTAACCAGTCAGTACCCATTCTGTACTGGTCAGTACATGACCCATACCTCTTACTACCCATTATGTACCAGGTCTGTACCTGTCAGTACCAGTCAATACCCATTCCATACCGGTCAGTACCCAATCTGTACGTGTTAGCACCAGGTCCATACCAGTCACTACCTATTCCATACCGGTCAGTACCCAACACATACCAGTCACTACCCATTCTATACTGGTCAGTACCCACTCCATATCAGTCACTACCCGATCTGTATCCGTCAGTGGTTGGTCCATACCAGTGACTACCCATTCCATACTGGTCACTACCCAATCTGTACGTGTTAGCACCAGGTTCATACCAGTCAATACCCATTCCATACCGGTCAGTACCCAATATATACCGGTCACTACCCATTCTGTTTATGTCAGTGCCTGGTCTGTAGCTGTCACTACCCATTCCATACCGGTCAGTATCCAATCCATATCAGTCACTACCCGATTTGTATCCGTCAGTAGTTGGTCCATACTGGTCACTACCCAATCTGTACGTGTTAGCACCAGGTCCATACCAGTCACTACCCAATCTGTATCCGTCAGTGGTTGGTCCATACCAGTGAATACCCATTCCATACCGATCGGTACCTAATCCATACCTGCCACTACCTGCTCCATACCTGTCAATACTTGGTCCTTACCTGTCACTACCCAGTCTGTACCTTTCAATACCCGATCCGTCACCATCACATTGCAGTCTGTACCTGTCAGTACCTGGTCCATACCAGTCACTAACCATTCCAAACCGGTCAGTATCCATTCTGTACTCGTCAGTACGTGGACCGTACCTATCACTACCCATTCAGAACTGGTCACTACCCATTCTATACAGGTCAGTACCCATCAGTACCCGGTCTGTACAGGTCACAACCCGGTTTATACTTGTCAACACCTGATCTCTACCTGTCACAACCTAATCCGTACCAATCTCCAGGTTCCCGTCCCTACTTGACTTTGTTGAGTAAACTAAACTAAGTTCTAATTTCCTGGTTTTAAACTCCTGGTTCAACTTGAAGCTTTCCACTGGAATTCTTAGTTTTTACACCCACACTTCTTTCCTTTTATTTAAATGTTATTTTTACTCACACCTCCATTATCTGTCACCCTGTTTAAATCTCCTTCTGTCTTTAATCTTCCTTCCTTCCTGCCGCACCATCGGTGTGATACAGCGATGCAGGAAGTGAGCGAGGAGAAAAGTGACAGCGAGAGAGAGATTTAGACAGATTCCGAGATTATGTAATGTAATAGCAGACACAAGAGGGAAAAAAGAGAAGTCACATCCAAGAGCCTGTGTGTGTATTCATGTGTGCTGCTTGGCTGCTTATAACTTGGTCCTTATTGCACTTTATGATCCACGGAACAAATGGCCCGAACATAACACGATCTCCACTAGAGCGGGAAGAGTCGGTGAAGAGAGGCCGACGCTCGCTGCAGCGCTGCCAACAACTGTCAGCTAGGCTGAGTGTGTGTGTGTGTGTGTGTGTGTGTGTTGTATACGTGCGAATGGACAGGAAGAAAACTAATATCAAGTGAATGCAAGTGTTTAAGTAGAAAGAGACAGAGCCAGTGTCCTCTTCTGTCTTCTTCTGTCCTCTAGTGTGTAATTTTACACCCACACAGTGTTTCTATCTCACATATAGGGTCTTCTCTTCCTCCTCCTCCTCCTCCTCCTCCTTATGTGTTTTAGATTCTTCTACAGTACGAGTTCAACATCTGCTCACAGCCGCTAACTGTACAGTCAGCTGTTCAACTCTGACGCTACACACACACACACACACACACACACACACACACACACACACACACACACACTCTTAATCTTTCATCATTAAAGCGCATTTTCCTCCATTTGTTCCGTTTGACATCATCATCAACATTTATTGAATAAAAGTCTTCATGCTCTGTTCTCTGTAACAGAACCTGCAGCTAAATATAGACTATAGCTCAGTGTCAGTCACTTAATGGCTTTATGTAAGTCTGAGTGTGTGTGTGTGTGTGTGTGTGTGTGTGTGTGTGTGTGTGTCGGGGAGTAAAGAGAAGGCTTCATATAGAATTCATATATAGTTACATATAGAATTACCATCTTAAAAACATGGCGAGGACGTGTAACGTATAGGATTTAGTGGCAGTTGTTTGTGTAGGTCAGAACTTAATCCAAGATAATGATAAATTATAAATTGTTTAAATTAATCTGATTTTAAAACTGTATCTCAACATCTTATTGTGAAGTTCATCGTTCCATGAGTAAATCTTTTATCTCTAAAAACACTGAACGAATCAGTTTCATGCTAATAATCTGCGTTTCTCCCCAGTCGATTAGCGGATGCTAATATTAGCTCAGATCGTTTGTGCGTTACTCAAGATCCAAACAACCGGTGGATGAAAATCCTTCATCCGGTTTAATGTAGTTGGAAAAAAAATATACACCAAGATGTGAAAAAGTGTATCATGAACATATGGTTTAAAACTGGATGTCGGGGGAGGGGGGAGGGGGGGAGGGGGAGGGGGCCTCAAAAAGCTCAGCAGAAATGTATTTATAGACAGAAATAAAAGGATTAAACCTCCATGAAGGAGGGAAGCTGGTGGTTTCCAGAGAGGGGGATGGAAGGAGAAGAGGAAGATTTTAGTTTTTCACCTTCTTATTGTCTCCAAGCTGCATTTTACTGGCTGTGTGTGTGTGTGTGTGTGTGTGTGTGTGTGTGTGTGTGTGTGTGTGTGTGTGTGTGTGTGTGTGTGTTTTGGATTATTCCTAATTTGCTTCTGACAGCAAGTGGAAAAAGTAGAATCCAGTGTGAATATATACATATTCCTTCAAATTAAAAGTCCTCCAGTTCATTCATATTCCTTCAAATTAAAAGTCCTCCAGTTCATTCATATTCCTTCAAATTAAAAGTCACCCAGTTCATTCATATTCCTTAAAATTCTTCCAGTTCATTCATATTCCTTCAAATTAAAAGTTCCCCAGTTTGTTCATATTTCTTCAAATTAAAAGTCCTCCAGTTCATTCATATTCCTTCAAATTAAAAGTCACCCAGTTCATTCATATTTCTTCAAATTAAAAGTCCTCCAGTTCATTCATATTCCTTCAAATTAAAAGTCACCCAGTTCATTCATATTCCTTCAAATTAAAAGTTCCCCAGTTTGTTCATATTTCTTCAAATTAAAAGTCCTCCAGTTCATTCATATTCCTTCAAATTAAAAGTCTCCTGCTCCATTCACATTCCTTCAAATTAAAAGTCACCCAATTCATTCATATTCCTTCAAATTAAAAGTCTCCTGCTCCATTCACATTCCTTCAAATTAAAAGTTCCCCAGTTCATTCCTATTCCTCAAGATTTAAATTCCCTCCATGCTCTTCTACTCCTTCAAATTAAAAGTCCCCCAGTGTATTCATATCACTTCCTGTTTCCTCCGTTTTTCTCTCTCTCTCTCTTTTTTTCGATCCTGTGCAGATGTTTTCTCCCGGATGTTAAAATAGTCGATGCTGTTGCTACGGAGAAAAAGTCGAGGAGAGAAAAAAAAGAGAGATGAAAAGAAAGAGATGAAAGAATAGAAGAAGAATAGAAGAAGAATAGAAGAAGAATAGAAGATGAATAGAAGAAGAATAGAAGAAGAATAGAAGAAGAATAGAAGATGAATAGAAGAAGAATAGAAGATGAATAGAAGAAGAATAGAAGATGAATAGAAGAAGAATAGAAGATGAATAGAAGAAGAATAGAAGAAGAATAGAAGATGAATAGAAGATGAATAGAAGATTAATAGAAGAAGAATAGAAGAAGAATAGAAGAAGAATAGAAGATGAATAGAAGATGAATAGAAGAAGAATAGAAGATGAATAGAAGAAGAATAGAAGATGAATAGAAGAAGAATAGAAGATGAATAGAAGAAGAATAGAAGAAGAATAGAAGATGAATAGAAGATGAATAGAAGAAGAATAGAAGATGAATAGAAGAAGAATAGAAGAAGAATAGAAGATGAATAGAAGATGAATAGAAGATTAATAGAAGAAGAATAGAAGAAGAATAGAAGAAGAATAGAAGAAGAATAGAAGAATAGAAGAAGAATAGAAGAAGAATAGAAGAATAGAAGAAGAATAGAAGAAGAATAGAAGAAGAATAGAAGAATAGAAGAATAGAAGAAGAATAGAAGAAGAAGAGAAGATAAAAATACTCTTATTTTTCATTTAAAGTCCACAAATACACTAAATTTCATGTAAATTTAAAGCTATACACTAAATATTAGTTATAGAAAATGACTATAGTTTATGTTTATGTTTATTTTGTAAGTCTTTTATTATTTCCAGGTCCTTTGAATGTAATGAATATAAGAAGGTGTGTGTGTAAAACATGTCCAGGTTACCATCTGAGGACTTTACACACCAGAACACGTTTGGTTTACTCATTTTTCAGGAGGAAATTTGATGCAAAACATTAAAATTATGTTTCAATTAAACAAAAATCATATATATATATAAAATGTATGCATTCTTTTTATGTTAGAGCATCAGTATCAGTACTTTTTATAGTAAATTTAATGCTGTTTTGGATGGAAATACTCTTATTTTTCATTTAAAGCCAACAAATACACTAAATTTCATGTAAATTTAAAGCTATAAACTGGATATTAGTTACAGAAAATTGCTGTATTTTATGTCCCTTTTTGTAAGTCTTTTATTATTTCCAGGTCCTTTGAATGTAACGAATATAAGAAGGTGTGTGTGTGTAAAACATGTCCAGGTTACCATCAGAGGACTTTACACACCAGAACACGTTTTCTTTTTTTTTCTAAGCTAATTAATTGATAATTAACATTGGATAGTTGTCAGGTAATTGACTAATGTAGCTGTAATTTTAGAGAATTCATCTTATTTAAGGAGAAAATATTGATTATTGATTATTGATCAGCTGCAGACGCGGAGTAAAGGGACCTCCTCAGTGTTTGTGGTCGTCTGAATAACCAGCAGATGTTCACTGTGTTTTTTTTTTTCTTCCTCTGTTTATATTTCAAATCTCCCATGAGCTGCAGTAGCGTCACACACACACACACACACACACACACACACACACACACACGTCCCATCTGTCCCATGCACAGTGAATGAATGGAGGACTATTACAGGCACATAATGCAGAATGAAGAGGCCCAGAGGAGCGAGGTCCTGCTTGTGTGACACTGTGGGGACGTCGGTGTGTTTTTTTAAATATATTTATATAATATATTATATTATTTATATCCGTGTTTAAACTCCATCAACATCTATTTTCCCCCGAGAAACGGAGACGTTGATCTGAGTCGAGCTATAAGACGAGTCGGTCGGTTACATAACGGCTGGTTTCATCCCACAAACAGAGACGTCGAATGAATCTGATTCCATTAAAACGATGAATTTCATTGATTTTTGGTGAATTTTTTATTTCCCATAGTTCAGTGACGGGGCTGCGTCATGGAGACGCGTCTCCACCTGCGACGTTCGGCCTTTGTTCCCATGACGAAATTATTTATCGACGCAGGAATTAAATATTTAAGATGAAACAATTAAGAATTTAAGAATATTTATTTCACGGCCATCAAATATTCATCATGCAGCAGCATTTTCTCTTCCAGGCACAAGGTCCCCTGAAGGTTCTGAAACTTAAAGCAGCACAGCAGTGTGTGTTTATGCTGCTGCTAACACTGCTGCTGCTAACACTGCTGCTGCTGACACTGCTGCTGTTAACACTGATGCTGCTAACACTGCTGCTGCTAACACTGCTGCTGCTAACACTGATGCTGCTGTTAATACTGCTGCTGCTAACACTGCTGCTGCTAACACTGCTGCTGTTAACACTGCTCCTGCTGCTAACACTGCTGCTGCTGCTAACACTGCTGCTGCTAACACTGATGCTGTTAACACTGCTGCTGCTGCTGTTAATACTACTGCTCCTAACACTGCTGCTGCTAACACTTCTGCTGCTAACACTGCTCCTGCTGCTAACACTGCTGCTGCTGCTAACACTGCTGCTGCTAACACTGATGCTGTTAACACTGCTGCTGCTGCTGTTAATACTGCTACTGCTGCTGCTAACACTGCTGCTGCTGTTAACACTGCTGCTGTTAACACTGCAGCTAACACTGCTGCTGCTGCTGTTAATACTGCTGCTGTTAACACTACTACTGATGTTACTGCTACTGTTAATACTGCTGCTGCTGCTAATACTGCTGCTGTTAACGCTGCTGCTGCTGCTGTTAATACTGCTGCTGCTAACACTGCTGCTGCTAACACTGCTGCTGTTAACACTGCTGCTGTTAACACTGCTGCTGCTGTTAACACTGCTGCTGCTGTTAATACTGCTGCTGCTAACACTGCTGCTGTTACTGCTGCTGTTAACACTGCTGCTACTGTTAATACTGCTGCTGCTAACACTACTACTGCTGTTACTGCTGCTAACACTGCTGCTGCTACTGTTGTTTAACACTGCTACTAACAGTGCTGCTGCTGTTAATACTGCTGCTAACAATCCTGCTGCTGTTAACAATGCTGCTGCTACTGTTGTTTAACACTGCTGCTGCTATCACTACTGCTGCTGTTAACAATGCTGCTGCTAATACTACTGCCTCTGTTGCTGCTTACACTACTGCCATGAACACTGCTGCTGCTACTAACACTGTTATTGCTGCTGCTGTTAACATTAATACTGCTAACACTGCTGCTGCTGTTAATAATGCTGCTGCTAACACTGCTGCTGCTGTTAATAATGATGCTGTTATTAACACTACTACTGTTGCTGCTGCTAACACTACTGTTGCTGTTAATATTGATGCTGTTAACACTGCTGATGTTAACACTGTTGCTGCTTGCTAACACCACTGCTGCTGTTAATAATGTTGCTGCTGCTGTTAATATTACTGCTGCTGCTGCTAACACCACTGCTGCTGTTGTTAATATTGTTGCTGCTGCTGTTAATAATGATACTGTTATTAACACTGCTGCTACTAACACCAGCTGCTGCTGCTGCTAACACCACTGCTGCTGTTATTAATAATGTTGCTGC
>CM060483.1:21579434-21609434 GCA_030544235.1 Lepturacanthus savala
GACCAGAGACCCCTAACCCCTAACCATAACCCTAGACCAGGGACCAGAGACCCCCCCCAACCATAATCCTAGATCAGCGTCCAGGGACCCCTAACCCCTAACAATAACCCTAGATAAAGGACTAGAGACCCCTAACCATAACCCTAGACCAGGGACCAGACACCCCTAATCCCCAACCATAATCCTAGATAAAGGACCAGAGACCCTTAACCCCTAACCATAATCCTATACCAAGGTCAAGAGACCCCTAACCCCTAAACATAACCCTAGATAAAGGACCAGAGACCCTTAACCCCTAACCATAATCCTAGATAAAGGACTAGAGACCCCCAACTCCTAACTATAACCCTAGATAAGGGACCAGAGACCCTTAACCCCTAACCATAACCTAGATAAAGGTCAAGAGACCCCTAACCTATAACCATAACCCTAATTCATGGACCAGAGACCCCTAACCCCTAACTAAACCCTAGATAAGGGACCAGAGACCCCTAACATCTAACCATAACCATAATTAAGAACATTTCTAGAACCTTTGCAGAGACAAACATTACAGTGGAGGAGAAGTCACTTTACTTTAGGCCACAAGAGGGAACTGTTGTTCTAAACATGTTCACTTTGGTGTATTATAACTCCTCATATATCTAAGGTTCTTCTCACCTTCATGAGGTGGATTCTGTCTCTGAGTCCAGGTCTGGGAGCTGTTGGGTTCTTCGGTATCTTAGGGACCACGTAAGCTGCTCCAGGTGTTCTTCCACCAGTTCCTTCGTCTTGTCCTCCTCCTCCTGTTGTTCTCCACCTTCTCTGGTCTGTTCTTTTGGGGTTTGGGTTCTCCTGTTCCATCCTGGGTCCTGGATCTCTGGATCATCTCTGCTCCTCTTTCTGGACTCCGAGGGATGCCAGCTTGGGTTTTAGATGTTTCTGATGCTCCTCAGCCTCTTTCTTCTCAGTGAACAGCTTCCGGTTGCTGGACTCAGCTGGAACCACCATGTTCAGGAGCTTCCTGTCCCCAGGTCTTTGGCTTCTATCTCCACCTTTGGTGCTCGGACCTTGTTCTTACCTCCATCAGAACCTGCTTTTACATCTCTGGAGGCATTTGGCTGTGGTTCACTATATCTAAAGCAACAGCAGGACTTTTATTATCATATGTTGTGTGACAAAGCTCTTATTGTGAAAATCTAAAAGAATAAAACAACACATCAAGGTTGCTAAACACGACAGAGACACAGGGATATTTTGTTTGTGTTTATTTATTTCTAATGTGTTTTATTTTATTTTTTTTATCTGTCCACAAAGTCATATTAGTCACTACTATGTTAGATCAGTTTTCCCTCACTGCAATGGCAGTCAACTACACAAGAGCCCAAACCCAACATGGCCCCTTCACCTCCAATAATAAGTACTTTAATGGTAAAAAAAAAAACACCTTCAAACACCCCACACCTGTAGATATACACCTATAGATACTGTGTATACCTGTATACACCAGTAGATACAGTATATACCTGTATACACCAGTAGATACAGTATATACCTGTATACACCTATATATACTGTGTATACCTGTATACACCTATAGATACTGTATATACCTGTATACACCAGCAGATACTGTATATACCTGTATACACCAGCAGATACTGTGTATACCTGTATACACCAGTAGATACTGTGTACACCTGTATACACCTATAGATACTGTGTACACCTGTATACACCAGTAGATACTGTATATACCTGTATACACCTGTATACAACCATAGATACTGTGTATACCTGTATACACCAGTAGATACAGTATATACCTGTATACACCTATAGATACCGTGTACACCTGTATACACCTATAGATACTGTGTACACCTGTATACATCAGTAGATACTGTGTATACCTGTATACACCTGTAGATACTGTATATACCTGTATACACCTATAGATACTGTGTACACCTGTATACACCAGTAGATACTGTATATACCTGTATACACCTATAGATACTGTGTACACCTGTATACACCTGTAGACACTGTGTATACCTGTATACAACTATAGATACTGTATATACCTGTATACACCAGTAGATACAGTATATACCTGTATACACCAGTAGATACAGTATATACCTGTATACACCAGTAGATACAGTATATACCTGTATACACCTATAGATACTGTGTACACCTGTATACACCAGTAGATACTGTGTACACCTGTATACACCTGTAGATACTGTGTACACCTGTATACACCTGTGGATACTGTGTACACCTGTAGATACTGTATATACCCGTATACACCTGTAGACACTGTACACATGTATACACCTGTAGATACTGTGTACACCTGTATACACCTGTAGATACTGTGTACACCTGTATACACCTATAGACACTGCGTACACTTGTATATACCTGTATACACCTGTAGATACTATGTACACCTGTATACACCTGTATACACCTGTAGATACTGTATACACCTGTATATAACATATATACACAGATCATTAGGAGTAACACAAGTGAGTGAAGTTGAAAATAAAATTCAAATGGAGAACATTTAAACTTTTGCTAATTAAATCTGACTCCAACAAACTCAACGATGCTTTTTATGAGTTTCGTAGGTCGTTCTCATAAATCAGCAAATAACAGCCGGGGGCATTTTATTTGTTTGAATCACTTAAGAAATCAGGGGTTTATTTGAGACCAGGTGGAGATTAATTCCTTCCTGACAAAAATCAACTGTTAATTTACTTCAATTCTTTGGATTATTGTTGTTTCTTCACTTTTATAGAGATTTCTTCTATCGAAATCCATCCATGAATCCATGAATCCAGACAATTGGTCCAATAGTGAGTGGTATTTTATTCTACTGGCAGATAATTTATCTTGGAATGTGACAATTCTACTCATTATTGGACTAATTCTACCAAAAAAAAACGTGAAGTTTTCAGTTTTTGTGGTGTGAAAAAGCACCTTTGAGTTTTCTGGCTTCATGTAAATTGGCAAAAGAGTAAATTTCCCCCAAATTCAAATTAAAACGTCCAACGTCGACTTCTTTTCCTGCAGATTTTTGATTGCAGTTTGACTCAAAGCCTTTTTTTTTTACATTCAAATCTGCAGACGACTTAAACAAAGGGTTTATTTTGGAAATCTGTCACTGCCAAGGAAATTGTTGTCATTAGACACGGAGATGATTGACAGGCCGTTTTATTCCAATTGGCTGGTGGGAGGCGAAGGGACCATCGCTCGGGTTTGTGCTCTCATTAAAATAACACAACATCTCTAGTGCTATCTGTACAACATTCAACAACACGTTTCTCTTTTTTGTCATTTTTTTTTAACCATAATGCCAAAAACAATAATAATTATCATTATAAGAAGAGCATTTTTCCATCTCAACGGCATTGAACAAACACCACATAAACTGAAATAAAAATCTAATAAAGGCCTCAATACCAGATAGTACACGTCACCTTCAAGTGGTGCTAGAGACAGTTTTACGGACGAGAGAGAGACGTAGAGGAAGAGCAAGCGTAAGAGGAGGAAAGGTGGAAAAGAAGAAGGAGAGGAAAGGTGAATTATCATGTTTCATCAAGTCGATATATGTTTTAGTGTCGCAAAGGACATGTTTTGGCACCTCATGAGATTAAATATTAGTCTTAGACTTGGGCTTTGGTTTACCGAGGGTTAGTATTAAGACATTTATAATGATTCTTTTTTTTTACTAAAGGTTAGGTAGTCCTTTCTTTCGAGGCTCTAGCCAGGCTAGAATGTTTCAAGGCCTAGTGACCTTATTTATGGCCGAACTGGTTCAGTATGAAAAAGAGCTTCCCCAGGAGAGAGGGGTCGGGGGTCGAGACAGACGGGCCAAGATGATTAAGGAGAAGAAGAAGAAGAAAAGGAAGGACAGAGAGGAAGAAAGTATGTAGATATAGGCTAAGTGCTTTTGGTGAGTTTTACAAAATACACCAGGAAGTGCTTGAAACAGAAGGCACGGTGGCATTGACAGTAGTTGTTAAGGAGACACCAATAAGGGACTTTCACTACAGAACTCATAAGGTGCTCTAAAAAAAGAACTTAAAACACATTAATGCACATTATGGTGTGGTTGGACTCAATGGACACCCCATCGACAGACAATGGACCTTCTAGCTGTGGTAATTTGGAGGCGTTCCATTCATTTATAGCAGTAGAAGTGTTGGTAACCCATTACTTGAATGGGACTGACATAACACTGTCATAATCCTGTATTGAACATTAACAAACGCTTATTTCAAAGCTAACATTGATATATCTTTAATACCAAGACTAAATAACCTGACTTTACTGTCAAACCCCAAAACTACTGAGTTTACGACATGATAATGAAAAGCACAACATTCAGGACACAATCGTCACCATCCTGTGACGGCTAACGTCAAAACGAACGTAGGACATAAGATCCGTAGTTTTTTTTAAAAGTTGGACAGTAAGTTCTGCTATGTCATGGTTTAAGTTGTCATAACAAAGACAAACAATGTCAACGTGGCATCAAAAGTGACATAATTCAGTGAATAACCACGAATCTCTTTAGACCAACCTTTGTCTTATTGACGAAAATGGTACGTAGCATTCCCACATGTCACATGTCGTTCTAAAGCCGTGGCTATTGGCTATTAGATGGTCTCATTGGGTTGCAATGCCGTCCATTAAACCCATTGGGTTTCAAGCTGACTCCATGCTTTGATTGGCTTGTGCATGGCGTCAATCAATGTGGAACAACGTTGAGACCATAATTGTTGCATTGGATGCATAGAAACATGCGATGGTACAACTGTCATAAGCATTGATTACTGTTACCTCATGGTTACAGCAGTGTTATAACAGTCCTTCATTCAAGTAGAGTGTTACAGAGGTTGAGCTTGTTTAGTGAACTTTCTTTAACAACCAGTTCATCGGTTGGACATTTGATCAAACCAATCACCCCATTGATAATCGACAGGGTTGTACCATTGAAACCACAGCTTCACACATTTAAAACGACAAACGAAAGTGACGACTTCCATTGAAAAAACGTTTGGTCTATCGATAAAATCAAAAGTAAAGACAACTACTTTGGGAACTCAAACCTTGCACAGTGCTCTGTATAGACATTCCAACTAGTCTTAGCTCACAAACATTATAATCAATATTACCTATATTGATAACCTTTTTCTGTAAGCATCTTGAAATGAAAATAAACAAAAGTCTGCTTTTTTTGTCCTTTCTTGTCCTTACAAAAGCTACACATATTCTACTGGGATGTCTATGCATTTGTTAGTGTTTTAATAATTACTCCTACCATTGTCTTTTCTTTTCTTATAAAAAAAAAGGAGAAGAGAGGGAATCTACTCGTCTAAAAGACACCATACCCGGAGAGTACAGTCCGTTTCTCAGATTTAGTCCTGTTGGGCAGGAATACTGCTTTCTTTTTCAGTCATTACCTTGTTTCTTGTCTCCTATGGAGAAAAAGGAAATGTTTCCGTGTTATTGACACAGTTGTCTCAGTCTCTTAAAAAGGTGTCAGTTGATTGTGTTCAGGGGCTCGAACGACGTCCCTACAGCCCTCAAACAGACTCGCGCTGGGTTTATTCCTTTTTTTTCACGCATCTTCGATGACTTTGAGTTGCCCTGGCAACCCCACCCGCATCCGGCACCATTGTAAACACTGAATATCGAACTGTGACCCCTTCCGTCACCCGGCCGTTAACCTTTTTCATCACATTTTACATTATGTATATCACCTACTTTTTTTTTTGTTTGTTTTTTTTCTACGAGCTGGGCCACGAGCGGCTGCTGCCTGTCAAAGGACAATCTTTTTTACGACTTAACTATTCACAACACCCTAGAATCACAAATATAATGTACTTAAAATGTTTTAAACTGTATATTCAGATAAAATGAAGGAACTATCGGAGCCTCGTCACGCAGGAATAGCAGAGACCCTCTTGACGACATACATGAACAGGCACTAACTGAAAAAGAAAAAAATATTACAAACGTTTCTTTCACTTTTTCCTTTAGGACAATCCTCTAGAAACACTTTCAGGACAAACGAGGCAGTAATATATACTGTACTGAGGGAACTGCAGTAGTTACCTCATGCTTTAAATGACACTAAATAGCTTGGCTGAGGTTTACAGCTTGACACGTTTCTGGACTAGACTTTCCTCCGTTTCTGTGTGAGCTGAAGAGGAACTCGCAGGTTTTGAGGTTTCAAACATAATCGGTCAGTCAGGAGAACTTCTGTCCACAGCTGACCTCAACAGTATAGTAGTCTGGGATGTGATGATGAATAAAATCACTTCTCTGGAATGATGCAGGATTGTATACGGATTTGTACACACGATTCTTTTCTTTATCAAATTGGAGGCCTTCTTGAAAATCCATCTCGGAGTGAAGCTTGAAAAAAACAAAAAAAAACGGAATAGAAAACGTGGCCTGAACGTCCTGAAAGATGTGCTCGTTTGTAACAGGAAGTTTATTTTGAGAACCACACTGTCAGAACTGAAGTAGAAAAACACGTTGAAGGGAACATAACTGCAGTCATTTTTCTCTCTAGCCTCTTCCTAACCTCTGAAACACGAGGAGTAAAGAGTTCTCCTCTATCCACAATATTCATTTAAGCTTAAATCCTGTTCTTTCTCTAAAGCTTCCCACCCACTTTTTTCCAATTCTTGAAGTGTAGTTGAACCCGACTTAAAGGTTGTCATCCAATAGGACTCTAATCTGTTAAGACTCTTTCTTCCTCTGCCACCATGTGGTTGGAGCTCAGGGCTGGTGAAAGAGTGTGGGAACTCCTCAGATCAGGGTCCAGTCCTGGTGATCCCTCCAGACTGCTACTCTCTAAATTCTCTTCTAATTCCTCCTCTTGTTCTTCCTCATCTTCTTCTATTTTCTCCTTGACCACCAGGCTGTCACTTAAAGTCTTGGATACTGACGCCAGGTTTGAGTCTGGGTGGTCGAAGCTATCACCCAGATTTTCTGTTACATCCTGAGATAGTCCGTTGAGGGTCTGGGCCTGGTTCGAGGACCATTCCCCCATGGTTGACTGGGACTCGACCTCCGTCACGTGCCTCCATATGGTGAGGGAGTCGAGTTCAGAATGATCGACCCGTGGCTTGGTGGCCTTTGGAGCGTTGTCATCGTCAAAGGCTGGTGTAGACCCCCTTTTGCGTCTGGACTTACTGGTGTGGTTGACCTGGAGATGCATCGCCATCAGCTCTGCTGACGACGTGCGGAAGGGGCAGAACAAACACTGGCTCAGCTTGACCCCCGTGGAACTATCTCCTCCCCCATCACCACCACCAGCAACTGCTCCTTCCCCTACTTCCTCCTCTGTCCCTCCAAGGCCAGGAGATGGACGACGGGACAGATCCAGGGGTTCAAACCCACCTTCCGGAGCGGACGTAGGCCCCTCCTTGTCACTTGATGGTTGAACCATCCGGCTGGTGGTAAGGGGCTTACGTCGGGACACTTTGGGGGCCTTGGGTGGGGTAGACTCCCTGATCCAGCTTCCCTCCATCCCACCTTGGTAAAGTGCCCCCATCACACCTGACAAATACCTGTACTGGGTCTCCAAGTCAACATCCCGTAGCGCCGCCAAGGCTTTTCGATGCTCCCGCTGGTCTGGAAGCCCCAGGAGCCAGGACTGCTGGCCAGGCCTCGAGGTGGCGGGGTCACTTGGGCCTCGGTTGACCGGGCAGTGATTGGGTTGGGATCGGCGCTGCTTGACCAGCCCAGAGGTTCCAGAGGTCAGACTGTTGATGGTAGAGGTGAGTCCAGCGGAGGAAGAATTGGAGGAGGCAGACAAGGCATTGCGTTGCTCCCTGTGGTGCCGCTGAAGGTGATACTTCAGTGAGCCAGACTGGGTACCGGCGTAGTCACAGTGGGGGCATTTGTAGGGTCTCTCACCTGGAGAACATCAGATTATTAAAATCAGATCAGTCTGTACATATTCTCATTCATCCAGGTCATCGTTTTCTCTCTCAAGTTGAAACATAGACACCTGGACTTGTATTTGTCGAGGAAGGTGTTAAGATGAAACTGATGAAGCCTCTTGAATAAGAGGCGAAACAGTTGCCTAGGATTTAATTTGAGAGAGACAATCAGATGAAATGATCATCTTAAAATCACAGGTAGTAATGGAGCATCATATGTAGTTTTTTTGCAGCATAATACAAAAACAAGAACACAGGAAAAAGGGGGAAAAGTACAGAAATTGCTGATGAGGGGAAAAAAATGGGCGTATGCAAAGAAACCTCCCTAGAAATGAAGATAAAATAACACTCTGACAGTGCAGACCTCCGCCAAGCATATGACTCCCACCCAACATTGTTGTCCGAGGCGTAGTCAAAGTCCTCTCTCAGTGTAGCATCTCTGGCGTAGTGTGCAAAGAAAACAAGCTATCCATCAATGTTACCAAACAATAAAAGTGATCCAGAAACCAGGATTTCTTTCAGATCATTACCAAAATGTAATCACCTGTCCGTGGCACCATAACCAACATTTGATGAACATTTGAAGAAAATATGGCCAACACTTTCTGAGGTATTTTGCTAACAAACAGACAGACACTGCTACGAAAGGCTGTAAAAATACAAGGGAAGAAAAAAGAAAATGCAGCCAATACTACTAACTCTGACTGTCATTGACCTGGTCCTGAACAGTTGAGATGTAGTTACAGGTTTTACAGGGAGATGGCAGCATTCCATCACTGATAAAGAAGAGGGGGCAGCAGACTCTAAAAGTACTTTACAGATGAAAAGTGTAAACGGTTTCATTCACAAGAGCAAAAAAAAAAAAAAAAAGATCACACAAGTGGAACATCGCTCTACTGGTAAATGCAGAGGAACAATTTGATGTTGTGTTCCTGAGGCAAAAAAACCATAATGGGATAAAAGTCTCAAGGGGAAATTATATTCTCAAGAGGACAGTAATATCAGGAGAGTATTATTATAATTTGATGCCTTCACTTAAATTACTGACCATGTGGTAATCACTTAATGGCACAAGAAGCAACAGTGCAGATAGCTGTATGTTATCTGGGATAACATGCTGGGATGGGATAGATGCTGTCAAAACTCATGATGGAAAACTAAGTGGAAATAATCGAATGAATGTTTGCCTCTTGTCCCAGTTACCAGCCGCTCGAGAGTGATGGCATCTCAGAAAATGGAAGATGGATTTTAATTCTGATCATAGACGTGAAACAATGACAACTGATTAAAACAATGACTCATACTGGTATCATGAATATGGATGATTCATTTAGAAAGTGAGTGATGGCTGTGATGGTTTCTCAGGTTTCATTAAGGTCTTTAAATCCTTCATTTACATCTAGAATTTACAGTCATAAAATTCCAGTTAAAGAAAAAAACCCCTGGAGAGATTTGACAAATCAAATTGGAAAAATTTCCTTTCCCCAAATCTGCTGTTAATATTTCCTCGAGCAAGGCACCTCAGCAAGAGCTGCTCTGGTAGAGCTCAGCCGCCTGCAGTGGTTTCTATGATTAGTGCTGGTCAGATCTCTGGTGGGTGTAAAAAAAGGAAGTGAAACCTTTCTGGGGATTTATAAAAGGTTATAAAAAAAAAAAAAAAAGGTAAATGCGGTTTATTAGACTCATGACAGTTTCTCACCTGTGTGAACCCTCAGGTGCACTTTGAGATGGTGTGATGAACGGAAGGCTTTTCCACAGTAGGGGCAGTCTTTAATCCCTCTACCACGCACTCGCTCCCTGCTGGGAACTGGAGGTATGGAGGAGAGCGCTGTCATACCGTTTTCTCCTGCGAGTGCAAAAAATTTAAAGATAACAACTTTAACCTTTAAACAACAGAAACCCCAACTTAACCAAACACAAAAGAGAAAAAAAGCGGATGTAATTGTACCTTTGAAGCTTGAGATGGCAGAGTGAAACCCTGCAGCTGCTCCTGCTTGCTGTGATCCACCACTGTGCAGTTTAGATTCCTGTCTCAGGTCTCCAGTTTGTTGGGATCTACCACCGTGCAGCTGAGAGTCTCCGCTGCCTCCTCTTCCGAGTCCAGCTCCTCGACGGCTCGCGCTCCCCTCCTCGTCGCCGCCACCTCCTTTCTGGGGCTTCTGGGTGTGAACGCGAGCATGAACCACCACCTGCTGCAGGCTGCGGAACAGCTTCCCGCAGTCTGGGCATTCCCATGGTCCCCCTCCTCCTGCAGACTCCTCTCTTGGATCCAGGCCTGCGAGGTAGGCCCTGACATGATCGGCCTCCGTTATCCCGGAGCTCCGAGCCGGTCCTCGCTGGCTTTGCTGCTGGCTTCGCTGCTGGGGCCTCTGCTGTTGTTGCTGAGCTACTGCCAGGCTGCGAGCCACCAGTTGCCACCAAGTAGCCTGATCTCCTTCAGACACCGATGCCACGGTGTCACCTGCGCCTCCTCCTCCTCTAGTCGCTCCTCCACTTCTTCCTGGGTCACCTCCCCCTGAGCCTCCAATACCTCCGCCACCGTTTCCCATTTCCGCCACCTGAGCCACTGCTTGGAGCCTCTCCATGCAACTGGACCCACTGCCATCACTAGGCAACCCCAGGTAGCCCAAGATGGCTGACTTACTTGAGCCCATCCCCATTCTGCCTCCTGTGTCACGGTCTGATCTCCCTTGTGCACTCCTGCCACCTCCTCGCTGGGCCAAAAGGAGGCTGGAATACAGGGCGTTGAGAGACTGATTAGTTGCAGAGCCTTTGGCCTGCTGATCAGCACCTCCTGGTCCCCCAAGGGTCCCCAGCCCAGCTTTCAGCCCGAGCTTGTTGAGATGTACTTTCATGTGGTTTTTGAGGAACCAAGGCTCCTTGAAGCCACGGCCACACACCTGGCACTTATGGTCCAAGGAATCTTTGTGCTTTCGCATGTGTCCCTTAAGGAACCAAGACTGGGTAAACCGCTGCCCACAGATATCACAGCGAAATGCTGGCAGTGCAGGGGAAGCTGTGGTCGCTGAGGTCAACTGTGGGGTACTCGGGGCCGGGGCCGGGGTATGGGTCGGCGTGGGCACTGGAGTGTCTGGGTTTGCGATGATTGGCCTGATATTGAAGGTTGAGGGCAGAGCGGTTACCTCGGGGGAAGGGTGGCACTCCTGCAAGTGAGAAGCCAGGCTCTCTTCTTGGCTGGCAGAGAAAGGACAAAGGGTGCATTTATACGGGTTGTGGAGAATGCGGACATGGCGCGCCAACTCTGAAGCCGTGCGGAATTTTCCTTTGCAGGCATGACAGCGGAACGTAGGCGCTATTTGGGTAGACGCGACCTCCCCAAGGGTGGAAGGGTTAGAAGAATAGGGAGAGGTCACAGAAACAGGGTCCTCTGTAAGAGGAGGGGTTAACGGCGTGCTGTCGTCTAGCAGAAAGTTTGGATTCTGGTCTGTTGGTAGCTCATCGTCTAGACCTTTGACCTCAGCATCAACATCCTCTTCTTCCGTGAGATGCTGAATGAGAGACCCTGGCAGTAAACACTGGTTGGGGTGATTTCGGTGGTTCTGGATTATTTCCTTGTGGTTCTGTCGGACCTTGAGGTTCTGCTGCTTTAGGGGCACCAAGGGGATTCCAGTCCGGTAGAGGGCTGTAGTTCGGCGATCCCTGTCCAGACTGTGAGCTCGGGCATGAAGAGACAAAATGCTTTGGAATCTGAATCTCTTCCCGCACACGTGACAGGGGAACCTGAGCGCCGGCCCTGACGAGGCCCCTCCTACTCCAGGTATTGCCCTGGTGACCGTTTCCTTCTGGAAGAGCTGGAGGTCCAGCTCGTCATTGCAGTTCCCGCTCGGCCCCGACGAAAGGGCCAACTCCAGAGCTCCGAACCCGAGAAGCGGTGCTGAGGGCGTGGCTGGGGGAGAGGAGTCTAAACAAGGGCTGCATCCGGTTTCCTGGCTCCCTCCTCCAGGGAACAAAGCTACTGCCGGGGTTGGGGATGGAGGGACCCCATCCAGGTCCTCCTCGTCATCTTCTTCGTCAACGTCATGGTGATTGTTGTTATCGTCCTCGTGGAGGGCGAAGGGAGAGAGGGGGAAATAAGGCGTGGACTCTGGACTCTGAGGGGAACCCGCTGGGCTGTGAACGGGCAGGACAACGGGACTGTTAGGTAGCGAGATCTGGTTGTGAAGGGACTGGGGGCTGTGGTCCAGAGAGGGCAGCGTCGGGGGCGACTGGGGCTGCTCACAAGAAAGAGACAACACACACTCCGGTGGAGAATCCATCCTCTGTCGGTACAACACACAGAGAAGGAGAGAGTCACAACTTCAGAACCGAGAGCATGTTGCACATAAAGGCGTAAAGATTCATTTTAACACCGGTTAGATTCATGAGTCATGGGTTGAGAATCGATTCAAGGATGATATTGGTTTGTTTAGAACAAACCGGGTCCCCAACCCGCTGGTGTGGGTGCAGCCTTTTGTTCCAACAAAGTAGCTACACACACATTCAAATTGTATTTGAATAAAATGCAACCAACAACTCTTGAAGTTGAATTAACAGTTTACGTGAATAGGCGTCAAATATCCCATATCAAACCAACGGTTCCGCCATACTTCGCTTAATGTCTTTATCATTACAAATAATAAAAAAAACACATCCATATAAAGTCTACCATGCTTAAATTCAATATGTTCTGTCCTAGTATCAATACAATTGATTTATTACCTTTTAAATCAATGTTAGATTGATATATGTTGCTGAGCACAGATGGATATAGATGGACTGCAGGAATATAAATCAATACATCGATGTAGTAGATGAATCGTTTCACCCATAGTTGCACATGATTGTCTTTTAATGGAAGTTGACCTTGACCATCGTACGGATGTGTGTGTGTGGAGTGTGTATGAGGACAGATTTACCAGCAGTGTGTGTGGCGTTATGCCATTCTTTAGTGTCTTGGCTGAGGTGGGACACACGTCTGTCGCAGCCTCCTCCTTCAATCGGCTGCGGACGAAAAGAAATGACAAAAACAGTCGATGGTGACAAATGAGAAACTCAATTAGTGACAACAATTACTTCATTTGTCTAAAAAGCTGTGATATAAAATCAACGTTTTTACAGTTTGGCATGAAAAGGGGGCTTTTATTTTGAAGGACGTGCGATTTATGAGGTCACATGACCAGGATATCCCTATTGCTGATGGACATTTGACATGTGAGCATCATTGTCTCATGACTGAAGTTTGCCTTTTATTCAGAATTTGACCCTTTAGTGGGCAATAGAGGGTTCAATACAATTTTCAAATCAAACAATCATGGTTGTTTTTTTCATAAAAAATAACACATTTTCACACATTGTTGTCTAAATACAGCCTTCATTAAATCCACAATATCACATTTCAGTGTAGGCGTAGATGCTATTGAAATATGAAAGATTTCCTCCAGACAGGATAAATAGCAATCTGAACCCGTTTGGCCTGATACATGCCACCATTTAAGCTGCTGCCAGAGAATCACACACACACTCATTATAATCCTGATTTAAAGGTGGTTTTAATGCATGTAAATGTTGAGCAAATCTTCATTTGATCTTCATTTACTCTCCACTCCGTGTAGGTGGAAATTCAGTGTGTAACAGGTGTTCACGACGCATCCAGCATACTGTTAACACATATGGGATGATTAGCCCGAGTGTTAATGTGCATTCGGCGTGTGTGTGTGTGTGTGTGTGTGTGTGTGTGTGTGTTAAGGGCACCACCACAGGACATGGACTGTCCCAAACAGGATGGGCGCGCAATGTTTTGACTTCCCCCACACGCCCTTCCTGTCCACTCACACAGTAGCAGCTTTCAGCTTAAATCTGGACTGGACACACACACACACACACACACACACACAAAGAAATGAAATATCAGATTTAACTAAACTAAACTAAGTGATTGGAAGTAAAGTAGATGATTTTAATTTATCAAACCATCTTAAGTGCTAAATCATACTATTATGTTGAATTTACTTATTATTATTATGTTGAATTTACTAAACCTTATTATGTTAGATTTACTAAATATTATTATGTTGAATGTACTAGATCTTATTATGTTAGATTTACTAAATATTATTATGTTGTATGTACTAGACCTTATTATGTTGAATTTATTATACCTCATTACGTTGGATTTACTAAATATTATGTTGAGTACTAAACCGTATTATGTTCAATTTACTTAACAGTATTATGTTTGATTTACTTAATATTATTACATTGAATCTACTAAACCCTAATATGTTATTATCTTTACTATACCTCATTATGTTAGATGCACTAAACCTTATGTTGAATTTACTTTACCTCATTACGTTTGATGCACTAAACATTATGTTGAATGCACTAAACCTTATTATGTTGAATTTACTTAACGGTATTATGTTGGATTTACTTAATATTATTACATTGAATTTACTAAACCTTATGTTGAATGTACTAAACCTTATTATGTTGAATTTACTTTAGCTCATTTCGTTAGATTTACTAAATATTATTATGTTGAATTTATTAAACATTACGTTGAATTTACTTAACATTATTACATATACATATTATGAATGATTGAATTTACTATACCTCATTACGTTAGATTTACTAAATATTATGTTGAGTACTAAACTGTATTATGTTGAATGTACTTAACATTATTATGTTTGAGTTACTTAACATTATTACATTGAATCTACTAAACCTTATTATGTTGATTTTACTATACCTCATTACATTAGATTTACTTAATATTATTATGTTGAGTACTAAACCTTATTATGTTGAATTTACTTAACAGTATTATGTTTGATTTACTTAATATTTTACATTGAATTTACTAAACCTTATTACAATGTACTAAACCTTATTATGTTGAATTTACTATACCTCATTTCGTTAGATTAACTAAATATTATTGAGTACTAAACCCTATTATGTTGAATTTTTGTACTATATACTATATAAATATCACACACTATCCACTGTGTATAAATACTATGTATAGTGTATAAATACCACTGTATATACTATCATATACCATGTATACTACTGTGTATAATACTGTATACTGTGTAGTAAGTATACATACTGTGTACTGTGTAGAAGTACTGCATAGTATGTATACATATTGTATAGTGTGTATAAATACTGTGTGCCACTATATCATACTGTACACTGTGTAGAATACTGAATAGTGTGTATATGTACTGTGTACTCTCTATAAATACTGTGTACTGGTAAAAGTACTGTGTATGAACCCTGTGTATAAGTACTGCGTATTGTGTAGTAGTCGGCCATATTGATTAAAATGATTCATGGGCGTGGCGTTTGTTGCTGCTTACTCATAGTTCAGTAACGTACAGATGTTTTCTCATCTTTTGTGTGTGTGTGTGTGTGTGTTGCGTGATTTCGAGCTAGCATCGTCGGCTAACGTGCTAAACGACGAATAACCGCGCTGGTTTCGACGCATCGGCTGCTGCTTTTTTTTTTTTTTTTTTTCGAGGCGACAAAACAAAAGGTCATCAATCACTGTGGAAAAAAACAATGAAACATCTGTGTTCGCAGGTGTGTCACATGTGTGTGTGTGTGATCTTTTTGCATGTGTGTGTGTGTTCATATGTGTGTGTGTGTGTGGATGACAAAGAGATTCTCGTGTAGCCAGTTGACATTTTAGCTCAGCTATGACTCACAGGGATATCACACCATATCAATCACACACACACACACACACACACACATGCATGTGCACGTGCATGTGCACACACACACACACACAGAGTCGTTTCTTAATCCATTATTATTGTTCTTTCTCTCTTTCTTGCTCTCTCTGCCTGGTTCATTCTCCTCCCATCCCCCCTCTCTCTCTCTCTCTCTCTCTCTCTCTCTTCTTCTCGTTCTCTCCCTCCCTCCCTCTGTCTATTATTCACTAATTTTCTTTCATTCTCTCTCTCTCTCTCTTTCTTTCTCTCCTGCGGTGCTGCCAGTTGGCCGGGTGCCAGGGAATGCTGATATCAGCTGGTAGATTGGGCCCTGCCAACATGGAGGAGCGGAAAAAAAAGAGAGAGAGAGAGAAAAGAAAGGAGAGAAAGGAAGGAGGCAGACGGAGAGAAAGGAGAAACGTATAGAGAGGTTAGAGAAAAAATAAGAAGATAGAGTCAGAAGTCATGTGATTATAAACGGTTTAATGTGATTGGCAGCGAGATGCTGAGGGGAAAACACAGGGAAGGAAATAAAGAAGAAATGTAAAGAGACGGAAAAGAAAGACATGATGGAGGGAAGATATATATATATATATATATATATATATATACTACTAGATACTACATAGAAATACTACGAGATACTGCATATATATAGCACTGTATAAACTACTGCATATTAATACTACTAGATACTAGATACTGCATATATATATATATATATATACTCCTGCATGCAAAAATAATACTGGATACTGCATATATACCACTGCATAGAAATACTAGTAGATACTGCATGTATATACTACTGCATATTAATACTACTAGATACTAGATACTGCATATATATATATATATATATATATTTTACTGCATAGAAATACTACTAGAAATCGCATGTATATACTACTGTAACGAAATACTACCATATACTGCATATATATACTACTACATACTAATACTATGATATACTGCATATATATACTACTACATACTAATACTATGATATACTGCATATATATACTACTACATACTAATACTATGATATACTGCATATATATACTATTACATACTAATACTACCATATACTGCATATATATACTACTACATACTAATACTATGATATACTGCATATATATAAACTACTGCATAGAAATACTACTACATACTGTATGTATATACTACAGTATAGAAATACTACTAGATACTGCATTTATATACCACTCTATACTGTGTACTGTATACTGCTGTATACTGTGTATAAATACCAATGTATAGTGTGTATAAATCCTCTGTTCTGGTATATAAATACTGTGCACTGTGTATAATTACTATATAGTGTGTATAAGCACTGTATACAGTGTATAAGTACTGTGCACTGTGTATAAGTACTGTATTGTAGTATAAATACTACATACAGCAGCAGCAGAGTCACATAGAACCTCTGCAGCATTAAGTCTGGTGGTATTACATACTGTGTACTCCGTGTACTGTGTAGTGGGTATTAATACTGTACAGTGTGTGTATAAGTACTGTGTAGTGTGTATAAGTACTGTGTAGTGTGTATAAATACTACATACAGCAGGTCAGAGGACATAGAGTCTCTGCATCTTTCAGTCTGATATGAATAAATACTGCATGGTGTGTATAAATGCTACTGTGTGTAGTACTGTGTAGTGTGTATAAGTACTGTGTAGTGTGTATAAGTACTGTGTAGTGTGTATAAGTACTGCGTAGTGTGTATAAGTACTGCGTAGAGTGTGTACATCAGGTCAGACATCAGCAGCAGCAGCAGAGGGACAGAGATCCTCTGCTGCTGCTGCAGAGTCTGATGTTATTATCATATGAATATCAGCATCACACTCATTGTTCCAGTGTGTCGCCTCACACACACACACACACGTGTGTGTATGAGTGTGTATGAGTGTCTGAGTGTGTGTGTCGCCAACCAGCGGCTCGGTCAGGCCAATAAAGGGATTTGGATGGATGGCGGTGGTGGGGGGAGGGGCAGCAGGAATCACATGGAGTCTGAGTCTGGAGCATAAAAACCTGAGAAATAAATAAATAAAGAAGAAATAAAGAGGATCCAGGTGTAAATGAGGCGCCGAACGCCGTCGAGTCACCTGATCAACCTTCAGACGTGGTCGCACACACGTCCAACAGCCACTGATTCATGTCAGAATAAATCACGTGTGAATTTTTGCTCCAACTGTGGACGTGTAAACGTGTGAAACACAAGCTGCGGTGAATAAAACACCATTTCATTTCCACCAATGGGCCAATATTTCAAAGATGAGGAGGAAAAACGCTGAGTCATGCGTCACGTCGTTGATAAAAAGGAAGAGTTGCTGAGGGAGTCGCTGCTCAATATGTTCAGACAAGTCCATTTTTTTGATGTCATTGTGTAAATATCCATCCGCGCTTTTATTGTGAAGGAGCTCAGTTAGAGCAGGTTAGAACATGTCAGAAAGTTACACATCATAATTATTCTGCTTTTAATACTCCTGGAGTGGGTGGGTGGGGGAGTGTGTGTGTGTATAGATATATATGTGTGTGTGTGACTGTGAATGTATGTCTATGTGTGAGTGTGTGTGTATTTATATCTGTATGTGTTTGTTTATATGTGAATGTGTGTGTGTATATATGTGTGTGTGCATGTATGTATAACTGCATGTGTGTGATTTTGTGTATGTGTGTGAATGCGAGTGTGTGTGTGTGTGTGTGAGAAAGAGATTGGGTGTATGTGTATGAGCACTAGTGTGTGCTCATACACACACATGCTAGTGTGTGTATGAGCACACACTAGCATGAATGTTAGTGTGTGCAACTGTGAGTGTGTGTGTATGCATGTATGTCTTTGTGTGTATGTGTGAGTGTGTATACTCTTGTGTATGTGTGTGTGTGTGTGAGTATGTGCAACTGTGAGCGTGTGAGTGTGTGTGTACATGTGTGAGTATAAATGTGTGAGGGTAAGTGTGTGTATATATGACTGTGTGAATGTGTGTGTATGTGTTTGTCTATGAGTGTGAGTGTGTGACTGTGTGTGTGTGTGTGTGTGTGTGTATGTGTGTGTGTGTGTGTGTGTGTGAGGAGCTGATCCACCAACAGTAAAATCTCTGTTTTGTCTTCAGTTTTCCTACAAAACTCATCTGTCAATCAAAAAAGGGAGAATCCTCCTGGGACCTTGACCTCCTGACCCCACTGTGACCTTCCACTGACCCCACTGTAACCTCCTGACCCCAGAGTGACTCTTGACCCCTCTGTGACCTCCTGACCTCACTATGACCTCCTCCTGACCCTACAGTGACCTCCTTACATGTGAACACCTGTCAAAGCCAACTGTAGAACCATAGAGAGCTGGTGGACATTTAAACCTTTAACCTTTAACCTTTAACCCAGATATTTTAGTGGCTTAACACCTGGGGAACATCTGCAGGTGACTCAGTTCCAGCTCCTTCATGTAAAGACCCTTTAATCCTTTACTCTTTAACCTTTTAACTATTTAACCCTTTAACCATTTCAACCCTGAACTATTTAACCCTTTAACCTTTTAACTCCTCAAACCTTTACCCATTTACCTCTTTAAACCTTTACCCTTTGACCTTTTAACCCTTTAACTTTGTAGTGATAATCTGCAGGTGACTCAGTTCCAGCTCCTTCATGTAAAGACCCTTTAAACATTTACTCTTTAACCTTTAACTCTTTAACCCTTCAACCCTTTACCCATTTAAACCCTGAACTATTTAACCCTTTACCCATTTACCTCTTTAACCCTTTACCCTTTAACCTTTTGACCCTTTAACTTTGTAGTGTTTTAACACCTGGAGGTCATCTGCAGGTGACTCAGTTCCAGCTCCTTCATGTTCTGATGAGCTTCTTTTTTCTTTTTCTCTGCATCACTGATGCTCACAGCTCTGGTTCCATCTATGACCTGTGACCTGTGCCCTGGTCTAGAACCTGTCCCCTGGTCTAGGACCTGTCCTCTGGTCTAGAACCTGTCCCCTGGTCTAGAACCTGTCCTCTGGTCTAGAACCTGTCCCCTGGTCTAGAACCTGTCCTCTGGTCTAGAACCTGTCCCCTGGTCTAGAACTTGTCCTCTGGTCTATGAACTCTCTGGTGGTCTATGGTCTGTCCACCAACCTGTTCTCTGGTCTACAATCTGGCATCTGATCTACAACCTGTCCACTGGTCTACAAACTCTCCAGTTGTCTACAACCTGTCCTCTGGTCTAGAACCTGTCTTGTGGTCTACAAGCCATCCTCTAGTCTACAACCTGTCCTCTAGTCTATGATCTGCCCTCTGATCTATGAACTGTTTAGGAAAGGTTTTAAATGGGAAATGTTTTATGAAAGGTTTAGAACCTGTTCTCTGGTCTCGAACCTTTCCTCTGCTCTAAGATCAGTCCTCTAGTCTAAGACCAGTCCTCTAGTCTAAGACCTGTCCTCTAGTCTAAGACCTGTCCTCTAGTCTAAAACCTGTCCTCTAGTCTAAGACCTGTCCTTTGGTCTAAAACCTGTCCTCTGAACTATGACCTGTCCTCTAGTCTAAGACGTGTCGTCTAGTCTATGACCTGTCCTTTCATCTAGTATCTGTCCCCTGGTCTATGAACTCTCTGGTGGTCTATGGTCTGTCCACCAAGCTGTCCTCTTGTCTACAACCTGTCCTCTGGTTTAGAACCTGTCCCCTGGTCTAAAACCTGTACTTTGGTCTAGAACCTGTCCTCTGAACTATGACCTGTCCTCTATTCTAAGACCTGTCCTTTCATCTAGGATCTGTCCTCTGGCCTATGAACTCTCTGGTGGTCTATGGTCTGTCCACCAAGCTGTCCTCTTGTCTACAACCTGTCCTCTGGTTTAGAACCTGTCCCCTGGTCTAAAACCTGTACTTTGGTCTAGAACCTGTCCTCTGAACTATGACCTGTCCTCTATTCTAAGACCTGTCCTTTCATCTAGGATCTGTCCCCTGGCCTATGAACTCTCTGGTGGTCTATGGTCTGTCCACCAACCTGTCCTCTTGTCTACAACCCATCCTCTGGTTTAGAACCTGTCCTGTGGTCTCAAACCTTTCCTCTGAACTATGACCTGTCCTCTAGTCTAAGACGTGTCGTCTAGTCTATGACCTGTCCTCTGGTTTATGAACTCTCTGGTGGTCTATGGTCTGTCCAGCAACCTGTCCTCTCGTCTAGGACCTGTCCCCTGGTCTAGTCCAGTCCCTGGTCTAGATTACCCGCATCCAGTGCTGAGGACTGGTATGTGAACTACTTGAGGTGCTCTAAATACTCAGTAATCCAGCAGCAGAACTCTCAGCAGTCTGGAAATGTCAGTGCAGCAGGTTCGTCTAACTAAGGGCAGCAGGTGCTGCTCCCACTGAGCATTAATGACCCAATTATATCAATCACAGCCTTGATTGGTGCTGCACTCCTCTTCTTCTACTCCTCTTATTCTACTCCTCCTCTTCTTCTACTCTTCCTCCTCTTCTTCTTCTCTCTCTCTGTCCTGTTTTTCTTTCTTTTTTCTTTCCTCCACCTGGATGGAGGATGTGTCCCTGAGGTAAACGCCTTCCAGTCGCCACACGTTTAACCATCGCAGCCTAAAACACTCACATCTACTCCGCTATAATAAATATGATGATAAATAATAATAATAAATATAATAAATATGATGATAAATAATAATAATAAATATGATGATAAATAATAATAATAAATATAATAAATATGATGTAACGTCGGTTTCCTCAAGCCTCAAACTGCAGAAACAAGGATTTAAGTTAGAAATTTTAAGATGTAGATGCAGGTAGATGCAGATATATATATAGTTTAAGGTGTAGACCAGTTTATTTTAAGGGTCAAAGGTCAGTCTGATTTACATAAAGGTCATGGGTGTAGTCAGATTTACTTTAAAAGTCACATTAGGGTCACATTTAACCTAATTTATTCAGGGGTCATATGTAGTCTGGTTAACTTTAACCATCACATTAAACTGATTTATTTAGTCGGATTTACTTTAAGGGTTAAATGTAATCTGATTTATTTAAGGGTTAAATGTAATCTGATTTATTTAAGGTGGTCAAATGTAATCTGATTTATTTAAGGGTTAAATGTAATCTGATTTATTTAAGGTGGTCAAATGTAATCTGATTTATTTAAGGGTTAAATGTAATCTGATTTATTTAAGGGTTAAATGTAATCTGATTTACTTTAAGGGTTAAATGTAATCTGATTTATTTAAGGGTTAAATGTAATCTGATTTATTTAAGGGTTAAATGTAATCTGATTTACTTTAAGGTGGTCAAATGTAATCTGATTTATTTAAGGTGGTCAAATGTAATCTGATTAATTTAAGAGTCAAATGTAATCTGATTTATTTAAGGTGGTCAAATGTAATCTGATTTATTTAAGGTGGTCAAATGTAATCTGATTTATTTAAGGTGGTCAAATGTAATCTGATTTATTTAAGGTGGTCAAATGTAATCTGATTTATTTAAGGTGGTCAAATGTAATCTGGTTAATTTAAGGGTAAAATGTAATCTGATTAATTTAAGGGTCAAATGTAATCTGATTTATTTAAGAGTCAAATGTAATCTGATTAATTTAAGGGTCAAATGTAACCTGATTCATTTAAGGTGGTCAAATGTAATCTGATTAATTTAAGGGTCAAATGTAACCTGATTCATTTAAGGTGGTCAAATGTAATCTGATTTATTTAAGGTGGTCAAATGTAATCTGATTTATTTAAGGTGGTCAAATGTAATCTGATTTATTTAAGGTGGTCAAATGTAATCTGATTTATTTAAGGTGGTCAAATGTAATCTGATTCATTTAAGGTGGTCTAATGTAATCTGATTCATTTAAGGTGGTCAAATGTAACCTGATTTATTTAAGGTGGTCAAATGTAATCTGATTTATTTAAGGTGGTCTAATGTAATCTGATTCATTTAAGGTGGTCAAATGTAATCTGATTTATTTAAGGTGGTCAAATGTAACCTGATTTATTTAAGGTGGTCAAATGTAATCTGATTCATTTAAGGTGGTCAAATGTAATCTGGTTTATTTTAGAATTACATATAGTCTGATTTAATTAAGGGTCATGACTAGACTGACTTATTTTAAGGGTCACAGTTAATCTAATTCATTTAAGGGTCACACATAGTCTGATCTACTTCACATGTAAACCGATTTATTCAGGGGTCAAATGTCGTCTGATTCATTTAAAGGTTTAGTCCAGTTTATTTAAGGGTCACATGTAGTGTGGTTTATTTAAAGGTGGTGTTAGTCCCTTACTGCTACTATCACCTTTATTCTGATTTATTTCCAGGTGACAAACTCCAGCCATTAACATCTAATCTCCATTATTTCCAACCTGCGTGTTTGATTGATGCCATTAAAAACACACACAACCACCTCTAAACACACGTGAAATGATCTGATTATTAACCTACTTCACATCCGAGGGGGGGGAAAGTGTGACATGTGCGCGTGTGGATTTAGAAATAGGACATTTTCAGATCCCTAAACATCTCCACTGGACGGAAGAAGGCGACGGGAGTGTCTCTGGTCAAACAGATGACACGTCTGCTTATCTCAAGAGGAATTTCCTCCTCGCCCCTGATGTGCGTCAATAACGTGCAACCATTTTCAGTCGCTCTTTCCCCCCTTTCCTCCCCATCTCCTCCTCTCGCGGCCATCTCAATTAGAGGCACATTAATGGAATAAATAAGCGTCAACAAACAGGAGCTGCCCCGCGGACGCTGCGCCGCGCACAACCGCAAACAATGCGACTAAAATCAGGGACGTTTGCGCCTGTTCGCTCGTAGTTTTTTTGGAGAAGTCGTGGTGCGTGTGCGTGCGCGCGCGCGCGTGTCATGTCAGCCTATCTATCGCTCTCTGCCTGCTCCATTTTGTTCTTAAATTTTCTATACAAAAGATTAAGGGAGGGGAAAAAGACGAGGAGCGAGCAGGAGGAGAGAGAGAGAGAGAGAAAAGTGGCATCATGGATTCATGTCGGATCCGGTGACAAGCTGCAAAAACACGAGCCCGAAAAAATAAATGAAGCCAAAAAAAGACGCAAATTACCGGTAACTTGTATTATAATGTGGTGATATCCACACACACACACACACACACACACACACACACACACACACACACACACACACACACACGCTGCAGCCACACTTGCTAGGCTACTTTGTGAGAGCTCCGGAGGTGATGTTAGGACAACTACACGGATTGTAGTAAACACTGGAGTAAAAAAAAGAAAGTAGAAGGTTTAGATAAAAAGCGGCGGAACCGGGTCGCGGTGCGTTTTTGCGCACAGAACCGAGATGAAGCGCCGCTTTTTTCCTCCACGAAGAAGAAGAAGAAGAAGAAAAAAAAACACAACAATCCACAACACAAAGCCTAATGTGGCCCCAACAAAAGAATTAGTCAAGCTAATCGCATCCAAATTACAACTTGCTTGGAAAAAATCCACTTTTACGCGTCTCGCGGCTCGTTACGCACCGAGAACTTGTTCCCGATTTTGGTGTTTAAGGAGAAAAAAAAGCGACTTTTTTTTTCGGTGGGAGGTTAAAAACGGGATCATGAAGAGGAGGTCAGGACGGATTTCCTCGCGTGGGCAGATACGAGGAGCGTGCGGAACTTGGCTTAAAGTTTAAAAATATCTTTAACCGCTCCGACGGCTTTTTTTCTTCGTGCACTTGAGCCGATTTTTTTTCTTTAAAGTTGGATTTTCCTGCATCCGTGCGTTTTTGTTTTTTTTCCTGTCATGTCACCGCCGTGTTCCAGCAGCAGCAGCAGCCTCGCAGGGCTCCGACATGCATGTCGGCGACGCGCACATACGCCGGGTTTTTTTTTTTTTACATACATGACACACACGTAAAAGTGTCCGGAGCGCGCAAGCGGCTCCACATACATGCTTCATGCCAACACGCGCACACACGCATCCAAAAAAACAACACATGAAAACTGGAGATACTTCCAAAAAAAAAAAAAAAATACTAATAATAAAAAAAACCCTCTAAACAACTATATTTGGATGTTTGCGGCTAAACCGCCGCGCGTGGATCAGCTGTGGTTCGGGAATAAAAGTGTAGAAATGTAAACACGCGCGTTTTAAAATGAAGAATCCGGATATATGTTAAAGTAAAGACTCAGTGTACTTACGGGAGAGGCGGCGAGCAGATTAATGACACGACACGTCATGATTACGTTTCACTTGAATTAAATACATTACGAGTTGGGAAAAAAATGGAAATCAGGGTTGTATACAAGCATACGCCGTTTCCCCCTCCTCCCTCCTCCCTCCTCCCTCTGTCTGTCTCACTCTCTCCTCCTCCTTCTCCTCCTCCATCTCCCTTTCTTTTCCTTCTCCCCTTTCTCTCCTTTCTTCTTGCATTTTTTCCCATTTATTGTACAGGAGCGAGTGAATAGAGAATAAGGAGCAGGAGGAGGAGGAGGAGGAGGAGGAGGAGGAGGAGGAGGAGGGAGATGTAGGTTGGAAATGTTAATTATAATCTCAGCACGGGCTCCATTTTACAACCAGTCATCTCTTCACTTTGTATCCTAAATATGGCATCTGGGGTGGCGGAGCTGACACTTCACATGGCGATGGAGGAGGAAGAGGAGGAAGAGGAGGAAGAGGAGGAAGAGGAGGAAGGAGAGGGATTCAGAAATGAGATGAAAAAAGTTTCAGGGCGTTAAAAAGTGCTGGAGTGATGTCAGGGTCCAGGTTTATAAAGGGCAGGTTCCCAACATGAGGTCCGGGGACCAGCAGGAGGACAAGTAGGGAGTCCCCCCAAAAATATATGATAAATAAATAAATAATAAATAAAATAAATAATAAAAGAATCCTGTTCAGTTTGTAGCAGGTGGTAGAAATAATAATAATATAATTTAATAATAATAATAAAGTGCATTTTTTGGATGTGGTGGTTCCCAACATAAGGTCCAGGGACCATCAGGAGGACATTTAGTGGGATAAAAAAATAATAAAATAAATAAAAATCATTAATAGCACAAAAAACTATAATTTTCCTTTGAAAATGTATTAAAATATTAAATAAATAAATAAAAATATATTTTTTTTCTGAGTTCAAAGTGGTTCCCAACATATGGTCCGGGGACCATCAGGAGGACACTTAGTGGGATAAAAAAATAAATAAAAAAATATAAAAAAATAAAATGAATAAGTTGAATCCTGTTTAGTTTGTAGCAGGTGTATTTAATTCTGGGAAAAAAATAAGAAACCACTGAAAAATTATCAGTTTTTCTGATTTCAGGGTTTATAAAGTGCGTTTTTTGGATGTGGTGGTTCCCAACATAAGGTCCAGGGACCAGTAGGAGGACACTGGTGAGTTTCCATTTAAAAAATAAATAAATAAAAATCATTAATAGCACAAAAACTATAATTTTCCTTTGAAATAATAATTTTTTTCTGATTTCAAAGTTTATAAATTGCATATTTAGATGTGTTGGTTCCCAACATACGGTCCGGGGACCATCAGGAGGACACTTGGTGGGATAAAAAAATAAATAAAAAAATATAAAAAAATAAAATGAATAAGTTGAATCCTGTTCAGTTTGTAGCAGGTGCATTTAACTCTGGAAAAAAATAAGAAACCGCTGAAAAATTATCATTTATAAAGTGCATTATTAGATGTGGTGGTTCCCAACATAAGGTCCAGGGACCAGTAGGAGGACACTGGTGAGTTTAAAAAAAATAAAATAATCAATAATAGCAGATTATAAGATGATTAACTATCATTTTCCTTTGAAATCATTGGTTTTAATTGGGGTTTTTTTCTGATTTCAAAGTTTATAAATTGCTTATTTAGATGCGTTGGTTCCCAACATAAGGTCCGGGGACCAGTAGGAGGACACTGGTGAAGAAGAACTGATGAATAAATGATGTTTTAACCATTTCATTTGCTTTAGTTATTGTTTTAAAACATTAAAAGTGACACATACTTTACTCTTGACTTTAGTTTTTTACAGATAACTAACTAACTTTCTATTATAACATATATTATAAGGGTTATAATATTATATTAGAGGCTATATTGATGTTATTTCTATTATAACATATATTATAAGGGTTATAATATTATATTAGAGGCTATATTGATGTTATTTTTACAGTTACATGCTTTGGTAATATAAGCGTTGTCTTGTCAATAAAGTTATTTAAATTGAAATGACTGTATGAATACACATGTTGTGTATCTAATATATTTAACTTCTTCATCACTTTCTGTTGTATGTGTCATATATGACATTATAATAAAACAGTTGATTATAACTCTAGATATTTATTTCTGGACATCATTTAGTTGTAAATCTTGATGTTTCTCTAAAAATCAGTTGGTCGTAACTCTGGATGTGTCTTTAAACACCAGTTGAATCCCAACTATGGAGATTTCTCTCTGAACATCAATTGATTGTAACTCTGGATTTTTCTCTGAACATCAGTTTGTTGTAACTCTGGATGTTTCTCTAAAAATCTGTTGATGTAAGTCTTGATGTTTCTCTGAACATCAGTCGATTGTAACTCTGGATTTTTCTATTAACATCAATTGATTGTAACTCTGGATGTTTCTCTCTGAACATCAATTGTCGTCGCTCTAGATGTTTCTCTAAAAATCAATTGTAAGTCTGGAAGTTTCTCTGAACATCAGTTGTAACTCTGGATCATTAGATCAGTTGTCGTCGCTCTAGATGTTTATCTAAAAATCTGTTGATGTAACTCTGGATGCTTCTCTTTAGATCAATTGGTTGTAACTCTTGATGTTTCGCTCTGAACATTGTTTGGTGTCGCTCTAGATGTTTCTCTAAAAATTAATTGGTCATAACTCTGGATGTTTCTCCAAAAATCAGAACACCCTGATCACTGGTTGATTGTAACTTTCTCTCTGAACATCAACTGTAACTCTGGATTTTTTCCAAAGATCATTTGGTCGTAACTCTAGATTTTTCTCTGAACATCAATTGTTGGATTGGATGTGTCTTTAAACACCAGTTGAATCCCAACTATGGAAATTTCTCTCTGAACATCAGTTGTTGTAACTCTGGATGCTTCTCTAAAAATCAGTTGTTGTAAATCTCTGAACATCAATTGTCGTCGCTCTAGATGTTTCTCCAAAGATCAGAACATCCTGATCACTGGTTGATTGTAACTCTAGATGTTTCTCTGAACATCAGTTGTAACTCTGGATCTTTAGATCAGTTGTCATAACTCTAGATGTTTATCTAAAAATCTGTTGATGTAACTCTAGATGTCATAACTCTGGATGTTTCTCCAAAGATCAGAACACCCTGATCACTGGTTGACTGGAACTCTAGATGTTTCTCTTTAGATCAATTGGTTGTAACTCTAGATTATTCTCTAAACATCAATTGTTGGATTGGATGTGTCTTTAAACACCAGTTGAATCCCAACTATGGAGATTTCACTCTGAACATCAGTCGATCGTGACTCTGGATTTTTCTCTTAACATCAGTTGATTGTAACTCTGGAAGCTTCTTTCTGAACATCAATTGTCGTCGCTCTAGATGTTTATCTAAAAATCAATTGGTCATAACTCTAGATGTTTCTCTAAAGATCAGAACACTCTGATCACTGGTTGATTGTAACTCTGGATTTTTCTCTAAACATCAACTGTTGGATTGGATGTGTTTTTAAACACCAGTTGAATCCCAACTATGGAAATTTCTCTCTGAACATCAATTCATTGTAACTCTGGAACTCTGGATGTTTCTCTAAAAATCTGCTGATGTAACTCTGGATATTTTCCTCTTTAGATCAATTGGTCGTAACTCTGGATGTGTCTTTAAACACCAGTTGAATCCCAACTATGGAGATTTCTCTGTGAACATCAGTTGATTGTAACTCTGGATTTTTCTCAGTTTTATCAGTTGATCGTAACTCTGGAAGCTTCTTTCTGAACATCAATTGTCGTCGCTCTAAATTGTCGTTGCTCTAGATGTTTCTCTAAAAATCTGTTGATGCAACTCTGGATGTTTCTCTCTGAACATTGGTCGTTGACGCTCTAGATGTTTCTCCAAAGATCAGAACACCCTGATCACTGGTTGACTGTAACTCTGGATTTTTCTCTGAACATTAGTTGTAACTCTGGATCAATTGGTCGTAACTCTAGATTATTCTCTAAACATCAATTGTTGGATTGGATGTGTCTTTAAACACCAGTTGAATCCCAACTATGGAAATTTCTCTCTGAACATCAATTGGTCGTAACTCTGGATGTTTCTCTAAAAATCTGCTGATGTAACTTTGGATATTTTTCTCTTTAGATCCGTTGTTGTAACTCTGGATGCTTCTCTTTAGATCAATTGGTCGTAACTGTGGATGTCTTTCCAATGATCAGTTGTCACAACTCTGGATGTTTCTCTCTGAACATTGGTCGTCGACGCTCTAGATGTTTCTCTAAAAATTAGAACACTCTGATCACTGGTTGATTGGAACTCTGGATTTTTCTCTGAACATTAGTTGGTCGTAACTCTGGATGTGTCTTTAAACACCAGTTGAATCCCAACTATGGAGATTTCTCTCTTAACATCAGTCAATCGTAACTCTGGATTTTTCTCTGAACATCAATTATTGTAACTCTAGATGTTTCTCTAAAAATCTGTTGATGTAACTCTGGATGCTTCTCTCTGAACATCAGTTGTCGTCGCTCTAGATGTTTCTCCAAAGATCAGAACTCTCTGATCACTGGTTGACTGTAACTCTAGATATTTCTTTATGAAGCTGTAACTCTGGATTTTTTCCAAAGATCATTTGGTCGTAACTCTAGATTTTTCTCTGAACATCAATTGTTGGATTGGATGTGTCTTTAAACACCAGTTGAATCCCAACTATGGAAATTTCTCTCTGAACATCAGTTGTTGTAACTCTGGATGTTTCTCTAAAAATATGCTGATGTAACTCCGGATATTTTTCTCTTTAGATCAGTCGTAACTCTGGATGCTTCTCTAAAAATCAATTGTTGTAAATCTCTGAACATCAATTGTCGTCGCTCTAGATGTTTCTCTAAAAATCAATTGGTCATAACACTGTTTCTCCAAAGATCAGAACACTCTGATCACTGGTTGATTATAACTCTGGATTTTTCTTTGTGAACATCAATTGGTCATAACTCTTGATGTTTCTCTAAAAATCAGTTGTAACTCTGGATTTTTCTCTGAACATCAGTCGTAACTCTAGATGTTTCTCCAAAGATCAGAACACTCTGATCACTGGTTGATTGGAACTCTGGATTTTTCTCTCTGAACATCAGATGTAACTCTGGAT
>CM060483.1:21611934-21624434 GCA_030544235.1 Lepturacanthus savala
TAAAATAAAATTAAATAAAAATAAAATAATATTTTTTAAAGATCAAAGATTTTCTCAAACCTTCAGTTTGACACGATCGGACGGAACTTTGGGTTTTCTTCAGAAATGTCAGATGATGTCGCTGATGATGTCACTGATGATGTCACTGATGATGTCGCTGGTGATGTCACAGAGGTGTGATGTCACAGGGGCGTGGCCCCTCCCCTCCAGGTGTGGGACGGCATGAGGCCTCGTCTTCTTCTTCTTATGGATTTGGATCCTCTGGAGACACTGGGCTGATGTTTCCTCTGGAGACACTGGGCTGATGTTTCCTCTGGAGACACTGGGCTGATGTTTCCTCTGGAGACACTGATGTTTCCTCTGGAGACACTGGGCTGATGTTTCCTCTGGAGACACTGATGTTTCCTCTGGAGACACTGAGCTGATGTTTCCTCTGGAGACACTGATGTTTCCTCTGGAGACACTGATGTTTCCTCTGGAGACACTGAACTGATGTTTCCCCTGGAGACACTGATGTTTCCTCTGGAGACACTGATGTTTCCTCTGGAGACACTGGGCTGATGTTTCCTCTGGAGACACTGGGCTGATGTTTCCTCTGGAGACACTGGGCTGATGTTTCCTCTGGAGACACTGAACTGATGTTTCCTCTGGAGACACTGGGCTGATGTTTCCTCTGGAGACACTGAGCTGATGTTTCCTCTGGAGACACTGAGCTGATGTTTCCTCTGGAGACACTGGGCTGATGTTTCCTCTGGAGACACTGAGCTGATGTTTCCTCTGGAGACACTGAGCTGATGTTTCCTCTGGAGACACTGAGCTGATGTTTCCCCTGGAGACACTGGGCTGATGTTTCCTCTGGTGACACTGAGCTGATGTTTCCTCTGGAGACACTGAGCTGATGTTTCCTCTGGAGACACTGAGCTGATGTTTCCTCTGGAGACACTGGGCTGATGTTTCCTCTGGAGACACTGAGCTGATGTTTCCTCTGGAAACACTGGGCTGATGTTTCCTCTGGAGACACTGAACTGATGTTTCCTCTGGTGACACTGAGCTGATGTTTCCTCTGGAAACACTGGGCTGATGTTTCCTCTGGAGACACTGAGCTGATGTTTCCTCTGGAGACACTGGGCTGATGTTTCCTCTGGAGACACTGAGCTGATGTTTCCTCTGGAAACACTGGGCTGATGTTTCCTCTGGAGACACTGAACTGATGTTTCCTCTGGAGACACTGAACTGATGTTTCCTCTGGAGACACTGAGCTGATGTTTCCTCTGGAGACACTGGGCTGATGTTTCCTCTGGAGACACTGAGCTGATGTTTCCCCTGGAGACACTGGACTGATGTTTCCTCTGGAGACACTGGACTGATGTTTTCCTCTGGAGACACTGAGCTGATGTTTCCTCTGGAGACACTGAGCTGATGTTTCCCCTGGAGACACTGAGCTGATGTTTTCCTCTGGAGACACTGGGCTGATGTTTCCTCTGGAGACACTGATGTTTCCTCTGGAGACACTGAGCTGATGTTTCCTCTGGAGACACTGAACTGATGTTTCCTCTGGAGACACTGATGTTTCCTCTGGAGACACTGATGTTTCCTCTGGAGACACTGAGCTGATGTTTCCTCTGGAGACACTGAGCTGATGTTTCCTCTGGAGACACTGATGTTTCCTCTGGAGACACTGATGTTTCCTCTGGAGACACTGAGCTGATGTTTCCTCTGGAGACACTGATGTTTCCTCTGGAGACACTGAGCTGATGTTTCCTCTGGAGACACTGAGCTGATGTTTCCTCTGGAGACACTGAGCTGATGTTTCCCCTGGAGACACTGAGCTGATGTTTTCCTCTGGAGACACTGGGCTGATGTTTCCTCTGGAGACACTGAGCTGATGTTTCCCCTGGAGACACTGGACTGATGTTTCCTCTGGAGACACTGGACTGATGTTTTCCTCTGGAGACACTGAGCTGATGTTTCCTCTGGAGACACTGAGCTGATGTTTCCCCTGGAGACACTGAGCTGATGTTTTCCTCTGGAGACACTGGGCTGATGTTTCCTCTGGAGACACTGATGTTTCCTCTGGAGACACTGAGCTGATGTTTCCTCTGGAGACACTGAACTGATGTTTCCTCTGGAGACACTGATGTTTCCTCTGGAGACACTGATGTTTCCTCTGGAGACACTGAGCTGATGTTTCCTCTGGAGACACTGAGCTGATGTTTCCTCTGGAGACACTGATGTTTCCTCTGGAGACACTGAGCTGATGTTTCCTCTGGAGACACTGATGTTTCCTCTGGAGACACTGAGCTGATGTTTCCTCTGGAGACACTGATGTTTCCTCTGGAGACACTGATGTTTCCTCTGGACACACTGATGTTTCCTCTGGAGACACTGAACTGATGTTTCCTCTGGAGACACTGATGTTTCCTCTGGAGACACTGATGTTTCCTCTGGAGACACTGTTTTCTCTGACACTGAGTTGCTGTTTCCCCTGGAAAATATTCATAGACTAAAGTACAATCGATAACAAACTGACGTTTCCTCTGGAGACACTGAGCTGATGTTTCTTCTGAGACTGAGCTGGTGTTTCCTCTGGGGACCAGGCCCATTGTTTCCTCTCTGTAGCTTTGGTCCCAAAATCTTTAGGAACATTTATTTTTGGTTCTCTGGAAGTTTTAAAACATAAAACTAATAGTTTGACTGAACATTGTAAAATGCAGTGATTTAAAAATAATCACTTCAGATGGTTCCAGGATAAAATAGACTAAATAAATAAACTAAATAATAAAATAGACTAAATAAATAAATAATAGTACAAGAGAAAACCATAATAATCGCTAATGCAGCAACTTAACTCTGGAAACTCACTCACACAACCAACCAGGAACCCACCTCTTCGGCCTTTTCCTAAATTTTGGAGTGTCCCAAAAAAGCGCTAGTGCTAATGCTAAATGTGCTAAAGCTAAAAGCGTCAATTTAAATATTAAATTAGGATCAGCACGCTCCTACTTTTAATTGTTCTTTAATTGCTTAATTGTTGCGTCTTTGAGTCGCCCAAAAAGCGCTAATGTGCTAATGCTAAAAGTGTTAACTTAAACGTGAGGTTTGCTTTTTTGGTGTTAGCTAGCGTCGTTGGTGTCAAATTCAGCGGAATACACCAAGACAACTTTTTTTACTGTATCTGACCAACATGCTTACACTTTTAATTGTTCTTTGATTGTTGTGTCTTCAAGTGTACCAAAAAGCGCTAATATGCTAAAAATGTGCTCATGCTAAAAGTGTAAATTTAAACGTGAAATTGGCCTTCAGCTTTTTATTGTATCTTACCAACATGTTCCCTCTTTTAATTGTTCTTTAAGTGTTAATTGTTGTGCATTTGAATGTCCCCAAAAAAGCGCTAATGTGCTAAAGCGTGCTAAAATACGCTAATGCTAAAAGTGTTGATTTAAACGTTAAATCAGAATTCAGGGTTGTTGTTTTTTTTTGTGGCGTTCCTGGCGTCTTTGGTGTCAAATTCGAAGGAATAAACTAACGAAATAAAGCGCGACGTCGCTTGTTAGCATAAATTCTGCAGTTTTTTTACTGTATCCGACCAACGTGCCTCCTCAGATACAAAGAAAACCGCCGCCTGAAGTCAGTTTATCCGCGTGAGAGATGACCAACGTCCTCTTTCAGTGTCTCATACAGTGTGTGTGTGTGTGTGTGTATGATCTATAGCTCCCTCCCCCCTCCAAACCCTTCTTAATATGATGTAAAAAGCTAATCGCATGCAAATGTCTGTTGTCCCGGTAACCGGGCCTGAAAAATCCCTTTGATGTTTCCCCCGACTCATTCTCTTCACGTTCTCTTTGTTCGCCACAGTCTCGCTGCTTTGTCAACATCCCCCTTTACCCGCTCGCTCGCTCGCTCTCCTTCATCCCTTCTGCTGCTCGCTCGCCCCCTCTCTCTCTCTCTCTCTCTCTCTCGGTTCTCTCCATTAGAGAAAGAGGAAAAAAAAACTTCTAACTCTACTTTGTGTCTCTCTTCTTTCTATAAGCCCCCCTCTCTCTCCATTCTTCCCCTCCCTCCCCTCACTGTGCCTCTCTGTCTGTCTGCCCCTTCGCCCTCGCTCATTTCCCATCATTCCCACCTACTGTCTCCTGTCCTCCTCCTCCTCCTCCTCCTCCTCCTCCTCCTCCTCTTCTCCTCCTCCTCCTCCTGTTCTGTCCCTTCCTGTTGCTCCCCCCTCTCTTTATCTCTCTGTCCCTCTCTCTCTGTCATGGCCTCCCTCCTCTTTACAGAATATTATCCCTGGAACTATTTGATAGGTTGCCAACTGTTACTGACTGTAGTTTAATGTGTTACTGACTGTAGTTTCATGTGTTACTGGCTGTAGTTTCATGTGTTACTGACTGTAGTTTAATGTGTTACTGACTGTAGATTAATGTGTTACTGACTGTAGTTTCATGTGTTACTGACTGTAGTTTCATGTGTTACTGACTGTAGTTTAATGTGTTACTGACTGTAGTTTAATGTGTTACTGACTGTAGATTAATGTGTTACTGACTGTAGTTTAATGTGTTACTGACTGTAGTTTCATGTGTTACTGGCTGTAGTTTCATGTGTTACTGACTGTAGTTTAATGTGTTACTGGCTGTAGTTTAATGTGTTACTGACTGTAGTTTAATGTGTTACTGACTGTAGATTAATGTGTTACTGACTGTAGTTTAATGTACTACTGACTAGTTTAATGTGTTACTGGCTGTAGTTTCATGTGTTAGTGACTGTAGTTTAATGTGTTACTGGCTGTAGTTTCATGTGTTACTGACTGTAGTTTAATGTGTTACTGACTGTAGTTAAATGTGTTACTGACTGTAGTTTAATGTGTTACTGGCTGTAGTTTAATGTGTTACTGGCTGTAGTTTAATGTGTTACTGACTGTAGTTAAATGTGTTACTGACTGTAGTTTAATGTGTTACTGGCTGTAGTTTAATGTGTTACTGACTAGTTTAATGTGTTACTGACTGTAGTTTAATGTGTTACTGACTGTAGTTTAACGTGTTACTGACTGTAGTTTAATGTGTTACTGACTGTAGTTTAATGTGTTACTGACTAGTTTAATGTGTTACTGGCTGTAGTTTAATGTGTTACTGACTGTAGTTTAATGTGTTAGTGGCTGTAGTTTCATGTGTTAGTGGCTGTAGTTTAATGTGTTACTGACTGTAGTTTAATGTGTTACTGGCTGTAGTTTAATGTGTTACTGACTGTAGTTTAATGTGTTACTGGCTGTAGTTTAATGTGTTACTGGCTGTAGTTTAATGTGTTACTGACTGTAGTTTAATGTGTTACTGACTAGTTTAATGTGTTAGTGGCTGTAGTTTAATGTGTTACTGACTGTAGTTTAATATGTTACTGACTGTAGTTTAATGTGTTACTGACTGTAGTTTAATGTACTACTGACTAGTTTAATGTGTTACTGGCTGTAGTTTCATGTGTTTGTGACTGTAGATTAATGTGTTACTGACTGTAGTTTAATGTGTTACTGACTGTAGTTTAATGTGTTACTGACTAGTTTAATGTGTCACTGGCTGTAGTTTAATGTGTTACTGACTAGTTTAATGTGTTAGTGGCTGTAGTTTAATGTGTTACTGGCTGTAGTTTAATTGTTACTGACTAGTTTAATGTGTTACTGGCTGTAATTTAATGTGTTACTGACTGTAGTTTAATGTGTTACTGACTGTAGTTTAATGTGTTACTGACTAGTTTAATGTGTTACTGACTGTAGTTTAATGTGTTACTGGCTGTAGTTTAATGTGTTACTGGCTGTAGTTTAATGTGTTACTGACTAGTTTAATGTGTTACTGACTGTAGTTTAATGTGTTACTGGCTGTAGTTTAATGTGTTACTGGCTGTAGTTTAATGTGTTACTGACTAGTTTAATGTGTTACTGGCTGTAGTTTAATGTGTTACTGACTGTAGTTTAATGTGTTACTGGCTGTAGTTTAATGTGTTACTGACTGTAGTTTAATGTGTTACTGGCTGTAGTTTAATGTGTTACTGGCTGTAGTTTAATGTGTTAGTGGCTGTAGTTTAATGTGTTACTGACTGTAGTTTAATGTGTTACTGACTGTAGTTTAATGTGTTACTGGCTGTAGTTTAATGTGTTACTGGCTGTAGTTTAATGTGTTAGTGGCTGTAGTTTAATGTGTTACTGACTGTAGTTTAATATGTTACTGACTGTAGTTTAATGTGTTACTGGCTGTAGTTTAATGTGTTACTGACTAGTTTAATGTGTTACTGACTGTAGTTTAATGTGTTACTGGCTGTAGTTTAATGTGTTACTGACTAGTTTAATGTGTTACTGGCTGTAGTTTAATGTGTTACTGACTGTAGTTTAATGTGTTACTGGCTGTAGTTTAATGTGTTACTGACTAGTTTAATGTGTTACTGGCTGTAGTTTAATGTGTTACTGACTGTAGTTTAATGTGTTACTGACTAGTTTAATATGTTACTGACTGTAGTTTAATGTGTTACTGACTGTAGTTTAATGTGTTACTGGCTGTAGTTTAATGTGTTACTGACTGTAGTTTAATGTGTTACTGGCTGTAGTTTAATGTGTTACTGGCTGTAGTTTAATGTGTTAGTGGCTGTAGTTTAATGTGTTACTGGCTGTAGTTTAATGTGTTAGTGGCTGTAGTTTAATGTGTTACTGACTGTAGTTTAATGTGTTACTGGCTGTAGTTTAATGTGTTACTGACTAGTTTAATATGTTACTGACTGTAGTTTAATGTGTTACTGACTGTAGTTTAATGTGTTACTGGCTGTAGTTTAATGTGTTACTGACTGTAGATTAATGTGTTACTGACTGTAGTTTAATGTACTACTGACTAGTTTAATGTGTTACTGGCTGTAGTTTGATGTGTTACTGACTAGTTTAATGTGTTAGTGACTGTAGTTTAATGTGTTACTGACTGTAGTTTAATGTACTACTGACTAGTTTAATGTGTTACTGGCTGTAGTTTAATGTGTTACTGGCTGTAGTTTAATGTGTTACTGACTGTAGTTTAATGTGTTACTGGCTGTAGTTTAATGTGTTACTGACTGTAGTTTAATGTGTTACTGGCTGTAGTTTAATGTGTTACTGACTGTAGTTTAATGTGTTACTGACTAGTTTAATGTGTTACTGGCTGTAGTTTCATGTGTTAGTGACTGTAGTTTAATGTGTTACTGGCTGTAGTTTAATGTGTTACTGACTGTAGTTTAATGTGTTAGTGGCTGTAGTTTCATGTGTTAGTGGCTGTAGTTTAATGTGTTAGTGACTGTAGTTTAATGTGTTACTGGCTGTAGTTTAATGTGTTACTGACTGTAGTTTGATGTGGAACTGGCTGTAGTTTAATGTGTTACTGACTGTAGATTAATGTGTTACTGACTGTAGTTTAATGTACTACTGACTAGTTTAATGTGTTACTGGCTGTAGCAGCAGCAACAGTAGTAGTCGTTGCAACAGCAACAATGTTAGCATTAGCAGGAGCAACATTAGCAGCTATAGCAGTGTTACCAGCAGCATTAGGAGAGGCAGCGGCAGTAGCAGTAATGGTGTCACCAGCAGCACCATTAGTAGCAGGAATGTTACCAGCAGCAGTGTTAGCAGCAGCAGCAGTAGTGTTAGCAGAAGCAGTAGTTGTATTAGCAGCTGTAGCAGTAATAGTGTCAGCAGCAGCAGTGTTAGTAGGAGCAGTAGTAGTGTTAGAAGCTGTGGCAATAGTGTTACCAACAGCAGCCATTAGCAGCAGTAGCATTAGCAGTGATAGTGTTAGCAGCAGTAACAGTAGTAGTGTTAGCAGCAGCAGCAATAGTGTTAGCAGCAGTAACAGTAATAGTGTTAGCAGCAGTTAGTAGCAGCAGTAGTAGTGTTAGAAGCTGTAGCAGCAGTGTTACCAGCAGCATTAGCAGCAGTAGCAGTGTTAGCAGCAGCAATAGTGTTAGCAGCAGTAACAGTGGTAGTGTTAGCAGCAGTGATGGTGTTAGCAGCAGTAACAGTAATATGTTAGCAGCAGTAACAGTGTTAGCAGCATTAGCAGTAATAGTGTTAGCAGCAGTTAATAGCAGCAGTAGTAGTGTTACCAGCAGCATTAGCAGCAGTAGCATTAGCAGTAGTAGTGTTAGCAGCAGTAGTAGTGTTAGCAGCAGTAGCTTCAGCAGTAGCATTAGCAGTAGTAGTGTTAGCAGCAGTAGTAGTGTTAGCAGCAGTAGTGTTAGCAGCAGCATTAGCAGCAGTAGCATTAGCAGTAGTAGTGTTAGCAGCAGTAGTAGTGTTAGCAGCAGTAGTGTTACCAACAGCAGCCATTAGCAGCAGTAGCATTAGCAGTAGCAATGTTAGCAGCAGTAGTAGTGTTAGCAGCAGTTAGTAGCAGCAGTTAGTAGTGTTAGAAGTTGCAGCAGTAGTGTTACCAGCAGCATTAGCAGCAGTAGCATTAGCAGTAGTAGTGTTAGCAGCAGTAGTAGTGTTAGCAGCAGTAGTGTTAGCATTAGCAGCAGTGTTAGCATCATCAGCATCATCTCCCTCCAGCTGTTTCCAGCCAGTTTTAACGGCTGCTGTAACGAGGTGACCGGGCCTCGTTAACGACGCGTCTCCTCCTCCTCGTTAAACCTCCTCACACACGTTTGGTGGAACTTTCATCCAGTTTAATTCAACACGGAGACGTAAACAAACAAACAACAACAACATTCATCAAATAAGCAGAAACATGCATTTCCAACAACAACATGTAAACATGAGGTGAACCGCAGCGTTGGGATCCTGCAGCAGGATGAAAGATGGCCTCCATTACAGCCGCTGCCCAGCAGCTACAGGCTGCCACGGCAACTAATTACATATCGATTCAGAGACAAATAAAATAAAATCATCTGCAAGTTGCTGGATGCAGGTATGAGGAAGTGACCCTGCTGCTGCTGCTGCTGCTGCTGCTGCTGCTGCTGCTGCTGCTGCTGCTGCTGCTGCTGCTGCTGCTGCTGCTGCTGCTGCTGCTGTACCTTTAACCCTCGTTTTGTCTGATTTTAATGATCCGGTTTGTTGCTGCAACTAGTTTTATTTTGACGTTTTAAACCGCGTTGATCCAATAAATGTGTCTGTTTTTTTATGATTTTCATCACATCAGGGGAGAAAGGAGACGGGAGAAGTAGAAATAAAAGGAAACTTGAGTGAGTTTAGTTCAGAAATGAGAAATATTTCATGTATTTTAACTGTTTAATGTAAAACACCTGCATTTTAGTGTAAATCACTTTGTTTTGTGGTAAAATTGTTGAAATTTACAACTAATGTTTGAATTATAACTAAAAAAAATGGTTTGTTTTCATGAAAGAATGTTTGTGTATTATTATTATTATTATTATTAATTAATTAAAATGTATTGCTTTTAATATTTATTTAAGACTTTTTAATCAACTGCTCAAATCTAATTATACATTTTTAATCATATTTAATTTTATATAATTTTAATTTTTTTTAAATTGGATCTTGCTGTAACTAATTTACATCTTAAAATCAAACAATCAAAAATAAAAAAAATCATTAAAATTAATTATATTATTTTAATTATTTTTATTATTTGATTGTTCTTGTATTTTTTATTTAATTCTTTTAATTTTCCTTTTTACTCAGTTTTTTAATCTGAAAATCAACCAATCAAAATTTAAAAAATATTTAAATTAAATTAATTATATTATTCAAATTATTTTTTATATTTCATTGTTCTTGCATTTTTTTTATTTAATTTGAGGGAATTTTACTTTTTAATCTTTTTTTTATCTGAAAATCAAACAATCAAAATAATTAAAAAAAAAATCATTAAAATAAAATAATTATTTTTTTCATATTTGTTCTTGTATTTTTTATTTAAGTTTTTTTAATTTTCCTTTTTACTCAGTTTTTTAATCTGAAAATCAAACAATCAAAAATAAAAAAAATATAAAAAATGTAATTAAATATATTATTTTAATTATTTTTAATATTTGATTGTTCTTGTATTTTTTAATTTCCTTTTTAATCAGTTTTTTAAATCTGAAAATCAATCAAATATAATATTAATAATTAAAATAATATAATTATTTTTTCATATTTGTTCTTGTATTTTTTATTTAATTTTTTGGAATTTCCCTTTTTAATCAACTTTTTTAAATTGTATTTTGCTGTAACTTTGTTTTATTTAATTTTTAATTGTTTTGATTTTTAATAATTTAATTTTAATTAATTTTAAATTATTGATTATTCTCATTTTTAGCAATAAAGAAGCATTTTACAGGATATTTAATATTTATTCATTTATTAATATATAATAATTTAAATAAAATTTAGTTGAGTTATTTAAAAATAAAATATTTAATATGCTTCAAAACCTTTATTGCTATTTAAATATGACAGAAGTTGTTTATCTTTATGAGGAAAAGACTCAAATTAAAGTAAATTTTCATTTCTTTGAGACAAACAACAAATAAAACGACTTTAAATGTTTGAAGTTGATTAAAAATTAAAATCCAACAGTGAATGAAGCGACGGACAGAAGCTGAGGGTTAAACTGTGAAACTGCAGCAGAAACGATATTTTTATCTTCGCTCCACTTTGAGACGCAGCATCTTGATATTGAGGATAAATCCCCGACGTCCCAGCAGCAGCGTTTTAGGCCACTGGTTCTCAAAGCGCGGCCCGGGGACCCCGGGCGGCCGCCGGGGGTCAACCTGGGGTCACGTGTGGCCCTGATATCGACTTGATCCTCGTCTCCTTTATACGTTTAATTTGAATGTTTATGGGTCAGTGACTAAAATGTGACGTTGGATCAGATCAACTCTGTTAATAAAATAAATGCTTTTATATTCCAGCTGCATTAGAAAAGTTTTATTCTTTCATATTTCATGTTGGAAAAATGGACAAAATTGTGATTTTTGAATTTTTTAGGGAAATTTTTCCTTAAAAGAAATTTCCCTAAAAAATGAATAATAATTTTTGAAAATTAAAAAAAATACTCTAAATTCTTATTGAATTTTTTAGGGAATTCTTCCTTAAAGAAATGTCCCTAAAAATTAAGATAATAATTTAAATTCTATTTTTTTTATTAAAAAAATTTTCAAAAATTCTTATTGAATTTTTAGGGAAATTTTTTCTTAAAGAAAAAAATTCAATTTAAATTATATTTTTTTTTTACTTAAAAATTTTCAAAAATTATTATTGAATTTTTTAGGGAAATTTTCCCTTTAAAAAATTCCCTAAAAAATTCAATATGAATTTTAAGTCAATTTTTTTGGACTTAAAAATTTTCAAAAATTTCACAAATTTTTTTTTTTACAAAAATCACAATTTTGTCCATTTTTCCAACATAAAATGTCAAAGAAAAATAAAAATACTAACAGGTGAAAATTTCTATGGTTTTGGTAAAATTGGAAAAATGGACAAAATTGTGATTTTTGTAAAAAAAAAAAAATTTTTTACATTTTTAGGGAAATTTTTTTAAGGAAAAATTTTATGCAAAACAATATTTCCCAGTTATTCCATTTTGAAATGAATAAAATACTAACAGGTGAAATATCTGTGTTTTTAGTCAAATATTAAGTAGAATTATCATATTTTTTTTGGCAGAAAAGTTGTTTTTTTACTTGAGTTTGGTCAATTTATTCTTGTTTTCTTAAAATAAGATTGGATTGTTTTAAAAAATGTAAAAATCACATCATCAATTAGTTTTATATTCCAGGTGAATTATATATTTAACATTTATTTTTATTTTTCAGTTACATCATTTGACATTTAATGTCCAAAAAAAATAAATAAAATTGAAAAAATTCAGATTTTTGTAAAAAAAATATTTTTTTTTAAAAAAGGAACAAATGTAAAATTTTAAAAATTTTTTTTAAATGATTTTTTTCATCAGTATTTTGTCACTGACCCTTTTAACAATTCTGTCGCTGTTCTGTTTTATTTCATTTAATTTTTTCACTGATCGATCGATTGATTTCTACTTGGCTATTTGCTAAAAGCTAAATGTTTTCAGTTGGTTTTTATGAATCAACATTGCACGGAAACCCAGAGAATGAACAGAAACATAACATCCCATAAAAAAAAGTATAAACTCATTACAAATACTTACAAATCAGAACATTTATGCTTCTGAAGAGATCAATTAAAGTTCCACGTTAGCGACATTAGCTTCGCTAACAGCTGATCGTCGAGGCAACACTTCCTGTTTGTGATCACATGTCGCCTGTCGTTGGTTTAGTCACTGTACCAGGCTCCAAAATGGCCACTGTGTGTGTGTGTGTGTGTGTGTGTGTGTGTGTGTGTGTGTGTGTGTGTGTGTGTGTGTGTGTGTGTGTGTGTGAATGAACAGAGCTCCACTGTCTTATAACAATAAGAATGACTGCATGAGTTGAGCAACACTATGTGTGTGTGTGTCCATGTGTGTGTGTCCATGTCTGTGTGTGTGTGTGTGTGTGTGTGTGTGTGTGTGCTCACACCACCCCTGCCTCATTTGCATAGATGC
>CM060483.1:21629434-21634434 GCA_030544235.1 Lepturacanthus savala
GACACATGTTAGAAGACATGTGAGGACACATGTGAGGAGACATGTGAGGACACATGTGAGGACACATGTTAGAAGACATGTGAGGACACATGTGAGGAGACATGTGAGGACACATGTGAAGAAACGTGTGAGGAGACATGTGAGGACACATGTGAGGAGACATGTGAGGACACATGTTAGGAGACATGTCCTCGTCCTCCTCAGTGATTCTAACAGCCAGTTCTGTCCCAGAGGACGAGGACAGTTCCTGCTGCTCCTCCTGCTGGAGAGAATGTGAATTACAGCAGAAAACCATGATGTGGGTCTGGAATCTGAGGAATTATGTGTGTGTGTGTGTGTGTGTGTGTGTGTGTGTGTGTGTGTGTGTGTGTGTGTGTGTGTGTGTGTGTGTGTGTGTGTGTAGGATCCCTGCTGTATTTAATATTATTCCAGCAGAGATCTGATGTATTAAGAATAATTCTAACAATGTCTCAAACGTTTTTTTTCATAGATTTCATGTTTTCTTGTTGTTGTTGAGATCAAATAATCAACATTTATCTTGTTTATATAAAATTATATAAAATAAATGAAAACATGAAATCATTAAATGATTTTATCTTGTTAAACTAAACTAGTTAAATGATAAAGTAAGGAGAGAAGTTTATAAGCTGTCTTTTGAAAATACCCTCTGACCTCTGAGTATCGCTAACAGCAGCGTGTCGCTAACAGTCAAGTGTCGATAACAGCAAACTGTCGCTAATAGCAGCTTGTCACTAATAGCAGTGTGTCGCTAACAGTAGAATGTCGCTAACAGCAGAGTGTTGCTAACAGCACCACGTCGCTAACAGCAAAATGTTGCTAACAGCAGCGTGTCGCTAATAGCAGCTTGTCACTAATAGCAGTGTGTCGCTAACAGCAAAATGTTGCTAACAGCAGCGTGTCGCTAACAGCCAAGTGTGGATAATAGCAGAGTGTCGCTAACAGGCAAGTGTTGCTAACAGCAGCGTGTTGCTAACAGCACCACGTCACTAAAGGCATAATGTTGCTAACAGCAAAATGTTGCTAACAGCAGCGTGTCGCTAACAGCCAAGTGTGGCTAATTGCAGAGTGTCGCTAACAGGCAAGTGTTGCTAACAGCAGCTTGTCGCTAATAGCAGCGTGTCGCTAACAGCAGAGCTAGACATGTTGCTTGGCCTTTGACGGGACCTTAAAGTTACTTCTGACGGTAGAAATCAAAACATTTAGAATCTTTGAAGCATAAATATGATCGTGAACTAGCATAAATCACATAAAAAGCTAACGTTATGCTATAAACAAGTCATTTCCACCGGTCTTGATTAAATGCGACTTGTGTGTAGCAAGTTAACTAGTAATGTTTCTACTGATGCTATTTGTGTCCTAGAACAAAATTTTAAAATCCCTTCAGCTGAATTAAATAAACACTGGAAGCGCTAACACGCTAACACGCTAACTTACTTAACTTCTTTCCTTTCCGGAGTGAATGTTGTGATTAGACGTCAGGTTTTTGCAAACAAACATGTCGCTGGTGATTATCTTATAACATCTTCTATCACTTTGGGACAATCCGCCACCAAAAATCCAATCTGCTCCAACTTTTCCTGAAGCCAGTTCTCACCCAAACATGTTTTCTTTAATGGGAACATTTGTTTCCCCCCTTCAAAAGAAAAAAATCGATTTTTCCAAAACGTACCCCTGTCGCTGAGCGAGTCCAGTTCGGACCCCGGACTTCCTGTCGCGTCCAGCAGCAGTTTACTGGAAACCCCCATGCACAGAGACTCCTTCAGGCACAGCTCTGGACAGACAGAAATCATTAAAGGAGCAGCAGTCAAATTACTGTAAATTCTCCCTGTATTCCCCCGAGGTCAGGGAAGAACTGTCTGTCTGTCTGGGAATGTGCTGTTTGTTTATTATCGGCGAGGCGAGAACAATATCATTTGAACAAACTGTGCCCATAAATGTGTCAGTCCCATTTTTTTTACAGCGGCCGCAGAGCATCCTATATCTGTGTGATCCGTAACCCGAGCCGCCGGCAGGAAGCCGTCCAGAGATGAGGTTTTATGGGTCCAGGGGAGATGGATGGGTGCCGACACCCGATAGCCGACAATTACCTTTTGCCTGGAAAGCTCTGGCCATAAACAAATGGACGACAATCCAATAAGAGCGTTGATATCGCCCGTCTCTCAGAATCTTATCGGGACACGTGGTCGTTTACTGTCGCTGTGTTTCCAGATTTCAATGAAAAGATAAAGTGTGAAGTCGCTTTTCTAGATGAGATTTATTTACTCTTCAAACTAAACGACTTGGTTGATTCTAGACTGTAAGGGTTGAAGACTTTAATCTTATCTTTGAGCTAAACATGGACTTTAAATATAACTTTAGCCTTAACTTTAAATCAAATTTTAACATCAACCTTAAACTCTAGCGAAAGTTTGGAGTTAAGGTTAGCAAGAGGCTAACGTTAGCGGGAGGATTAGGTTATTATTAGCAGGAGGTTGGGGGTAACGTCAGTATGAAGTTGAGGTTAACGTTAGCAGGAGGTTGAGGTTAGTGTTAATGGGAGGTTCAGGATAAGATTAGAAGCAGGTTCAGGTTAATGTTAGCGGGAGGTTTAGGTTATCATTAGCGGGAGGTTGGGGGTAAGGTTAGTATGAAGTTGAGGTTAGCGTTAGCAGCAAGTTGAGGTTAATGTTAGTGGGAGGTTCAGGATAAGGTTAGAAGCAGGTTCAGGTTGACGTTAGCGGCAGGTTCAGGTTAATGTTAGCAGGAGGTTTAGGTTATCATTAGCGGGAGGTTGGGGGGAAGGTTAGTATGAAGTTGAGGTTAACGTTAGCAGGAGGTTGAGGTTAGCGTTAGCAGCAAGTTGAGGTTAATGTTAGTGGGAGGTTCAGGATAAGGTTAGAAGCAGGTTCAGGTTGACGTTAGCGGCAGGTTCAGGTTAATGTTAGTGGGAGTTTAAGTTATCGTTAGCAGGAGGTTGAGGTTAAGGTTAGCAGCAAGTTGAGGGAGGTTCAGGATAAAGTTAGAGGCAGGTTCAGGTTGACGTTATCGGCAGGTTCAGGTTATCGTTAGCGGGAGGTTGGGGGTAACGTTAGTATGAAGTTGAGGTTAACGTTAGCAGCAAGTTGAGGTTAATGTTAGTGGGAGGTTCAGGATAAGATTAGAAGCAGGTTCAGGTTGACGTTAGCGGCAGGTCCAGGTTAATGTTAGTGGGAGTTTAAGTTATCGTTAGCAGGAGGTTGAGGTTAACGTTAGCGGGAGGTTAGAAGCAGGTTCAAGTTAAGGTTAACGGCAGGTTCACATTAAGGTTAGTAATAGGTTCAAGTTAAGATTGTTGATAAATTCAGATTAACGTTAGCAGGAGGTTCAGGTTAATGTTAGCAAAAAGTTCAGGTTTAAGTTAACGAGAGTTTGAGGTTAATGTTAGCAAGAGGTTCAGGTTAACGTTAGCATGTCGCACCCTCAACAATAAGCAGAAAGTCTCGATCCTGAACTCTAGACCCTGCTCCAGTCGCCTGTGGGGTGTAGTTGACCTCTGGGGTCAAAGGTCATTCTGTACCTGTATTGTTGATGGCGTGGGTCCAGAGCAGGTGGGCGATGTCCTGGGCCCAGGCCTTCCTGGTCTCCCGGTCCGAGGCCTGCAGCATGATGTAGTCTTTGGTCCGAGGAGCCGACCGGACCCAGACCTCGAACTTCACTCCCTCCTCGCCCACGCTCTGGGTCAGACCCATCTCACCGGTCTGCAGGGACACCAAAACCAGATCAGATCAGGACTCAAGGTGAACCAAAGAGGTCAGGGTTAGGGGTCAGGGTTAGGGTTTAGACTTCAAGGTCAGGGTTTGGGTTTGAGGTTAGATGTCAAGGCTTTGGTTTTTGGGAGTTAAGGGTCAAGATTGAGGTTAAGGGTCAGAGTTTAGGGTTAGGGGTCAGGGTTAGGGTTTAGAGTTCAGATTTAAGGATTAGGTTCTCAGGATTAGGGTTTAAGTAACGAGGGGTTTAGATGGATTCAGGTTCTACCCAGATGCTGTGTTGGTAGCTGTGGATTAGGAGTTAGTGGATCAGGGGGTTTAGGTTCAGGTCTCTGTACCCGGGTGCTGTGCTTGTAGAGTGAGTTAGTGGTTAGGGTTTAGGGGGTTCAGGTCTAGATCTAGATACCTGGATTGTGTGTTTATAGCTGTAGGTTAGGGTTTAGGGGGTTTAGGGGGTTCAGGTATAGGTCTAGGTACCTGGATGCTGTGCTTATAGCTGTAGGTTAGGGTTTATGGGGTTTAGGGGGTTCAGGTATAGGTCTAGGTACCCGGATGCTGGTCTTGTAGCTGTAGGTTAGGGTTTATGGGGTTAAGTGGGTTCAGGTCTAGGTCTAGGTACCCGGATGCTGGTCTTGTAGCTGTAGGTTAGGATTTAGGGGGTTCAGGTCTAGATCTAGGTACCTGGATTCTGTGTTTATAGCTGTAGGTTAGGGTTTAGGGGGTTTAGGGGGTTCAGGTCTAGGTCTAGGTACCCGGATGCTGGTCTTGTAGCTGTAGGTTAGGGTTTAGGGGGTTAAGGGGGTTCAGGTCTAGGTCTAGGTACCCGGATGCTGGTCTTGTAGCTGTAGCTGGTCTTTCCTGGTCCGGTGGTTTTCTGCTTCGTGAAGACCAGAATGTGCTGATACAGGAAAACGTTTCTCAGACCTGAACGTTTCCTCCGAGCTCCTCCGCACATCATCAGTGGACCCTGACGGACCAGGTCTCCACGATCCACCACGGGGACCTGGACACACACACACACACACACACACACACACACACACACACACACACACACACACACACACACGAACACACACACAAATTAAATTATTGATTAATTGAAGTATTAATTAATGAATTCAGGACAATTCAACCTAAAACGTTACTATTATAGAAACTAAAGAAACCAGAGAATTTGGACGTTTTCTAATTAAAAATAATCAATAATCAAAACTATTGGTGATTAATATAATAGTTGATAACTAATTGATT
>CM060483.1:21639434-21659434 GCA_030544235.1 Lepturacanthus savala
CAGAGCGCCCTCCATGGCCGACAGCAGGTACTGCGAGTGGAAGCTGCTCAGACCGGCCCAGTTGGGGAAGAGGAGGTCCGACTTCCCCCGCAGGGAGGAGGGGGTGTCGGACAGGTCCAGGAGCGGCAGGTAGGTCTCCTCCACCCCCTTCAACACCGTCACGTACTGACGCTCCGAACTCAGCATCCGGCACCACAGCAGGTACAGTTTACTGCAGACGGGACAGGAGAAAACGCTTGAATCATCCCAGAAGAGGCTGAATCATCCTCGTTTCCAGGTTCAGGAGAAACTCCGATGAGTCACAGACTCACAGGAAGGAGGAGGAAATAAAATATGTGACGTTAAATGTTCCAAAGGTCGTTGTTTCGATGGTTTTCTCTGGTTTGATTTGTCTAGTTACAGGTTGGGTCTTTGAAATAATAACACTGGATCTGTGGAGGAAGGCTTGTCATGTTAATACAGAGCTAACGCTAATGCTAACACTAATAATATTAACACTAACAGTAACACTAACAGTAATATTAACACTAACAGTAACACTAACAGTAATATTAACACTAACAGTAACACTAACAGTAATATTAACAGTAACAGTAATATTAACAGTAATATTAATAGTAACACTAACTAATAGTAACAGCAACATTAACACTAACAGTAACACTAATATTAACAGTGACATTAATAGTAACACAAACACTAATAGCAGCACTAATATTAATAGTAATAGTAACATTAACACGAATAGTAACAGTAATAGTGACACAAACAATAACACTAACACTAATAGTAGCATAAATATTAATAAGAGTAACATTAACACTAATAGTAGCACTAATATTAACAGTAGCACTAATATTAACAGTAACACTAATTGTAGCATACATATTAATAGTAACAGTAACATTAGCACTAACACGAATAGTAACAGTAATAGTAACACAAACAATAATAGTAACACTAATATTAACATTAACACTAATAGTAGCACTAACACTAATAGTGTTATAGTAACAGTAACATTAACACTAACAGTAACACTAATATTAACATTAACACTAATAGTAGCACTAACACTAATAGTGTTATAGTAACAGTAACATTAACACTAACCGTAAGACTAATATTAACAGTAACACTAATAGTAGAACTAATATTAATAGTAACAGTAACAATAACACTAACAGTAACACTAATAGTAACACAAACACTAAGAGTAGCACTAATATTAATAGTAATAATAACATTAACACTAACACGAATAGTAACAGTAATAGTAACACAAACAATAACAGTAACACTAATAGTAGCACTAACACTAATATTAACAGTGACATTAACATTAATAGTAACACTAATAGTAGAACTAATATTATTAGTAACAGTAAAATTAACACTAACAGTAATAGTAACAGTAAAAGTAAGATAAACAATTACAGTAACCCTAATTGTAACATTATAGTAATAACAGTAACAATAACATGAACAGTAACACTAATAGTAACAGTAACACTAACAGTAACACTAATAGTAACAGAAACACTAACATTACCAGTAATACTAGCACTAACACAGACTAATCTTATCACTAACACTAACATAGTGCAGTGATGCATTGACACCAGCAAATAAACTTGATTAAATCTGAGAACCTGAGACAAACTGAAGCATCAGGAGAATTAAAGGTGCAGTTCACTAATTAAACCAACCTCTGAGCCGTGGACCCCGTCCTGTCCGTCCCCGTCTCCCTCTCCGTCCTTCCTAGCAACACGTGTTGCCGCGGCGACCCCGTGTGGTCCACCACTTCCTTGCTGCTGACCTCCACCCCTCGGATCAACACTCCTCCCCCACCTCCTCCTCCGCCTCCTCCCCATCCAGGGATGGCAGCAGCCATGCTCGTGGTGATGACCGGGTCGGCTAAGGTCCGCCGGCCCAGCCAGGACATGGGGGAGTTGCGGCTGGCCCCGCCCACTGGGGACTCGAGTGGTTTGGGGCTGGCGTTGGCGCCTCTGCGGGGGGCCAGGAGAGCCTGGAGGTCGAAGCTGGGGTGGCGCTTCCTGGGAGGCTTGGGGGGCAGCGGGGCGTCCGGGGACTGTGAAGGGTCATAAACATCCTGGAATCAAACTTTCTTCAAGAAATCCATAAAACAACACCTGGACCTTATCATAAAAGATGACAGTAGAGGTCAAACAAGGGCTGAACAAACTGGGTGGTCCTGTTTTGCTGCCAATGGAACTGGTGTTTTACAGCGAGTAAATTGGATAATGAAAATGGAGGATACCTTCAAATTCTTCAAGATGACCTAAAATCACTAACCCGAAGGCTGGATCTCAGGTGCAGTTGGGTGTTGGGGACAATGACCCAAAACACACATCAAAAATGGTAATGGAATGGCTAAATCAGGCTAGAGTTAAGGTTTTAGAATGGCCTTCACAAAGTCCTGACTTAAACCCAATTGAGAACAGTCCATGTCAGCAATTCTGTCAAGAGGAGTGGTCAAAGATTCAACCAGAAGCATGTGGACGGCTACCAAACGTGCCTAATAAAGTGAAAATGGCCAACGGTGTGTACCCAATAGAAGTACCTCTAGAAGTATCAAGAAGTACGGTAAGGTACTTTTGGTAGTCATCCACAAGGTTCTGGTTGAATCTTTGACCATTCCTCTTGGCAGAATTGGTGCAGTTCTGTTCTCAGCTTTCTGACATGAACTGTCCTCAATGGGATTCAAGTCTGGACTTTGGGAAAACTTCTTCATTATCCCATTTACTTTGTAAAGCACCAGTTCCACTGGCAGCAAAACAGGCCCACCCAGCAAATTTGGTCATATTTTCAGTCCATACTTCATGAATGTGTTTTGTGCCAAAGAAGTATCTGTTCTAATCACTCGATCAAAGAAAGAACTCTAGACAGCCATGACATTATGTTCTAAAACCTTAACTCTAGCCTGATTTAGCCATTCCATTACCACTTTTGATGTGTGTTGGGGGTCATTGTCCTGTTGGAACACCCAACTGCACCGAAGACCCAACCTTCAGTCTGATGATTTTAGGTCATCTTGAAGAATTTGGAGGTAATCCTCCTCCTTCATTATCCCATTTGCTCTCTGTAAAGCACCAGTTCCACTGGCAGCAAAACAGTCCCACCCAGCAGATTTGGTGACATTTTCAGTTGACCCATAATAAATACTGTACCTCCCCACCACATGAACCTTTAATAAAACCATATATACTGTAAAATAAATTAGATAACAGACAGGAAGAATCCCTAAGAGCAGGAACTTACGCTCTTCTTAGCTGGATTCAGGAGGTTTTGCAGGAACTTCCCTCCCCCGGCTCCTCCAGCTCCTCCTCCTGCTCCCTCCTTCTTATTCACCTTCTCCTCTCCTATTTTCAACGTGGAGCAGGTCTGAGGTCTGAACAGGGATGCCAGGGACCCCCATGACTGCAGCCCCCCTTCCCCTCCTCCAGCTCCCAGCCCCCAGTCCCCTTCCCCCTCTGGGCCCATCAGGTCCCACAGGCTGCTGGCGGACGGGGTCTTGGTCTTCCCCTGGCCCTGGTTCTGGACCCGTTCTGTCTGGAGGAACCTGGGTTTGACTTGTGCCACGGTGCGTTGGTAGCGCTCCACTGTCTGGGTCCAGAGGTCCAGGAGAGCCCCCCCACCCAGCTCCATCGCCAGGGACCGGGCGTCCTGGAAACGGGACGGGGGGATGGGAGGGAGGGAGGCCAGGGGGCAGGTGGAGGAAGTGGATGGAGGCGAGGAGGAAGAGGAGGAGGATGAAGAAGACGAGGAGGACACTGCGTCGCACCACTGGGTGGCCTGAGGAGGAGAAAGAAAGAAAGACCTTTAGGAAGGTCTCCAGAGGGAAATCCTGATTTATGGTGTAACAGTGTGGTTGAGTTGTAGTTAAGGTGTGGTGAGGGTAGGGTTGAGTGGTTAAGGTGCAGGTTAAGCTGTGGTTGAGGCGCGGTTTAGATGTGGTTAAGGTGCAATTAAGGTGTGGTTGTGGTGCAGTTAAGATACTGTGAAGGTGTGGAATGTCGACTGAAAACGTTGAATCAATGTATCCATGGTTACAGAAACATAAACCGTCAGTATATCCTCCGGTTGTTCGTGTTGGTGACATCACCTCGGTCAACGTGGACAGCAGCCTCTGGGTGTTGTCCAGCGTCGTCCAGCAGTCGGACAGACAGTGGGACATGTCTCTCAGCTTCTCCCTGACCGGAGGAAGCCGGATCTGGATGTCGCTCAGTCCTCCCCAGTCCAGCTCGCACCAGGACTCCAGGTCACTGAGGACGGACAGAGTCTCACTGTGCAGCTCCTGGAGGAAAAAGAAGATCCAGAAGGTCCACTGTGACGTCTTTAACTGAAACTGGTTCCACCCAAAACTCCTCAAGTACTCCTCAAATACTACATAAAATACAGCAAAGCATCATTTTTAATTCATAGAAGTGATTCAACAATACGTTTTAAACTCACATTTGCCGTTTCTTTGAAGGTCTTGAACTTCTGCTGTTTGAGTGACAGGCGGCTGAGGGACAGAGGCGGGTCCTTGTAGTCGTCCAGCTGGGACTGGACGTGTTCGATCTGCTCATCACACTGTCAAACAGGGAGGGACAGAAAGAGATTGTCGACGATTGTCGGCCAATAAACAGTCCTCTTTAGTTCTTGAGGAAACTCAGCAGCAAAGACACGTTTTATTTGTTCAAGCACTGATCACTTTTTGTGGTTTTGCTTCTCCAACATGTTTGTTTTCAGCCGAGGGAAAATAAAACGTATAAAATCCACAGTAGTGTTTGTGTAGCTTCTTTTTGTTGGTGTGCACATCAAACTCTGCAGCAGTTTATCCGTTTAACCACGTCGCAGCACCACCAGCGTTGGTGTCGCCACATCAGACGAGGTCTCGTTGGAAAGATGCTCGTTATCCCACAACTAGAAGATCATAAGGATGTGATCTGGAGACCTTCCAATAGAGTGGAAACTGGATGGGGAAGATGCTAGGCTAGGCTAGGCTAGGCTAGGCTAGGTAGATGATTGAAGTTAGAATCCAACCGACCATCGTCCTCACTCACCACTTCCAGTCTGTCCACCAGTCCGGCCAGTCGTCCCAGCGCCTCCAGGTCACGACCTTTCTGATTGGACACTCGGACGAGTCCGTGGAGGGCGTCGTCCATGCTGTCGTAGAGTTTGGAGGTCGCCGCCAGAGCAGCCCTGAGGGTCGAAGGTCAACGGTTACCGGGTAATAAATGACAGAATAACAAAGGGGGATTTTTTTCTTATTTTAAATCTCTGCCAAAAGTCTCAGTGTGACTCATCGAACAGATTTAACAGATTTTCCCGTCTGAGAAAACAAAGGGAAACATTAGCTTCTTCTGGTATTTGGCTTCATTCTCACTCGGACTGAGCCAAACTCATTAAAATGAAAAGACACAAATACAATAACAACATCTTTAGTTCATCTACAGTCGTCTGCAAACAAGCTGCTCTGTTGTCACGTTTCCTTCCTCCTCCGCCATGTTCCCTTCTATGTTCCCTTCACCATCATTCTCCTTTTTGTAGTCCTCAAACCCAAGAGACACCAACTCTTAAAGTTTCCCTTTAATACAATGGTCTGTGTATTTTGAAAGAACCAATATTGACCAGTATTATCCAATTATTCACTGGTATTATTTATCCATTTATGGGAGTTTACATAGGAGATTATATAGAAGATTATATGGGAGTTTAAATGGGAAAGAATATGGAAGAGTATATGGGAATTTATATGGGAAATTATATGGGTTTATATATCATATATAGGAGTTTACTTGGGAATTTATATGGGAAATATAGGATATTACATGGGAGCTTATATGGGAAATTATCTGGTGAATTACATTGGATTTTATATGGGACTTTACATGTTTTGTGGATAAAACAGCAGATTAAATGATCTTACCTGCAGTCCGGCGACTTCTGCGCCAGTCCAGTCGTGCTATTGGTCAAACCTGCGAGCCAGGCCCCGCCCCTTTGCTGCAGCTCGGTCAGGCGCTGGTCGGCCAGGACGCTCGCCATGAGCTGCCGGTGCTTATCGATGCTCAGAGGGACGGCCTGCGGAGGGGGAGCGGCGTACGTTAGCCTTTCTGCAGACACACGTTCCAACAAGCATAAAGTCTAAAGTCGCGTTGGCACCTTGATGTCGTCCGGCATCGGTTCGGTGTCCAGCGACTGCAGCGCCTCCCCCAGCAGCGTGAGGGCACTCTCGCATCGCTCCGTCAGACTCTCCAGGCTCTGAGAAGGAGAGAAAAGCGGGAATCGATGATCGCTAAATCTTTTGTTTCCTCCGGCTGTTTCCACGTCCATGAGAGAGGTCAGAGAAGCTGCGGCTTGTTTGGATCTGTTTGGATAAAGTAACATAAACCGTCTGGGGGAAAAAGCCATTAAGACTTGTTCTTCCCCTGATTTATCCTCCACACCCAGTTCATCATGAGACCACCGCTGATTCCTGCCAGCATCCTCTCATCTCCCTCACTCCCTCCTCTTCACTTTTTATGGTTTACAGCGGGGGTGTCAAACATGCGGCCCGGGGGCCAAAATCAGCCCACTAACAGGTCCGATCTGGTCCACTGGACGATGGACAAAGCAAGACAAAGTCAGTTTTCTCTTATTTCGAGGAAATCTGCAAATGTTGCAAAGACTTTCTCAGTGACATTCTCCTGCTGTGACGTATCGCTGCTGGTGTGTAATAATGTGAGAGAATGGAATTCATACGAGTGACAGGAACCATGAATAATTCTGAAAGGCCAAGGTATCGCTTGATCTTAAATGCCTGAAGTGATCATTTCCTGCTCAATTTCCTCCAGACCCAATCTGCTGCCCCTCAGGTCAGCGCTTTCAGACTCAGCCTCAACAAGGAACTCCACCACAGAAGGAGGAAGAGATTGAGAAAACATGTTTATTTCATGGGGGGAAAAAAAAACAGTCTCTCACCAGTCTGAACGCCAACCAATCAGAGTGAGAGTGGCTGAAGTCTCCGCCCATCTCTCTGGGCAGCTGCTGCTTATCTACATGCTGCTGAAGGACCGCCGTTCCTCGTACCACATGGACCTGGAGACAGGAACAGAAACACAAGACATGAAGAGTTTAACGTCTTTAAAAGGTCTCATAGAGCAGCCAGAGGTTCTGCAGATGAACTGTTGGGTACAGCTGTAGCACACCAGGTCAGTCCTGGTGTCAAACCTTTTAAAGGTCTCTGGAGGTCTTGGACAATGACGACTTTGGGTTTAATTTCTAGACCCTGTCAAAACCAGAGCTGCAGGAATATCAAGATTATTACTTAACCCATTAAACACTTCAATAACATCACTCAGAGGTTTCTCAGAACCTTTTTATAAAACCACAAAGACTGAATTCAATCTGGACTCAATCTCAGTCTACCATGGTCCTGGTCTTGGCTCAGTCTCACTCTACCTTGGACCTGGTCATAACTCAATCTCAAGACCTTGGTCTTGGTCTTTAAACTTAGACCATCTAACATTTGTTCTGTAAGCTATCAACGGGAAAACAAACCTCCTAAATGAAGCGAAGAATGTGACTTGCAACCGACATATGTTTTTTTTATGATGGTGTTAATGTCTCTGGGTGGGATTTCCCCTTATTATGTGTTTATTTGGGGACGTTTCACTGAAAGGAGGAAGTCTCTTTCTGCAGGAACCGAGCACATTTAGGAGCAAGTCTGGGTAAAAGGACTTTGTGACGTCACGCCAGTGGTGGGGGAAGTTAGGGCTGTCGCAACAAATATAAGAATAACTGTGATATCACGCTGGTGACCAGCCAACAAGGGGATGGAAACAACCACAAAAACAACTGCAACAACTACAACAACCACAGCAACAACGGCAACAATAGCATTGACAGAAACAACACAACAACCATAAAAGCAGCAATAACTGCAACCAAAGCAACAACCACAATAAATGATGTCACACTGTTGACCTGCCAACAAGGGGATGGAACCAACCACAAAAACAACTGCAACAACCACAACAACTGCAACCAAAGCAACAACCACAATAATAACTGTGATATCACACTGTTGACCAGTCAACAAGGGGATGGAAACAACCACAAAAACAACAGCAACAACTGCAACAATAGAAACGACAGCAACAGAACAACCACAACAATCGTAACAGCAGCAACAACTGCCAAAGCAACAACCACAATAACTGCATTAGTAACTGTGATATCACACTGTTGACCAGTCAACAAGGAGATGGAAACAACCACAAAAACAACTGCAACAACCACAGCAACAACTGCAACAATAGAAATGACAGCAACAGAACAACCGCAACAACCACAACAACCACAGCAACAACTGCAACAACTACAACAACCACAGCAACAACTGCAACAATAGCATTGACAGCAACAACACAACAACCACAACAATCGTACCTCGCAACAACTGCAACCAAAGCACAATAACTGCATTAATAACTGTGATATCACACTGTTGACCAGACAACAAGGGGATGGAACCAACCACAGCAACAACAGCAACAACCACAGCAACAACCACAGCAACAACAGCAACAGATCTTCTAAGAGCTTCTGACAGTCATCACGTTTCTGCAGAGAACAGAAACAGAGACTGTTTATAAATGTTGTTTCCTGTAGTTTATATATGAGAGCAGCAGCGATCCTGCTGTTGCTCATATTTTCCACATTGGTTTCTGTCCCTGAAGGTTTTCCGCCTCTGTAACATGCACTAAAAAGACTATAAAATATATTTGCACTATGGGAGCAAATAGCAACAGCAACTTCTTGATGTAACTTTCGACTCATTTTTGCAATTTTTACATTTTTACAAAGAATTTGTTGGCCCATAATATATAAATGATAATATAACATCAGCCCTGAAGTCAGTGCTGCTTCTCTCTTTACCATCTCATGTCAGATTTAGTGATTTCCAGGGATTGAACCCTCGAACTTCCGGTCACAACCTGCCTCTCTGACCTTTAGGCAACCGCTGCTCCGACAACACAGACGGTTTTAACACAAACCACATGGCAAGAAGAACCTTCGCCCGAGTGTGTGAAAGAATGAGAGAAATGCAAAGCAAGGAGCCGAATTACCAGAAACATTTCAGCTATTTGTACAACCCAGATCAGCCAAAAGAATAGAAATAAGACTTATTTATATTCAAGCTAAGAGCTTCTGACAGTCATCACATTTCTGCAGAGAACAGAAACAAAGACTGTTTATAAATGTTGTTTCCTGTAGTTTATATATGAGAGCAGCAGCGATCCTGCTGTTGCTCATATTTTCCACATTGGTTTATGTCCCTGAAGGTTTTCTGCCTCTTTAACATCTACTAAAAGACAAATATATTTGCACTATGGGATTAACTAAAAAAAAATCTCTGTATGTAATTTTGTTGGTCCGTAAATAAACGAAAGAACCATAGAAACAACTGCAACAACAACAATAGCAACAATAGCAACTGCACTATGGAAATAACTTTATGCAACATCACCTCTGCTCCTTCCACGTTATGAGACAAGGACTCCTGCTGCTCCTCCACCAAAACCAGAACGGATCCCAGGCTGCCAGGAACCTGAACCTGGAGCAGGTTCAGAGCGGCGAGGCAGCGGGGCGAGGCCGGCGAGCGCCGGCTGTCCACCAACACCGTCACACCTTTGTCTTTGGCTGCAGGCCTGAGGAGCAGGAGGACCATGGAGAGAAGAGATGAAGGTTAAAACAAACACAGGTTTACCTGAAATGTCCAAAATGGTCTACAGCAAGAAATCACCAAGATACAAACATGTCTCTGTTTAGACATGCCGGTTTTTCAAGACTTTTTAGTATCGCTAACATGTTCGGTCACCTTTTTTGTGATAGACTACCCAAGCACGTTTCTATCAGGCTGCTGTCCATGGTGTTGAATGCAGAAGATCAATAAGTGGTAGGTAGGTAAGTAGGCACGTAGCTAGGTAGGTGGTGGGTAGCTAGGGCTAGGCAAGTAGCTGGGTCGGTAGGTGGGTAGATGAGTAGGTAGGTACGTAGGTAGCTAGGTAGGTAGGTAGGTAGGTAGGTAGGTAGGTAGGTTGGTAGGTAGGTAGGTAGATGAGTAGGTAGGTAGGTAGGTTGATGAGTAGGTAGGTAGGTAGATAGGTAGGTAGGTAGGTAGGTAGGTAGGCAGATGAGTAGGTAGGTAGGTAGGTAGAAGGTTAGTTAGGCAGGTAGGTAGGTAGGTGGGTGGTAGGTAGATCAGTAGGTAAATATGTAGATAGGTAGACAGGTAGAAGGTTAGGCAGATAGGTAGGTAGATCGGTAGGTAAATATGTAGGTAGCTAGGTAGGCAAATAGATAGGTAAGTAGATGGGTAGACAGAGAGAAGGTTAGAAAGGTATCTAGATTGTAGATTTATGTTTTAAACAGTCAAAAAGATAACCTCTCCCTTGGAAGAATCAAAATAAATGAGACTTGGGTAGCATGATCCACTTTAGTCTACAGACCTCAGGACGACTAAAATTATCTCAGTCATTGAAATTGTATCATAAAGAATGAAATGATCTAATGACAGGAAGCAGCTTACCGAGTGATCCTGTAGTAGCAGGCCAGGACCCGGGCCATGTCCTCCTCACAGAATCCTTCCTCTGGTCCTTCTGAGTCTATAAGGACCAGAGCACGCCCCAACCTGTCCACGGTACCTGAGGTCAGCAGGAGGGGGCGGGGCCAAGATTAGATATTACATTGGTATACAAACAGGTCTCTGAGTGGTGTCATCAGAAGCTTAAAGCTTGGCTGTATTGAGTCAGGCTGAATCTAAGGGTGTGTTGAATCTTGAATCTTTACAAAGTCATGACTCTAAGATGATGAAGACCTGGCACTAAAGGTTAAAGAGGCAATAAGTGAACGGGACAAAAGCAGCAAAGACTACAACAAAGTCACATAAGTACATTACAGTACTAACATTAGGAAAATATAGAAATACTCACCTGTCAACTTCAGCTTCCCTGACTGGAGAAGCTCCGTGTCCAGTTCCCTCAGGAGAGGCGGAGCTTCGGGTGTGACGCCGTTCGATTGGTCAGGACGTACCTCTGCCGCCTCAGTCGAGTGGTTAAATAAGGATGTGCCTGATTGGCCGTTACACACAGGCACAGATTCGTCTTGTGTCTCTGTGGACAGGCATAAAGGATTATAAAAGATGTTCTAGCGGTGGTTTAGGATTGATGTTCATGCATCGACTTTCTTCAAACCTTCACGTTTCTTCTGTTCTTTTGCCTCATCAGTCGACGTCACTAGATCAGGTTTGTCTGTCTGTTCTTTTGGGTCTAATTGGTTCTCTTCTGTGATTGGCCGTTGTGTAGAGGTGGAGCCAGCAGCAGGACTTGGTTGAGGAGCTTTACCCTGAGGTTTGGAGACCCTCTGGTGTCCACGGCCGCCAGACCGGACCCTCCCTCTGGCCCCCCTTCCCTTCCTCTTCCTCCTTAAGACAAACACAGGAAGGTTTAATGAGCTACAGGAGAAAGTTAATAATTGCATTGTTCACGTTCATGGTTCAAACCTGCATTTATGAGGAAAACACAGGTTGCTTGAAGAAAAAAAGAGAAATCAGTCCATACCTTGGTGCTCGGAATCCTGCGGGTTTAACTTCCTTTCCTTTGGGAAACACTTTGTTCTCATTTCTTCCTTCATCCCTTTCTTCTGTCAGCTTTAGGTTTGTTGAACCCTTCGTTTGAGATCCGCCATCATTGACCTGCCCCTCTGCTGCCAAAGTGAACGGTGTTTCTGGCGAATCGGACGTCGGAGTGGTGGCGTCACTGTCTCCACTCAGGGTTTTTTCAGTATCCTCAAAAACAGAATCCGAATGAGACCCAGGATCCGAGTGGCCGTCTATAACGTGCCCGACCTCGTGGTTCGTCATGTCCAAGATTTCGTTAGTGAACGAACTGCTGCTGCTGCTCTCTGAGTCTTTAATTCTCTGGTGGTCTCTGCCAGGCTGAGGGACGGCGTTAGAGTCTCTCTCCCGTCCCACGCCGGGTCGCCGCTCTTTGAATGGGCCGTCAAAATAAACCCGGTGGTTTTCTGAATCCTCTGAATCTCTGTTTATTTTATCTCCTTCATCCGAGTCGTGGACAGAAGAGGAGTAAGACCTCCTTCCTCTGTTTGGTTCAGCGACTCCTGCTGGAGGACGAGGCAGTGACGCGTCCCCTTTGGGGGTCACTGGGTCTCTTTTGGCCCCAAGGACGGCCCGAAAGCTGCCGAATCCTTCCGTTCTCCCATAACCCCAGGCTTTTCCCTTCCGGAGTTTGATGGCCTTGCCTCTCCTGCACAGAGGCAAAGTCTTGGTTTTACAGATCCCGTGCATCTCCAGGTACCTCTGCCTGGGATCAACCCCTCCGTCAGGCCCCCCTCTCGGCTCCAGCAGCTCCACATAGTCCCCGTCCAGTTGAGGGTGTCTTGCTGTTCGCCCGAGTCCGTCCTCGCTGCGCCTTCGCCGGGGAAGACCAGGCTCGGCATCCAAACCGTCTGGCGGCAAATCGTCATCTTCCTCCTCATCCCAGGACCAGGAATCCAGTTCTCCAGAGGATGAGCCCCCCCAGCCCCCCAGGCTGCTGCCCCCCTCACTGGGGAGGCGGTTGGATATGGAGCCTCCGAGGTTGGACATCAGCTCCTCGGACGGGTCGTGGATGAATTTTGGGTAGACCACCTCCTTCCAGGGGAGGCGCACTACTCCATCACAGGTGCTGACCAAGCAGGTGTCAAGACCTCCTCCGACTGTGTAGAGACAAGACCAGAGTTGTACACATTTTTAATTACGAGTAGGGTTTTTGAAGTTACGTTAATTGTAATCACTGACGCAGGTACAGGAGACGGAAACTTCACTGATCTCTCCGGAGTCTTTACATTTACAAGTTGGACTCTATATTGAATTGAATAGGACTTATATAAAATCCTGGATTAATTAAATAAACCTCATAGATCAGGTGCTGACATCTTCCATTACCTTCCCTCTTGTGGCCCCGTTCCTTGTTGACACTGTGCAGCCACTCGGTGGTGAACACCAGGGGGTGTTGGGACTCGGGGACCAGGATCTCCTGGACGGTGCGACCTCCGGGGGCCAGACACTTCAGAGCTAGCCGAGGGCAGCGGGTAGAGAAGGGCACCACCTGCAGGTAGAAGTCGTTGCTGCGCAGGAGCCTCCAGTCCAACGTGGAGAGCTGGACGACGACTTTTTCACCCAAACACAGCGGCCACCCGGAGTGAAGGAACAGGCAGCCCAGGTACTGGGACTGAAAACAGAGGAAGAACATGTGTGTCAGAACAAAATACTTGTTTCAAACATAGTAACACTGTTAATCTAGATACTATTTATCCAGATAATATCAATCCACAATATCTAGAAACTATTCATTCAGATACTCTTAATTCAGATGCTGTTAATCCAGATAACATTCATCCAGATACTGTTAATCCAGACACTGTTAATCAAGACAATATACAGTTCATCAAGATACTGTTAATGCAGACACTGTTAATCTAGATACTATTCATCCAGATAATATCAATCCACAATATCTAGAAACTATTCATTCAGATACACTTGAGATGCTGTTAATCCAGATAATATTCATCCAGATACTGTTAATCAAGACACTATACAGTTACAGTTCATCCAGATATTGTTAATACCGATACTGTTCATCCAGATACTAATCATCCAGACACAGTAATTGAGATACTGTTAATCCAGATAATAGTCATCCATATACTGTTGATCTAGATACAGTTATTCCAGATACTGATAAACAGAAACGGTTAATCTAGATATTATTCATCCAGATACTATCGATCTTCAATATCTAGAAACTATTCATTCAGATTCTCTCAATTGAGATGCTGTTGTCCAGATAATATTCATCCAGATACTGTTAATCAAGATACCCTTAACCCAGACACTATACGGTTACAGTTCATCCAGATATTTTTAATACAGATACTGTTAATACAGATACTAATCATCCAGATACTCTTAATTGAGATACTGTTAATCGAGATAGTAGTCATATACCGTTGATCTAGATACTGTTATTCCAGATACTGGACACCATTAATCCAGATATTGTTAAATAGACACTATTAATATAGATACTATCAACCCACAATATCTAGAAACGATTCATTCAGATACTCTTAACTGAGATACTGTTAATCCAGATAGCAGTCATCCATATACTGTTGCTCTAGATGCTGTTATTCCAGATAATATTCATCCAGATACTGTTAATACAGACACAATTAACAAGCGATTTAAGAATCAAAATTGTGAATATTGTTTCCTTTGAGCCTTGAAAGATTCTCGCTGACTTCACTTTTCCATCAAGAATTAGGACCCGGTCCATGTTTCTGGTGAGTGATTGGCCCAGTTAGAGTTTCATGTGGTTAATGCGATTATTAAAAAAGGCTCCGTGATCATTTTGTTTGTTGTTTTCAATCAGGAAACATCAAACGACACATTATTTATTTGTTTAACCACAACCGCTGTCGAGCCTCCATCTGAATAAGGTTTAATCCCGTTGTTTAGTGCAATCGCAGCCCGTTTGAAATGTTCCTCTCCCGTTTTAAAACAAACCCTCACACACTGCATGGTGTCATTCATAAACCAGGCCCTGCCTGAGCCAGCTGGAACTGAGGTTTCCAGACGAGTCGACTCTCTAGAACCAGCGACTCGCCGGCCGACGTCATTCACAAGCTGCTCTGGCCCGACGCCACGTTCAAATGTCAGACATGTGACTCATGTTTTCTAAAGAGTAAAAGTGCTTCTCCAGCATAACGCGGCGAGGTGAGCGTGGAGGCTGCAGCGACCGAGTCACAAACATCCAGACAAACACTGATACAGCACAAAACACACAATCTAGAAAAGTCAGGATGGCATCAGGCACGTTACAGACATGAGGCTAAATATAGACGTTAATGCAGGGAATTATAGGATTCAGGTAGAGGAGAAAGCCTCCTGATTCACATTTATCCACAATATGACTCTTAGAATACTGTTAATCCAGATAATATTCATCCAGATCATAGTAATCTGGATAATGTTAATTCATATACTGTTAATCCAGATATGCATTAAAATATTGTTAATACAGATACTGTTCATCCAGAAACTAATCATCCAGATACTACTGTTTTTCCAGATAGTATTCATCCATATACTGTTAATCTAGATAATGTTACTCCAGATGCTGTTAATAAAGTGTGAATCCAGATAATATGCATCTAGATACTGTTAATTCAGATACTATTAATCTAGATACTACTCATCCAGATACTATCAATCCACTATTTATCTAGAAACTATTCAGATATTCTTAATTAAGATATTGTTAATCCAGATTATATTCATCCAGATAATGTTATACCAGATACTGTTATACTGATACAGCTACTATTATTTTCAGATACTGTTAATCCAGATACTATTAATCTAGAAACTGGTAATTCAGATACTTCAGATTCCGTTAATTCATATACTATCCATCCAGATACTGTTATTACAGACACGATTAATCCAGATACTGTTAAACAGACACTGTTAATCTAGATACTATCAATCCACTATTTATCTAGAAACTATTCATTCAGATACTCTCAATTGAGGTGCTGTTAATCCAGATAATATTCATCCAGATACTGTTGATACAGCCACTACTATTTTCAGATATTGCTAATCCAGATAATGTTAATCCAGATACTGTTAATCCAGATAGTATTTATCTAGACACTGATAATTGAGATACTTCAGATTCCGTTAATTCAGATACTATCCATCCAGATGCTGTTAATCTAGATACTGTTAATCCATATATTGTTAACTTATATACTGTTACTCCAGATACTGTTACTCCAGATACTGTTACTCCAGATACTGCTAATCTAGATACTGTTACTCCAGATACTATTAATCTAGATTCCGTTACTCCAGATACTGTTAACCTATATACTGTTACTCCAGATACTGTTACTCCAGATACTGCTAATCTAGATACTGTTACTCCAGATACTATTAATCTAGATTCCGTTACTCCAGATACTGTTAACCTATATACTGTTACTCCAGATACTGTTACTCCAAATACTGCTAATCCAGATACTGTTACTCCAGATACTATTAATCTAGATTCCGTTACTCCAGATACTGTTAAACTAGATACTGTTAATCCAGATAGTATTAATCTAGAAATTGGTAATTGAGATACTGTCCATCCAGATTCCATTAATCCAGATACTGTTAATCCAGATACTATTAATCTAGATTCCGTTAATCCAGATACTGTTCCATCTGTAATGGATCTTGTGTCGTCACTCTCTCTCTGATAAAACTCACCAGAACCTCCAGAACCTCTCTGCTGTTCCCAGTTACATCTAATTAACACAGTGCACCTCCTCCTCCTCCTCCTCCTCCTCCTCCTCCTCTTCCTCCTCTTCCTTCTCTTCCTCCTCTTCCTCCTCTTCCTCCTCCTCCTCCTCCTCCTCCTCCAGGGTTTGAGCAGCGACACCGAATCACATCAATGTTACTTGTTTTTTAATATGCGGCACATTTAACGGTTTGGGTTTATGGCTTTAATTCTGTGGTTTGGTTAAGTTGTGGTCGAGTTACGGAACAAAAACACGTGTTTAACGTTAGAAAACATCACGTTGGAGTTAAAAACGCAGCTTCTCCAACCTTTGCACGAAACAAAGCACCGATCCATCCACCCCCAAAACCTCCTCCTGCTACCGAGAGGAGAGGAATGTCGACTGCATCATGTCTGAAACCCTGATTCCACGTATCCATGGTTACAGAAACATAAACTGTCAATGTTTGTCCCCAGAGGCTCAAAATCCCGTGACTCCTCCCCCTTTTTCTTCCCTTTTTTCACCTCCTTGTACTCGGGACTTCCTGCAGCTTCTCTTTTTTCACTTTTTTTCCCCCCTGCCGCTGCTCCCCCCGTTACACTCACTCTCACTTTCGTCTCCGGGCAGCAGCAACACTGGCATATGGAAGAAATTAGCGTCATGACTCACAGTCTCGCTCCGGTCCAGGCCGCTCCACTCAGCGACAATGAAAACACAGTTTTCTCGGCGCTTGTGTGCGAGTGAAAGACGATGGAAAAGTGAAACGTGAGAAGCTCCGAGCCGTCGTTGTTCCTCCGTGTGTATGGGAGAGTAAGAATAAAAGGAATGTGGAACCTCGGACGCCTCGTTTCTCTACGTGTTGCATCTTATTTGTGTGAGAAGCTCAGATATTGATCTGATTACACAAAGTGGAAGTTGATGATTGCACATTGTTTGCAGAGTGGATCCTATGATGCTGTTTAGAGACGCTTGAATATGGAAAAAATCTGGATGATTTTGGTCAACGCTGAAATCACCATTATTCAGACTTATTCAAATGATGCTAATTAAATCAGTTTTATTATTCATATTTTTGTACCCAATATTATTTTATACCCAATATTTTTTAGATCTAATACTTTTTTTACACCCAAATTTTTGTACCTAATATTTTATTTACCCAATTTTTTTTATGCCTAATATTTTTTTTTATATCTAATAATTATTATACCTAATATTTTTATTTTTTTATACCTACATTTAGTAACAAATTTTTTTCATATCCAATATTTTTTATGCCTAAAAATTTTTAATACCCAATATTTTTGTACCTAATATTTTATTTACCAAATTTTTTTATGCCTAATATTTTTGTACCTAATATTCTATTATATCTAATACTATTTTATAGGCAATATTTTTATTTTTTATACCTTCATTTAGTAACAAATTTCCTTTATATCCAATATTTTTATACCTAAACATTTTTTATACCCAATATTTTTGTACCTAATATTTTTATTTTTATTTTTTTTATACCTACATTTAGTAACTAAATTCTTTATATCCAATATTTTTTGTGCCTAAAAAAATTTTTAATACCCAATATAATATTTTATAGCCAATATTTTTGTACATAATATTTTTTATACCTAAAACATTTTGTAACTATTTTTTTTATACTCAATATTTTTGTACCAAATGTTTTATTTACCAAATTTTTTATATCTGATATTTTTTATACTCAATATTTTTGTGCCTAAAATTTTTTATATCTAAAATTTTTATATCCAATATTTTTTATGCCTAATAAAATTTTTAATACCCAATATTTTTGTACCTAATATTTTTATATCTAAAATTTTTTATAGCCAATATTTGTGGTGCCTAATACAATTTTTAATACCCAATATTTTTGATATTTTATATACCAATTTTTTTTTATATCTAATCATTTTTATAGTCAATATTTTTGTACATAACATTTTGTAAATAATTTTTTTTATACTCAATATTTTTTATACCTAATATTTTATTGACCAAATTTTTTATAGCGAATATTTTTGTACCCACAACGTTAAGTGCAGCAGCACCAATATGTTCCTGTAACACACCAGAATGTCGACAATAAACTCAGCTACAAGTTTATATCAAACATTATTAAATTAACTAAACGTCATTTCAACCTAAATAATAATATGAGCATTAAGATAAAACATAAATCTGTAAATTTCTGCATTTTTGTGACAGTATTAATGAAATTAGCCAGAATCAGGTGCACCTGGACACACCTGTACTAAACTTTATTTAAACCCAAGATCATTCAGGTAATATCCAATAAATGATTGATCGATAAGCGACTTGTGTTTCACGTGTCTCTGTCTCTTCTTCTTCTGAGCTTCAAAGGCAGCGGCGGCCGTCGTCTTTGGGCCACAGCTGCTAAATCTCAGGTTTCAGCGGCGGTTTCTGCTGCGTTTTCACTGCCGGACCCTCCACAGCGAGGTCAGCGACCGGAACGGGGTCACGCATGTGTCGGATTAAACCGGGCCGTGACCGTGCACCGCCACCAGGTGACACCGGTTAAATCCTGACGCTGCACCGGAGCCACCGGGACGCTCAGCTGAGGCTTTAATCCAATCACACCCGCGTAGAAACTCGGATCAAAGAGGAATTTCAAGAGTTTCAGACTGACCCGGTTCTCGCTGAGGGATTTTAATGACGTTGTGACGGCTGAGGGATTTTACTTGATATTTAAAAAGGTGGAACTTTGTGTATTATACAGCAAGAAGTGTGGAAATACAATAAATAGATGATTAATAGTCAAAGAACCAACCCTAAACCCCGAAACCTCCAAAACCTGACCCCTAACTCTAACATGTCTTTTGGTTCCTAGAGGGCACTTTAGCATGTGTTTTTGGCCCTAGGGGGCACTTTAACACATGTTTCGGCTCCTAGAGGGAACTTTAACATGTGTTATTGCTCCTAGAGGGCACTTTAGTATGCCTTTTGGCTCCGGAAAAGCACTTTAGCATGTCTTTTTGCTCCTAGAGGGCACTTTAGCATGTGTTTTTGCTACTAGGGGGCACTTTAATACACGTTTTGGCTCCCAGGAGAGCATTTTAGTATGCCTTTTGGGTCCAGAAAAGCACTTTATCATGTCTGTTTGCTCCTAGAAGACATTAGAAGGCATTTTGGCTCCTAGTGGGCACTCTGGCATGTGTTATTGCTCCTAGAGGGCACTTTAACACATGTTTTGGCTCCATAGAGGGCACTTTAGCATGTGTTAGTGCTTCCAAGAGGGCACTTTAGTATGCCCTTTGGCTCCGGAAAAGCACTTTAGCATGTCTTTTTGCTCCTAGAGGGCACTTTAGCATGTGTTTTTTGTCCTAGGAGGCACTTTAACACATGTTTCTGCTCCTAGAGGGCACTCTAGCATATGTTATTGCTCCTAGGGGGCACTTCAACACACATTTTGACTCCTAGAGGGCACTTTAGCATGCATTTTGACTCCTAGAGGGCACTTTAGTATGCCTTTTGGCTCCAGAAAAGCACTTTAGCATGTCGTTTTTCTCCTATAATGCACTTTATCATGCATTTTGACTCATATAAGGCACTTTAAACACACATTTTGGCTC
>CM060483.1:21664434-21746934 GCA_030544235.1 Lepturacanthus savala
TGTTTTACTGTCTCTGACCCGAACTGTACCCATACCAATCCGTAATGTACTTTCCTATGTACTAGGTACCCCAACCAAATGGGTACTAATACCCTGTTTCCACTATGTGGTATGATACCGGTTCCATGGTAGCGTTACCGTTTGAGTAACCCTTTTGGTTGTGGTACCTAGCACACAGGACTGGTACATTTACAAGTAAAGGTTTCATTCAATCAAGAAGCTTTTACCAACCTCGTCTTTGTGTTTTAATGTTTTAACAGGAAACAGATGATATAACATGTACAGAAGAAGCAGTGCTGCTGCTGTTTTAACGTCTGCGTCATACGTTTGGTCTGCTAAGGATGATTTATGCATGTAGGCCGATTTACTCCCGTCTAACCGGCCTAATCCAATAAGTTGCTCTTCTCTTCATTCACAGACCTGCACATGAAACAAAACCTGATTCAATTTGTGAAACTGGGTTATTTCCGTGAAAAACCTCTTCAAGGCCTTGAGGTGAAATCCAGTTACTGGTAAGCGGGAGGCTTCGTGCATCACGTGCCTTAACGTCGGTGGATTCTGTCCGCGGTAAAGCACCTGGAGCCGAGACGAGAACTAACCTGCACCTGATTTCACAGGAATTCCTCAAATACTTAAATGAATCAGGTCACCGAGGGAAACGGGCCAGTTTCTAATATTTAGCAGCTGTGTTTCTGTTGAAGGTCAAGTTGTTCTCTGGTTCTCAAACTGGGGTCTTGCTCAGATGCTAGTTAGCTAGATTCGGATGTCAGGTGTTTTCACGGAATCTCACCTGTGATAAACTTGGTTAGAAAGTTCTCTGCGTCATGTCATGTGATGAAATCCAGTGTTGGGGCGAAAAGGACATTTCAGCACATGTTAAGAGTACCTGATCTCACATTTTAGCTCCTAGAGGGCACTTTAATATGCTTTTTAGCTAGCAAGAGGGCACTTTAGCGCACATTTTAGCTATCAAGACGGTATTTTAGCACATGTTTTGGCTTCAAAGAGAGCAATTTAGCATGGATTTTGGCTCCTTGAGGGCACTATAGCACAAATTTGGCACACATTATGGCTTGTAGAGGACACTTAAACACGGTAATGTGACTTTCAAGAGGGCACTTTAGCACATTTTTTGGGTCCTTGTGGGCCCTTTAGCACACATTTTGGCTTCCAAGAGGATATTTTAGCACATGTTTTGGTTCCTAGAGGGCACTTTAGCACATTTTAAGCTCCTTGAGGGCACTTTAGCACCCTTTTTAGCTCCCAAGAGGGCACTTTAGCACCCTTTTTAGCTCCCAAGAGGGCATTTTGCACACATTTTGGTTCTTAGAGGTAATTTTAATATGTATTTTGATTTCTAGAGGGCACTTTAGCACATGTTTTGGCTCCACAGAGAGCAATTTAGCATGTAATTTTGGCTCCTAGAGAGCAGTTTAGCACACGTTTTGGCTTGTAGTGGACACTTAAACACGTAATTTTGACGTAAAACTTCCAAAAGGGCACATAAGCACATTTTTTGGGTCCTTGAGGTCCCATTAGCAAACATTTTGGCTCCCGAAAGGGTATTTTAGTGCATGTTTTGGCTGCTAGGGGCCCCTTAGCATGTATTTTGGCTCCTTGAGGGCAGTTTAGCAGAATTTTTAACCCCAAGAGGGCACTTTTGGATGCATTTTGGCTTTTTAATCTGCATTTTGATTTCTAGAGGGCAATGTAGTATGGATTTTCGCTCCTTGAGGGCACTTTAGCACGTATTTGGCTCCCACGAGGGTATTTTATGACATGTTTTGGCTCCTTGAGGGCACTTTAGCACACATTTTGGATTGTAGAGGGCACTTAAACACATAATTTGACTTCCAAGAGGGCACTTTAGCACATTTTTGGGGTCCTTGAGGGCACTTTAGCACAATTTCTAGCTCCCAGGAGAGCACTTTGCATGCATTATGGCTCCTAGAGGGCTTTTTAATCTGCATTTTTATTTCTAGATGGAAATTTCGCATGGATTTTGGCTCCTTGAGGGCACTTTAGCATGTATTTGCCTCCCACAAGGGTATTTTACAACATGTTTTGGCTCCTAGAGGGCACTTTTTGGCTCCTTAAAGGCATTTTAGCATCTATTTTTGCTCCCATGAGGGTATTTTATGACATGTTTTGACTCCTAGAGGGCACTTTAGCACATTTTTGGGGCATTTTGCATGCGTTTTGTCTCCTTGAGGGCACTTTAGCATGCGTTTTGGCTCCTCCGTACTTGTATGTGTGTCATGCAGTTGTATTGGGACTCCGAGGAATCAGGATTTGTCATTTCTTTGCGTCAGACGTCTTTCCTGCCTTTTTTTTCCCCCCTCGACTGAACACAAGCTGAAACGGACGGAAGAGAAACAGTTAGTCGCCCAAACAGATGCCGGAGAGGAAAAGGAGCGACAGAAAAGAGAGAAGAGAGAAGAGGAGGAGGAGGAGGAGGAGGAGGAGGAGGAGGCGCTGACCGGCCGGTGGGAGAGATCGATGGGAAACCAGAGCAGCGGTGACCATGATAGAATCCAGATGTGGACCAGTACAGTACAGACGACAGAGACGGCAGAACGGAGCAGGGAGATGATTAAGTATAAAAAAAAAAAGAAATGAGAAAGAATGCAACAGAGAACGAGGGATCAGAGAAGAAGAGGAGGGAGGAAACGAAATAAAAGAGGCGCCCAGACGAAGGGGAAAAGACCGACCTCCACTAAATCTGCTGTTTAATCTGAGCCGACCTGGATTTAAGCAGCTAGAAGAGTTAACGAACAGCTGATATCTGCAGTTTCACTGCTGCTGTTAATATTAGAATTAATATTCATATTAGTGTTATATATGTATTAACTAAAATATGACTTATGTGTGTTAAAAACATGGTTTTATTACTTAAATCGGCTTAAATATTAAATATATTTAATAAAATTTTATTTATTTTATTTTAATTTTAGAATATTAGTGAAAAACAATAATAATAACATACAAATTTAATTAAATTCAAGAATTTTTTTATTTTATTCATAGTCTAATTTCATGCTATTTACATTAATGGTTGTTTATATAAATACCAATTAAAAAGTTGATTAATTAATTGAAATAAATAAGAATTTGCTATGCAAAAAAAAAAGTAAAACAGTTGATTAAAATGGAAATAATCAAAAGTTTTAATTAAATATTGATAATAAAGTTACTACATAATTAAGAAATTATATTTTATGGCTTAAAATGATGATTTATATTAAAAATAATGTATAAAAAAAGTTGTAATCGTAGATAATTTGCGTTATTGGGACTCCATTAGGTTGTATACACTAGGAATTTATTTAATTTTATTTATTTGGCTAATTGTCACATGGCAACAAATCTGTTATAGAATATAAGAAAAAAAATTCAAAATTAAATTAAATGTAAATAAAATTAATTAAAAGTTTATTTTTTCCAAAATTCAGTGACGTTCACATGTTAAATGTCCATCAGCAATAGGGATATCCTGGTCATGTGACCTCATAAATTGAATCTCCTTCAAAATAAAAGCCCTCTTTTCATGCCTAACTGTAAAAACTGATTTTATAGCACAGCTTTTTTAGAAAAATGAGATTAAAATAATTGTTTAACACTATGTCATAGAGGATTAATGTAAATATAAATGTTAGCATTGGTGCTAAGGTTAGCTTTAGCTTTAGCTTTAGGGGTTAATATCAGTGGTTGTGTTCAAGTTACGACTTTATTTGGAGGTAAAACTGAAATGATTAGCATATGGGTCAGTGACAAATTAAAAAATAATAATAAAATACAGTTTTAAGAAGCATTTATTTATACAATATAAAAATTGTTGATAGCATGTGTTTTATTTTGTTAAAACCTTTTTATTCATTCATCTCCTATATCCATTTATTCCTCACTAGAGTCACAGGATACACACATTCACACACTCGTAACTCATTATTTAGAGTCTCCAATTAGCATTAGCATGTTTTTAAGACTGTGGGAAGGTAAAACTCTAAGTGTCAGGGGTCAAAGGTGAACCAGGAAGGTGAACTTGAGCCTGACAGGGTCTCAATCACAGAAAACTGTGCAAAAAACTAAACTTATTCTTCATTTTCCAGACATTTTCTACATATTCTGGATTTTTGATGCTCCGCTAAAGATGCTAATTAGCATCTTTAGCTTCTTTACAGCCGGATCCTGTTGCCGCCGCTCGTGTCAGAGACTCCTGACAATCGCAGGAAACCCGCTGAAAGGAGGAATCCTGTGATTGACAGCGGCGCTGACCCCGTCTGGGTTGTTTTAACGGCCGTTATCTCCACCCGCCTGGTACTCGGAGCCGATTAAAACAAACACACGTCGTTGTTTTAATCTGACCAGAGGTCGACTGTTACACATCCCAGTGAGTTTCTACCAGAGGGACGGAAATACCCTCCGAGTGTGTGTGTGTGTGTGTGTGTGTGTGTGTGTGTGTGTGTGTGTGTGTTGCTGATTCATTTTAACACCTCTGTGCATGTTTGCGGCCATGTTTGTCCCTGAGGAGACTATTCATTCCTCTGCAGTGTTTTTATGTGTTCGGGGTTCGTTCGGTTATTTAGATTTTACATATCACAGCTGCAACTAACGGCCATTTTGATGGTCAATTAATCTATCAATTGATTAAGCGATTAATCGATTAGTTGTTTAGTTCATAAATCATCAATCACTGTTTCCCAAAGCTGAAAGAAACCAGAAAATAATCAGATTTGAGAAGCTGGAACCAGAGAATTTGGACATTTTCCTCTTTAAAAACGACTCAAATCGATTAATCGATCATCAGAATAGTTGGTGATTAATGTGATAGTTGACAACTAATCGATTAATCAACTAATCATGACAGATCTAATGGAAACACTGCAAATGTTCTTCCTTTTTATTATTATAGAGACTAAAGAAACTAGAATTTGAACATTTTCTTCTTTAAAAATGACTCAAATCGATTAATTGATCATCAGCATAGTTACTGATTAACATAATAGTTGACAACTAATCGATTAATCAACTAATCGTTGCAGCTCTAATCATGTTTTACTTTATTTTCTTGCCCAAATTTGTCTTTTTCAACTTTAATCAGTCTGATTTAAATTAAAATATTAAAAAGTTTAAGGACACCACTAACAAATACTCTGATAGTTGATTAATCGATTATTGAAATGATTAATCGATTAGTTGTTTGGTTCGTTCAATCACTGTTTCCCAAAGCTGAAATAAACTAGAAAATAATCAGATTTGAGAAGCTGGAACCAGAGAATTTGGACATTTTCTTCTTTAAAAATGACTCAAAAATGATTAATCGATCATCAAAATAGTTGGTGATTAATGGAATAGTTGTCAACTAATTGATTAATCAACTAATCGTTGCAGCTCTAATGATGTTTTACTTTATTTGCTTGCTCTGATTTGTCAAACCTGAAATAAACTAGAAAATAATCAGATTTGAGAAGCTGGAACCAGAGAATTTGGACATTTTCTTCTTTAAAAACGCCTCAAATCGATTAATCGACCATCAAAACTTACATAATAGTCGACAACTAATTGATTAATCGACTAATCGTTGCGGCTCTAATGAAAATACGTCTCTCTCCCTCTTTTTTTCCCCTCTGAGGCTGAATGTGGAAAATGCGGCATCACAGAAACCGCTGCTGCTGCGTCCAACTCCTAAAATACGAAGGAACTCGCTCCCTGGTCTTTTCTCCTGTTTCGCTCCAGAAGCAGCTCCACCCTGCAGGTCTCTGCTGTCAGCGATCACACCACGTCCATGTGTGGGTGGAGACGTCAACAGACGCGTTATTCTTTATCCTCCGAGGACGTCACGACACGTCCAATGCGCACGCGACCGGACGGAACGCACGTGAAGTTGACGACGGGGGGAAAAGTTTTTTTTACGCAGGAGAAGTTTTTTTTTTACGCGTAAAAACGCGCACAAAGGAAAAAAGTTTCTAGATGATAATAAAAGCAGAGAAGCGGTTTTCCAGATGCGGCAGCGACTCACCATGACTCCAGGCGGGGATTCCTACATCCTCCTCGGATCCGCGTCCCGCATTCTCCCGCACAAACTCCGTTATTTATCGATTTATCGATTTATTTCTAAGTCCATTTATCTCCTCTGAGCCGCAGCAGCTCCTCTTCCTGCTCTCCTCACTCTGTCTGTGTGTTTCCAGCCTGGGAATGTCCTCCCCCTCCCGCACCTCCTCCTCCTCCTCCTCCCGCACCTCCTCCTCCTCCTCCTCCTCCTCCCCCTCCTCCTCCTCCTCCTCCCCCTCCCTCACCTAACAAGAGCTCCACAGTCTCAGCCACTCAAACTTTCCGTTTTTTGCTCCCAGAGAAATGAATAGACAATAAAAGCTGTTTGACTCGAGGATTAAAGGAGAATCTGCTGTTTTATTGTTGAATCTGACGTTTTATTGTTGAATCTGATGTTTTATTGTTGAATCTGATGTTTTATTGTTGAATCTGACGTTTTATTGTTGAATCTGTTCGTTAAACAGTAGAAATGTTGGTTCATCGAAGGTAAAATGTGTTTTTCTCTGTTTATTCTAACGGTGGAAATATGATACTGAGGAATAGAGAGGAATTAATGACACACACACACACACACACACACACACACACACACACACACACACACACACACACACACAGTAACACAAGCAAACTCACACACATACACATATATATGTACACACACATACACACACACACACACACACACACATACATTAACACACACACATATATATACACGTACACGCATACACACTCTCACACACACACACACACATATATACATGTGCATACTCACACACACACACATATATATACATGTGCATACTCACACACACACATACATACATATATACACACACATATATACATGTGTACACACACACACTCACATAGTAACACAAGCAAACTCACACACACACACACACACACACACACACACACACACACACACACACACACTAATACACACACTCACACAGTAACACACACAAACTCTCACACATACTTTCACACACATACACACAAGCACAAACACTCACACAGTAATACACACAAACTCTCTCACACACACACACACACACACACACACACTTTCACACACAGATACACACACACACATACACACAAGCATCTTGTATCTATGTGTGTGTCACACACAGTAACACACACACATAAATACACACACAAATGCTCACACACTCACACATACACACTCATACAATAACTCACACATATAGACACACACTCATACACACACACATACACATAGAGGAGTGTGTGTGTGTGTGTGTCTGATATAAAGCCGTATAAAGGTCCAGTGAAGTTTCAACACCAGACGTCAGGAATCTGTGGACATGTGAGGAGGTCAGAGGTCAGAGGACCAGCAGCAGCAGCTGTGGGGTAAAGGAACATTCCGTGTAGAATAGTGCAGCAGCTCCACCATGTGGCCACAGCCTGTTATTACATCCACTATAACACAGCTGATGGAGCGGTTACCATAGTAACAGCATCGACTTAAAGGTTCATTTCCACTATTATTCACTTAAAAAAAGGGTTACACAGCCTATATATATATTTATTTATATAAAAATAAACAATAAAATAAATATAATAGATGCACCATATACAGCAGATAGATACGTTACAGTGATTATAATTATTATTCATTTTTATATTATTCTTTATTTTCTTAAAAACATAAAACATTCTTAGAACTATGATGGATAATCATTAAAAATTACCAAAAAAAATATATTATAATATAATGAATCAAAAAAACAGCACATGTTTAACGTCTGTAAATTATATTTTCAACTTATTAATAATAATTAATCGTTTATTGACGACGCCAAGGGGATTAATCTGCTTAAAATATTTATTTATTCAAAAAAACTGTTACATGCTGCAATGTGCAAATTCAGTTGATACCAATAGCTGGTAACTTATATATCCTTCATGAGCCACACACACACACACACACACACACACACACACACACACACACACACACACACACACACACACACACACACACACACACACACACACACACACACACACACACACACACACACACACACACACACACGCATCAGCCCATGCACAAGGGCTTCATTTCATATATATATATTTTATACAGGCTCATTCATTCATTCATAAAATAACATAACAGGATATTTATATAAAACTATATTTATCATTTCCCTGCCGTAGATTTACTTATAGTGCTTCTCATCTCAAGTCCGGAGAAAATCCAGCGTTCTTATGATTTCAAAATAAAAGTCCAAAGTTAATTTTACAGCTTGAAGAAGACAGAATGATGTTTTTTTTGCATTGAGTTTAAATTGGATTGGCGTCATTTTCCTCATAGCGCGGCCAGAATCAGCATCACCACCGTGGCCAGTACAGCTGGAAGTAAAGAACAAGACAACGTGGGATTATTAGAGGAAATAAAAGCTCACATTTCTATATTTCAGGGGAAAAAACTGAAATTTCAAAGTAAAAGCCATAAATGAACCCTCTATTGTACAGCGTTGCCATGTGGAAACAATTTATCTTTATTTTTTTATAAAAAACCTGTGATATAAAATCAGTTTTTTACAGGCAGGCGAGAAAACGGGGGCTTTTATTTTGAAGGACATACAATTTATTAAGGATATCCCTATTGCTGATGGACATTTGACGTGAACGTCACTGAATTTTGGAAAATTTTCACAAAAAAAATAAACATTTAATTAATTTTATTTACATTTAATTTAATTTTGAAGTTTTTTTTCTTATATTCTATAACAGATTTGTTGCCATATGACAATAAGCTAAAGCTAAGCTAACCTTAGCACCAATGCTAACATTAATATTTACATTAATCCTCTATGACATAGTGTTGAACAATTATTTTATCTTCATTATTCAAAAAAAGCTGTGCTATAAAATCTATGTTTTTACAGTTAGGCGTGAAAAGAGGGCTTTTATTTTGAAGGAGATACAATTCACGGGGTCACATGACCAGGATATCCCTATTGCTGATGGACATTTGACGTGAACGTCACTGAATTTTGGAAAATTTTCACCAAAAAAAGAAATTTAATTAATTTTATTTACATTTAATTTAATTTTGAAGTTTTTTTCTTATATTCTATAACAGATTTGTTGCCATATGACAATAAGCTAAATAAATTCCTAGCGTTATTTTTAATATAAATCTATTATTTAGGTAATTTTAAGTCATAAAATGTCATTTCTTAATTATGTAGTAACTTTGTTATCAATTTTTAATTCAAATTTTTGATTATTTCCCTTTTTAATCAACTGTTTTACTTTTTTTTCATTGCAAATTCTTATTTATTTCAATTAATTAAAAAAAATCCCCCTTTTAATCAACTTTTTAATCGGTATTTATAGTTTTATGTAAAGCATTTTGAATTATCTAAACATTTTTAAGTAATATTTCATGCAGTCAAATGTTTATATTTTAATTTCTGACGTGAATTATTGAATTAAAAGTACACTATTTTACCAGCGTTTCCCACATAATTTTAATAAAAGGTTCTATCTAGGGCTGCGGGATATGGATAAATCATGGGATGGTCCTGGTTTTTGTGTATTTGTGTGTTATGTATTTTTTTTTCTGAAAATACGCTGGTGTTGATGCCATATTGACAGAAAAGAAGCTGATGTAACTGAGGCATACGACCAGTTTGAAATAAACTCCCGGTTTTAAACTCGGGTGTACCTTGCACCGTTGATTGCTGTAGTTTGGCGGCGTGGCTCGTGGTTGCGATGGGGGGCCTCGTGGTGGTGGTGGTGGGGGGAGGGGGGGTGGTGGAAATCAAATTGTTGGCGGTGGTGTTAGGATTTCCCAGGTTCACAACAGGCGTCCTTAACGCGGCGGTGGGGGGTCCCAGGGGATTAGAATCTGAAGCTGAAAGAAAAACCCCAAAAACAACGTTGATATTCCTCGATATGCTGATGATGTCTGCGTGTTTTAGCGCGGTTGAAGGGTTTACTCACTGCCGTTGAAAGGTCCGGTTGAGACTGAGAGAGCGAAGTTTTGCGCTCTGGAATTTCGAGTATCCCGTGTAACTCTGCCGGGGGACGGGACGGTGGCGGCAAACGTGCACTGGATCCTGTTTCCGTTGACCCGGCCCCTCACGGAGTTCACGTTCAGCTGCAGAGAAAAGACGCTTTGATGAGTCTAAGAATGCAAACGATATTTATATACCAATGTTAATGGACATGTTTTATATTAGAAGTTTTCCCAGGTCAATCTATAGAGGGAGATATGGATGGTCTCTGCAGATACGTGATTTAACGCTCGAGGTAAAGTGTTTTTATCGGTAAAGATCCTGGTTTGGGAGAAACATCTGGATTCGGCGGTGTCAACATTTTCCTCTGGTCACTGGTCTATGTTCCTAAGGTCACTGTTTCTCTCGTTACTGGTCTGTATTTTGTATTTCTCTGGTCATTGGTATGTGTTTCTAAGGTCACTGGTCTGTGTTTCTGGACCCTGGTCTATGTTTCTCTTGCCAATGGTCTGTATTTCCCTGGTCACTCATCTATGTCTCTATGGTCACTGGTCTATGTTTCTATGGTCACTGGTCTATGTCTCTATGGTCACTGGTCTATGTTTCTATGGTCACTGGTCTATGTCTCTATGGTCACTGGTCTATGTCTCTATGGTCACTGGTCTATGTCTCTATGGTCACTGGTCTGTGTTTCCCTGGTCACTGGTCTATGTCTCTATGGTCACTGGTCTATGTCTCTATGGTCACTGGTCTATGTTTCTATGGTCACTGGTCTGTGTTTCTATGGTCACTGGTCTATGTCTCTATGGTCACTGGTCTATGTCTCTATGGTCACTGGTCTGTGTTTCCCCGGTCACTGGTCTATGTCTCTATGGTCACTGGTCTATGTCTCTATGGTCACTGGTCTGTGTTTCCCCGGTCACTGGTCTATGTCTCTATGGTCACTGGTCTGTGTTTCACTGGTCACTGGTCTATGTCTCTATGGTCACTGGTCTATGTCTCTATGGTCACTGGTCTATGTTTCTATGGTCACTGGTCTATGTCTCTATGGTCACTGGTCTATGTCTCTATGGTCACTGGTCTGTGTTTCCCTGGTCACTGGTCTATGTCTCTATGGTCACTGGTCTATGTCTCTATGGTCACTGGTCTGTGTTTCCCTGGTCACTGGTCTATGTCTCTATGGTCACTGGTCTATGTCTCTATGGTCACTGGTCTATGTTTCTATGGTCACTGGTCTGTGTTTCTATGGTCACTGGTCTATGTCTCTATGGTCACTGGTCTATGTCTCTATGGTCACTGGTCTGTGTTTCCCCGGTCACTGGTCTATGTCTCTATGGTCACTGGTCTATGTCTCTATGGTCACTGGTCTGTGTTTCCCCGGTCACTGGTCTATGTCTCTATGGTCACTGGTCTGTGTTTCACTGGTCACTGGTCTATGTCTCTATGGTCACTGGTCTATGTCTCTATGGTCACTGGTCTATGTTTCTATGGTCACTGGTCTATGTCTCTATGGTCACTGGTCTATGTCTCTATGGTCACTGGTCTGTGTTTCCCTGGTCACTGGTCTATGTCTCTATGGTCACTGGTCTATGTCTCTATGGTCACTGGTCTGTGTTTCCCTGGTCACTGGTCTATGTCTCTATGGTCACTGGTCTATGTCTCTATGGTCACTGGTCTGTGTTTCTATGGTCACTGGTCTATGTCTCTATGGTCACTGGTCTATGTCTCTATGGTCACTGGTCTGTGTTTCTATGGTCACTGGTCTATGTCTCTATGGTCACTGGTCTGTGTTTCACTGGTCACTGGTCTATGTCTCTATGGTCACTGGTCTGTGTTTCACTGGTCACTGGTCTATGTCTCTATGGTCATTGGACTATGTCTCTATGGTCACTGGTCTATGTCTCTATGGTCACTGGTCTGTGTTTCTATGGTCACTGGTCTATGTCTCTATGGTCACTGGTCTATGTCTCTATGGTCACTCGTCTATGTTTCTATGGTCACTGGTCTATGTTTCTATGGTCACTGGTCTATGTTTCTATGGTCACTGGTCTATGTTTCTATGGTCACTGGTCTATGTCTCTATGGTCACTCGTCTATGTCTCTATGGTCACTGGTCTATGTTTCTCTTGTCAATGGTCTGTTTTTCTCTGATTGCTGGTCTGTGTTCTTCTAGAGACTGGACCATTTTTTTCTAGTGCCTGGTCTGTGTTTGCCATTCAAAAATAGAATAGATCTGCCACACTGGACCTTGGAGAACTCACCGTTGTCAGCGTGAGCTGGCCATTGTTGAGGAGAGCACTGAAGAACTTTACAACTCCATTGTCGTTTGCACAGATGTAGGAGGTGTCGTTAACTCCCTGAGGTGCCAGACCAGAAACAGTAAGATCACACACATGAACACACACAGTCAAACTATATGATCCTCTCGATGCATCATGATGCTTTTTACCGCAGTGGCAGCAGGTGACAGGGAGACAGCAATGTAGCCCTGTGAATCTCCCGAGAGCCCGAATTCAAAGTTCCGACCGCTGGTCTGCTTGGCGGCGATGAAGAAACACGATCCGGATTCTTCTGGGTTGCAGGTTGCTGGCTCAGCTGCACAGAGCTGCTCGGTCCCACACCCAGTCCGAGAGATTGGCGTCTGCAAAGGAGACGAGAACGAGTTTAGGACAGGTAAACGGCACCAAAAGACACAAAGGTCTACATTGTTTTCATATCACTCACCGGCAGATCTACTACTGTGGTGTTGGGCATCAGCGGCGGAGCGGTTGTGGTAGGTGGTGGAGGCGTTGTTTCGTTGTTTCTTGTGGTCGGTGCAGGAGTTGCCATTGTTCCGTTGGGTCCTGCGGTCGGCGCAGGAGTCGCTGCAGGAGTTGCCATTGTTCCGTTGGGTCCTGCGGTCGGCGCAGGAGTCGCTGCAGGAGTTGCCATTGTTCCGTTGGGTCCTGCGGTCGGAGCAGGAGTCGCTGCAGGAGTTGCCATTGTTCCGTTGGGTCCTGCGGTCGGAGCAGGAGTCGCTGCAGGAGTTGCCATTGTTCCGTTGGGTCCTGCGGTCGGCGCAGGAGTCGCTGCAGGAGTTGCCATTGTTCCGTTGGGTCCTGCGGTCGGCGCAGGAGTCGCTGCAGGAGTTGCCATTGTTCCGTTGGGTCCTGCGGTCGGCGCAGGAGTCGCTGCAGGAGTTGCCATTGTTCCGTTGGGTCCTGCGGTCGGTGCAGGAGTCGCTGCAGGAGTTGCCATTGTTCCGTTGGGTCCTGCGGTCGGTGCAGGAGTCGCTGCAGGAGTTGCCATTGTTCCGTTGGGTCCTGCGGTCGGTGCAGGAGTCGCTGCAGGAGTTGCCATTGTTCCGTTGTTTCCTGCGGTTGGTGCATGAGTTGCTTGTCCTGTGGTAGCATCATCAGTTGTTGCCGCTGTACCCGCAGCGACTCCTGCATCATCGGTTGTTGCCGCTGTACCGGTATGTCCTGTGGTAGCATCATCGGTTGTTGCCGCTGTACCGGTATGTCCTGTGGTAGCATCATCGGTTGTTGCCGCTGTACCGGTATGTCCTGTGGTAGCATCATCGGTTGTTGCCGCTGTACCCATATGTCCTGTGGTAGCATCATCGGTTGTTGCTGCTGTACCGTTATGTCCTGTGCCGGTTGGTGTTGCTGTTGTACTTTGAGCGTTGGTGCCCAGAAGCAGCGCGGACAGCGCCACAAACAGGACAGCGAGGACCAGTCTGTTCATATCTAGAGTGGAAAGGTCAGTCTGTTAAAATAATACTCAGAAATATAAGGGAGCAGTTGCCGCTAAGGTGAAACCGCTTTAAAACTATAGGGCAGAATCCGGTAGTGAGACAAAAAATTACGCAAATACGTCACACAACCCAGCAAAGGTGAATTCTTTCGCTAAAGGATTGTGGTGTAATGCTCCTTTAATTCCATTTAAACATCAGACAAAGCTGAAAGAGTTTTTATTTGCTGAGGCTTAGTAACTGGATCCTGTAGCTTCATGATTATGTTACTTGATCCCTGCTACAAAACGGTATTTAACCTTTATTAACCAGAAAAAGAAGAAGCTGCTGAGATTCAGCAGCAGCGTGAATAAAAAACACAGAATAAAACCGGAGGCGGATTCAGGAACTAAGTCTATTTAAATTATTACTTCTTCAAATGATTCAGTTTACACAAGAGAACAAACAACTATATCCTCATAGATAAACTATGACTCAGCATTTAAACTGCTGAGTCATAAACAGTCTCAGCTTTCATCTATTCTACATGATCTTCTTTTAAACCTAATTATAAATTCAAATTAATTATAATTAATTCACCCTCCACCATCAGAACAATGATTCGTCTTAGTGAATAATTCCTGTTACTTGATGAATATTTAATATAAATAATAATAATAATACAATATTTATTCTGTCTAATCTGTAATTTATCATTTATAGGATGTTGTTAACGGTAAAGAAAATTAATAAAGTATTTTTTTTCTTTTTTTTAGCTTGTACTGAATATAATAATAAATTATAATATAATACTTAATATTATATTGATTTTAGATTAATTTCCTTCTTATCTTATGATATATATACACTTTTCTTGTAGTAAAAAGTGTAATAACAATAAAATAATATTATTAAAATTCCTGAAAACTACATACAACATATGGAATTTATTAAAAAATAATTAAAAATGGGCTAAAAATGAACGTACTGAAACGTATTTTCAAGTTTTATTTCAGCTTCTATGTTCTAGATACCATTACAGCTAATATATATATATATATATTATATCAAATAATATCTAAGGTGATATATTAAATTAATTAAATTCCATGCAGGTAGAAATAATGGAGCTGGAACCAACCTGCTGCTTTTCTGGTGATTTCAGATCTGTGTGGTTTAATCTCAGGTGAGTCTCAGGTGTTCGCCAGGTGTCCAGGTGCAGCAGTGACACCTGGCCAGCATCACATCCCTATTTAAACTCAGAGGGAGGAACGCGTAGTAGCACGTAGGGGCGGTGACGTGTATGCGGGTGTGGGCGGGGCTTAGGGAGTAGGGGCTTCAGGGCAGGTGTGGCGGAGGAGAAGAAACTCACCTGTTGAGTCACCTGCTTTTGTCCGTGATGGAGTAGAGTTTCCTCCTCCACTTCTACTTCCTCCATGCTCGACAATGCTCGTAACTCACGCCGCTAAAACTCACAGTTTAACATTCCTGGATGTTCCTTATCTGATGGAGGAGACCAGCAGAACAACCAGTCCGCTGTTAGAGAGGACCCTCAGCTCCCAGCTTTAATCCCTCCCATTATTTAAGAGTTATTCCGTTTTTGTCAGGAATTGGGAGAAGTTTCTCTCATTTTAAGGTTTTTAATGAACTCAATTTTTAGGCTGGACCCTCAATTCCGAGCTTTAATCCCTCTCATTATATAAGAGTTGTTCAGTTCCTATCAGGAATTGTGAGAAGTTTCTCTCATTTTAAGGTTTTTAATGAACTCAAATGTTAGGCCGGATCCTCAGTTCCAACCTTTAATCCCTCCCATTATATGAGTTATTCAGTTTTTGTCAGAAATTGTGAGAAGTTTCTCTCATTTTCAGGTTTTTAATGAACTCAAATGTTAGGTACCAAACACTCAGCTCTGACCTTTAATCCCTCTCATTATATAAGAGTTCCTATGAGGATTGTGAGAATTTTCTCTCATTTTAAGTTTTTTAATGAACTCCATCATTAGGCCGGACCCTCAGTTCCAACCTTTAATCCCACCCATTATATGAGTTATTCAGTTTTTGTCAGGAATTGTGAGAAGTTTCTCTCATTTTCAGGTTTTTAATGAACTCAAATGTTAGGTACCAAACACTCAGCTCTGACCTTTAATCCCTCTCATTATATAAGAGTTCCTATGAGGATTTAAGAGAATTTTCTCTCATTTTAAGTTTTTTAATGAACTCCATCATTAGGCCGGATCCTCAGTTCCAACCTTTAATCCCTCCCATTATATGAGTTATTCAGTTTTTGTCAGGAATTGTGAGAAGTTTCTCTCATTTTAAGGTTTTAAATGAACTATATAGCCCAATATCACAATACAGTTGCCTCAATGGTGCTTCACAAACTTCCCATCCCCCGTCCTTAGACCCTCCTCCTCAACAAGTGAAAACTCCAAAACCCAGTGGGAAAGAAGAAACCTCCCATGGACGGACAGGCTCTAGATGGACCAGGACTGACAGACAGGGATCTGATGATGATGTATTAGTCTGTAGAGATGTTTCAGTCTGTAGAGATGCCGTAGTGGGTCCAACCAGGCTCATCTTCTATACCTGCTTATTCCTCATTAGGGTCACATGGTCTGCTGGAGCCAATCCCAGCGCATCACGGCGAGAGGCAGGGATACACCCCAGATGGTCCCATTCAATCACACCTATGGGCAATTTAGAGTCTCCAATTAACCTCAGCATGTTTTTGGACTGTGGGAGGAAGCCGGAGTACCTGGTGGAAACCCACGCAGACACAGGGAGAACATGCAAACTCCACACAGAAAGGTCCCAGACCCAGGACCAAGGAGGTCTGGAACCTGAGACCTTCTTGCTGTGAGGCAACAGCGCTAACCCCTGCGTCACTGTGTCGCCATGGTATCCATAACAATAGGAATTATTGTTAGGAACCATTGTTTTGTTCAGTGTGAAAGGAAATGGAGGCTGGTTCCACTTCTTTGCATTTTTTTTGCCATCACTGTCTAAACCAGGGGTGGGCAATCCTGGTCCAAGCACCTGATTAGTAGAATCAGGTGTGTTCCTGCTTGTTTGGATCCAAAACCTGCACCCACAGTGGCTCTCCAGGACCAGGACTGGCCACCCATGGTCAAGCATTAACACAGCTGATTCTACTTATGAAGGTCCTACTCAAGGACTGTGATTAGTAGAACCAGGTGTGTAAAGACTCCATTTTCCAGACTCTCCTTTCCAGTGAAAACCCACGCAGACACGGGGAGAACATGCAAACTCCCCACAGAAAGGTCCCAGACCCAGGACCAAGGAGGTCTTGAACCTCCTAACCCCTGCGCCACTATGTCGCCCCTGGAGTAAATCAATGGGTGATAATTTTCTCTCATTTTAAGGTTTTTAATGAACTAACGTTAGGCCGGACCCTCAGCTCCGACCTTTAATCCCTCTCATTATATAAGAGTTAATCAGTTCCTATGAGGATTTGTGAGAATTTTCATTTTAAGGTGAACCACCGTTAGACCCGGACCCTCAGCTCCGAGCTTTAATCCCTCTCATTATCAAGGCTTTTTGCCAGTATTTGTGAGAATTTGCTCTCATTTCAAGGTTTTTAATGAACTGTGTGTGTGTGTGTGTGTGTGTGTGTGTGTGTGTGTGTGTGTGTGTGTGTTTTCCTCAGGTTGGGGTTGGGGCGGCGGTGAAACCAGCCACGAGTCCGGTGACACAAACAGAAACAGGTTTTGTCAGAAAACCGTTGAGTCTCGTGTCTCCATTGTGTTTTTATGGAGGATTAAACTCCTTCTATTGAACAGGGCAAGTCTGGACAATGTTAAATTAGAGACGTCCAAAAATAGAAAAATAAAAAGGTCACGGACGACACACACAAAGGTCATATCATGTAAATACATGAGGCCGTTTGATTTTTAACATCTAGGGTCTAAACTGGTGAAAAACCTTAAAATCGTCACTTTTAGAGGATAAAGCAGCTCCTGTTCATTGTTTTTTGCTTAACTGAGACATGATTACATCAGAAAAGTGGATTTCCTCTCTACCCCGACCCTTATTTTGACCTCGGAGCTCGGCGCTAACAGGCGTGTAAAGGTCGCCGTGTTGCCTAAACACCAGAAACTGCAGAGACGGAAATTGCAGGAATTGCTTCATCACGGCTGAAATGCAGGTTTTGAGCTCATGACTGAGCGTCGATCCTGGAAACTCAGTCACAGGATCACGAGTCCAGTGTGAAATATGTGGTCGAGCAGGTTCGGCGACGTTCTCCGGTGGATCGGCGACGCCTCCCGGGGTTTTTTTTTTTTTTATTCTGTCATTTAATCCACGGCCTGAAACTTCCTGTTTTTTATGGTCGACAAAACAAACGTTTAGAGAAAAATGTCGCCGGTTCACAATGAAACACGAAACGGTTGAAGCTGCTGGTTTGACTCTGACTCATGGTGACCCCAGGGTCAAAGGTCAGGGTCTGCCGATGCTATTGCTAATGCTAATGTTGATACTAATGCTAATGCTGATCCTAATGCAGATATTGATGCTAATGCTGATTATGACACTAATGCTGCTGATTTTGATGCTAATTCTGATGCAGAAGTTGATGCTAATACAGATGTTGATGCTAACATGCTAATCCTAATGCAGATGCTGATGCTAACATTGATGCTAATGCTGATGTTGATACTAATGTTGCTGGTGTTCATGCTAATGCTAATGAAAATGTTGATACTAATACAGATGCTGCTGCTGATGACGAAGTTGATGCTAATGCTAATGCAAATGTTTATACTAATACAGATGCTGCTGCTGATGATGAAGTTGATGCTAATGCTGATGATAATGCTAATGCTAATGATAATACAGATGTCGATGCTAATGTTGATACTAATACAGATGCTGCTGATGATGAAGTTGATGCTAATGCTGGTGTTCATGCTAATGCTGATGTTGATGCTAATGCTAATGCAAATGTTGATACTAATACAGATGCTGCTGCTGATGAAGTTGATGCTGATGCTGATGCTAATGTTAATGATACAGATGTTGATGTTGCTGCTAATGCTAATGTTGATGCTAATGCTGATAATACAGATGTTGACGCTAATGCTGATAATACAGATTTTGACGCTAATGCTGATAATACAGATTTTGATGCTAATGTTGATGTTGATGCTAATGCTAATGTTTCTGCTAATGATGATACAGATGTTGATACTAATGCTAACGTTGATGCTAATGCTGATGTTGATACGAATGTTGCTGGTGTTGATGCTAATGCTGATGTTGATGCTAATGCTAATGTTGATGCTAATGCTGATGATAAAAGAGATGTTAATGCTAATGTTGACACTAATACAGATGCTGCTGATGATGAAGTTGAAGCTAATGCTGATGTTGATGCTAATGCTGGTGTTGATACGAATGTTGCTGGTGTTCATGCTAATGCTGATGTTGATGCTAATACAGATGCTGCTGCTGATGATGAAGTTGATGCTGATACTGATGATAATGCTAATGCTAAAGATACAGGTGTTGACGCTAATGTTGATGTTGATGCTAATGCTAATGTTGATGCTAACGCTGATAATACAGATGTTGACACTAATGCTGATAATACAGATTTTGATGCTAATGTTGATGTTGATGCTGATGCTAATGTTGATACTAAACCAGTTAACACAGAAATATAAATTTAAATTACACACAAGTTGATTAATAATTAACAACATTATCAGTGTCTATTTATTAATATTTGTACTTTTTAATTAATAGTTGATGTCATTGTTCCATGTGCATGAACATTTATAGATCATAGATTTTATATTATTGTTGTTGCAACAGCTGCAGATTAACGCTGCAGCTTATTTAATTAAATATTTGTGGTCAGTGGATGATAAACTGGTTCTCCATGTTTACTCTGAGCTAACAAACTTATTTACAGTCGTTAAATATTAAAAACACATGAAGCGAAACAGAAACTCGTTTCACATTCAGCCACTTAGAATTAGCATAAAGTAACACCTGGATGATAAGATGATAGGGGTCAAGGGTCAAGAAGAAGCTCTAAACATGAAGCCAGTCGATGCTCTGACAGCGTCTGCTGTCATGCTTTTATTTTGTAGGAGCCAAACTTCACCGACGCCACATAAACTATCGGAGGTAAACACGTTAAAAAACACGTTAACCTGATAAAAGCCAAGGAGTTTAATCTGTAATAAGCACAACTCAGTCTGGTGCATGAAAAAGGTCAAAGGTCATTTTAGGCAGAGATTGAGATTTGATGCTAATGTTGATACTAATACAGATGCTAATGCTAATGCTAATGTTGACACTAATGCTGATAATAGAGATGTTGATGCTAATGTTGATGCTAATGTTGATGCTAATGATAATGTTGACACTAATGCTGATAATACAGATGTTGATGCTAATGCTGATAAAACAGATGTTGATGCTAATGTTGATGCTAATTCTAATGTTGATGCTAATGCTGATGATAATACAGATGTTGATGCTAATGTTGATGCTAATGCTAATGTTAATGCTAATGCTGATGATAATACAGATGTTGATGCTAATGTTGATGCTATTGCTAATGTTGATGCTAATGCTGATGATACAGATGATGCTAACGTTGATGCTGATGCTAATGCTAATGTTGACGCTAATGCTGATGATAATACAGATGTTGATGCTAACGTTGATACTAATACAGATGCTGCTGCTGATGAAGTTGATGCTAATGCTGATGCTAATGCTAATGTTGATGCTAATGCTAATGTTGACACTAATGCTGGTAATACAAATGTTGATGCTAATGCTAATGTTGATGCTAATGCTAATATTGACGCTAATGCTGATAATACAGATGTTGATGCTAATGCTAATGTTGATGCTAATGCTGATAATACAGATGTTGATGCTAATGCTAATGTTGATGCTAATGCTAATGATAATACAGATGTTGATGCTAATGCTAATGTTGACGCTAATGTTGATAATACAGATGTTGATGCTAATGCTAATGTTGATGCTAATGCTAATGTTGACGCTAATGCTAATGATAATACAGATGTTGATGCTAATGCTAATGTTGATGCTAATGCTAATGTTGACGCTAATGCTGATGATGTCATGATCTGGTTAAATTAACCCTCCTGTTACGTTACAGGTCAAATTGAACCTGTTTTAAAATGTGAAGATCTAGAAAAAAAATGATTTTTTTCAAGATGAAACGTCTTCATTTCCCTTTAATTAGTGTAATTACCGTATAAAATGAAAATCTCTATCACAGAGAAACCGATCAGGTCAATTTACAGCATCAAAACGGACGTAAAAGAGTCAAATATGACCGAACGTTTCAGGTTCCCTGAAGCCGTTGGCTCGTTTCCAGCCTCAATGACGAGCACATTCTTTAAAAACGGAGGCCGACGACGCTGTTGGGTATTTAATTTATTCTTTTTATAATAAACATCCTACAGAACATATTCGTCATGTTCTGGTGGGATTTTTTACGATTTTATGGACTAATAATTGACCTTTGACCTTATTTTAACTAGTGAACCATTTTCAACAGGATAGAATAGTTTTTATTGTATTATTAGGGAATTAATCAGTATTTTACTTCTTCCTGCTCCTTTATGAACATGTTTAGCTTTTTTATTTATTATAATTATTACTAATATTATCAATGCTTTAATTAATAATTAGGAGAAACACTATAGAAAGTGTATTTAATGGAGGAAAAACAAGGAAAAGTTTGGTTGTTTTCTGTTTATTTATTGCTTCCTCCCTTTTATTTATCTATTTATTTATTTAACTTAACTTATTTATTTTCTTTAGAAGTTGTAATAAACCGTCTAGTGCTCACATACATGTTCCAAATAAAGAGGAAAATAAAGATTATTTAGATAATTTCAAGTTTCGTCTTGTTTTAAGTTGTAAATAAAGTTTTTTTTATGTGTAATAAAACACAAATTTAGCTCCATTTGCTCTATAACAGCAACATAAATTGGTTTTATAGTCACTTCACGTGTAGATTTATTTATTTATCTATTTTTAAGTCCAATAACCTTTGTGTTTGTAGAGATATTCAACATTTATTATCATTTAAAGCAGCAAAACTGAAATAAACCTGGGATTTAAGTGGATTTAAGTAGAATTGTATGACTTGAAGCCAAATAAAGAAACTTAACGTGATGAAATGTTGATTTTTTTTGTCGTTAAACGTCCACTTCATCGCTTTCTGATCTCGGGCCGTGAAACGTAAACTCGCCGCGGTCCCGCCGGGGCCTTCCTCGTTACCGTGGCAACGTCCCAACGCAGGAACAAAGAGGGAAACGCCCTCGAACCTGCGGGAACCCGACACCCGGCCGCAGGTGTCTGTGTTTACCCAGGGAGGCTCAGGACCCGTCAGTCGTCACCTGTTCGACGGCGGCGGCAGGTTTTTGTTGGTTTTTTTGACGGCAGCTGCTCCGCTCACTCCCAGCTCCACAACCCGAACGTGTAGAGTTAAAGGTTCAAATAAAAACTAACCAGGTCAAACGGAGACAAAAGGTTCAGGAAGTTGTTTTTTTCTCATAGACGTAACTTTACAGCTCAGCTGCTTCAGTGAACTACAGATAATTATAATAATATTTATAATAATTATAATAATAATAATTATAATAATAATTATTATAATAAATACACAAATCAGTTATTAATGACACGACAGAACAAGTGGAACAAACATCTACATACAACCAGGATACAAAGAGTTTAATAGTTTTGGATTCCCCTTTATGTTCCAGTCTCCCCTTTATGTTCCAGTCTCCCCTTTATGTTCCGGTCTCCCCTTTATGTTCCAGTCTCCCATAAATATCCTGGTCTCCCTTTTATATTCCGGTCCCCTCTAAATGTTCCGGTCTCCCCATATGTTTCAGTCTTCCCGGTCTCCCCTATATGTTCTGGTCTCCACAATATGTTGCAGTCTCCCCTTTATATTCCCATCTCCCATAAATGTCCTGGTCTCCCTTTTATATTCCGGTCCCCCCCTAAATGTTCTCGTCTCCCTTTTACATTCCAGTCTCCTCTTTATGTTCAGGTCTCCCCTTTATATTGCGGTCTCCCCTAATTGTTCTGGTCTCCCCTAAATGTTCTGGTCTCCCCTTTACATTCCAGTCTCCCCTCCGGTTCCGGTCTCCCCTTAATGTTCCCATCTCCCTTTTATGTTCCAGTCTCCCCTTTAATTTTCCTGATCTACCCTAAATGTTCCGGTCTTCCCTTTATATTCCGGTCTCCCCTAAATGTTCCAGTCTTAACTACATGTTCTGGTCTTCCCAGTTTCCCCCGTACATGTTCCAGTGTCCCCTTTATGTTCTAGTCCCCCATATATATTCTACACACCTCAGCCTCCCTGGTCTCTTTACATTCTAGAAGCAGAATAATCGTTATTTCAACACGAATGTTTCCTGAGACTCAGCGAAGCAAAGAAACTGTTTTGACTGTTTTTACTCCCCTTTTATAGATAGAAATCAGTCGTTTTAACACTTTTATAAAAGGGGAACGTCTGTTTGGATGCTGTAATTATACTTTAATTAACAGGCCGCTGCTCTGTCTTTGTTTCACAAACCAGCCGGAGCAGATTCTTTAAGTAACCACGAAAAAACAAAAGCAGCGACGACTCATGATGGTGAGTAAACATTTTCCATTCGGGTCGAACGTGAACGAGTTTCCTCATAGCAGCAGGTTCCTGTCACCGTGAAGGTATGACTTCCTCCTGCAGCAATAAAGCAGCTATTGTTGGTGACCTTCCTTTGATTGATTGATTGATTGATTGAGATCAATAACAAGTTATCAAGGATCAAACTGAAGAAAAAGCAGGTTCAGTCTTTGCTTTATCCTTCATTTTAAAGCTTCAACATTCTGTAATTTTCCATTTTAGTGAGTTTGGACACGTTAAACCTATTCATTAATAAACTATTGAACTATGAATTTTAAATTCTTTAAGTTCTTTTTCCCCGGTTTTAAAGTCCTTTTATTGTGAAATACACATTAAACACTTGGTGTGTAAGCCCCGCCCCTTTTTGGCCTGCTCCTGTTCAAAGTAAACAGTTGGGCTGAACCTCATTAGTGTGTTGCGGTGGCCTGTAATTAACTTAATGTCATCATTATAACCTGGTGTAACCACATACCAACGGAAAACGTTAGCTACACTGACGTTAGCCGTTAACCGAAAGTATGTGTGGAGGGAATGTTAGCTTGTGATTTAGCCAAGAATAATTCTAAAGTCGTCATAGAGGTCTATAAAACACCAAACAACTCACCCATCGCTGCCGACCAATGAGCTTCGTCCACACACGGCCGCCATCTTGTGCCGAGTCCACTTAGAGCAGTAAACCTACGGTGGATAAACTGTTAAAATAACCAGAACTTACTCAGCTTTCAAGTGAAAACCCTTTATTATAATTACAGTAATTTACAATGTGCAATTTCCAAACATTCATTTATTCATTTAAGGAAACAAACCCTTTGGAAATCTGTCACAGTTTCAGTGAATTGTGAGTATTTTTGTCTGTTACCTTCCCAATATGGCCGCCGTTGAGGGACATTGGCATGGAGCGTAATAGCCGCTGCTAGCTTAACAAGAATAATAGGCAGGAAATGTGAAATTAAACAACTAATTACGGACAAACATTGACAATAAATCAACTTTTGGTATAAAACATTTTAATAAAATTAATTACTCTAAAAAAATATTTTAAATACCTTACTACAAAACAGCTACGTTAAAGATTCCAACAACATATTCAGTAAAAAACTACTAATATTAATTTATGATAAAACATTTCATTTTGGCTTTAATGATTAAGGCAGTAAAAGTTTTATTATTATTATAAAAACTGGACGTTCCTTCATGGAGTTTTTGTCTTTGGGTTTTGACTCTTCACTCTTCCAGCTCCACCAGTTTCTTCAGATCCGACTTCAGCGCCTCCTCCTCCTCCTCCTCCACCTCCACCTGGATCCCGTCCATGGTTTCCTGCAGCTGCTCCTTGATCCGGTTCAGCTCCAGCAGTCCGTCCTGCAGGTCCTTGCAAACTTCCCGGATCTTGGCGGCGAACTCCGTCTTGGCTCCTTTCTTCAGCTCCACGGAGTCCTTCGCCAGGAAGAAGACGTCCAGGGCCAGGAAGAGGCCGGACATGACCCCGGTGGTGACGCTCATCACCTGGGCGGCTTTGGCGGCGCTGCCGGCGACGCTGAGCACCTGGACGGTGCTGATGAGGCTCTCCGTGTTGATCACCAAGGCCTTGCCGGCGCGGCCGCCTTCCTTCATCACGTGTTTGACGTTCTGGTTCAGGTGCTTCTTGGAGATGCTCTCGGCGTACTTCTCAAAGTCCCAGTCCTCCAGGGTCTCCATGCCCTCCTGCAGGGACCAGCAACCACAGCTCGTTAGGTTGGAACCGGCGGCCATTTTGGACGAGACTAGACCAGGGGTAGGGCAACCCTGGTCCTGGAGAGCCGCAGTGGGTGCAGGTTTTTGTTCCAGCCAAGCTTTTACTAATCCACCACTAGAGTCCTTGATTAGGACCTTCATTAGTAGAATCAGGTAGTGCTTGGTTGGAACAAACACCTGGACCCGCTGAGGCTCTCTAAGACCAGGGTTGGTCCAGAAACTGGACTAGACGAAAAACATCCGTCAACCATGCATCCATGAAGAAAACGAGATGAAATCAAATTCAGAACACTGATGTTCTGAATTCAGTTGTCATTTCACGTTAAATTGTGTTTTAATCAACGAATTCCTACCTGAAACACACTGAAGAAACTAAAATTAGACTAAACACTTTGGATTTTCGTTGACTACAACTAGACTGAAGTAATCTGGTTTCGGTGTAGTCTAAACTAGACTATGATATTTTACTTTGACCAAAACTAGGCTAAAATACCAGGACTTTTCGGCAAGTAAAACGTGACCCTCCCCCTCCTCACCTGAACGAACTCCAGACACTCCTTGATGTCCTTCATCTCCTCCTGATACTCCTGGATCATGGCCTCCACCTTCTTCCGGTCGGTCTTTGAATGCATCGTGTCGGTGATGTTGGCCGAGGCCGAGGCCAGGCCGCCGGCCGTCGCCACGCCGATCCCCACGGCGGTGACGATGAGCGAGGTTCCGGCAGTGAAGGGCGCCAGGATGAGGCCGGTGATGGTGGTGACGGAGCCGGCGACGCTCGCCATGCCGCCGCCCACGCTCGCCGTGACCGTTTTCTTGTGGAAGTTGTCGGCGGCGTCGGCCAAAGACAGAAGCTCCAGGATGCGTTTCTGCAGCGAGGCGCCGCGTTGGTTGAAGAAACGGACGAAGAGGCGCGCCGCCATGAAAACGCGGTCCGCCGCTTCCTCCACGACTCTGAAGAAGCAGAAAAATATCATTTGAATCTTTTAAACAGCAGCTTTAACCCGTTAAAACCTAAGAAACAAGCAAATTATTTGACTAGTTAGACAAAAGGTTCGAGTTTCCAACTACTTCCTGTCCTGACGTCATCAACTTCCTGCTGAGAACACGGAGAAGACAAACCGTCCCAGAAAGAGTCATATTATTTAGATTATTATGATTTTCAACCCTATTTAATCATTCAAATCTCCAGAATTAAACTCCAAACAAGAATTTTGTACATGGGATAAATAGGTTTTTGTTTATAAGCAGATTTGTGCAAATGGACACGATTATAGCCATTAAAATGCCATTTTCTGCAAAATGGACAAAAATCGATACCCAACATGAGTGTTAATGGATGAACGGATATAATTATAAGCATAAAATCTTCAAATCATGAAAAAAAACCTGGGATTAAATAGGTTTACGTGTAAAGAATCTTACTCTTCAGCCTCGTCGTCCTGGTTGGCCTCGTTCCAGTCCTCCCAGCCTGAGAGGGGTTAGAGACAGAAAACCAGTTTTATCGTCAAAAAAATCACCAATAAACCAGTTGATCATCAATCAACAACACGACATCGTACCTTCTACCGTCCTCCACCAAGACAAAAGGCCGTCTTCATCCTGGAACCAGTGAGTTTAATCAGTTTTAAAGTTAAAATTAAACGGTTTAACGTGTTATTACTACCGGCGGTACCTCCAGAGGATCCTCTTCTCCCAGCTCTGGAACATCGGTCATTCGTAGAGTCTGAACCTCCACGGCCTCCTGGACACAAACACGAGGACGTTTATGTGCATTTTTATAGTTTTGATGCAACAGAGAAAACTGAACGTGTCCTCCTCAACACTAGGGGGCGATGTGGCGTCGTTTCAGCAGGTGGATCCTGGTGGATCCGTCCATTAAACTCCTTTAACTCGTAATATTTACCCCAAAAAAATAGTAATTTCTCTGCTCTGGTTCTACTTTTAGGAAGTTTCCCCTCGTACGACGTGAGCGAAACTAATAAAACCGACTTGATTTCAGCGTCACGAGGACAATTTCACAGCCACGTTTGGGATTTTTTGCCGTTAAATTACCGATTCCGTGGCAGCATTTCCTCATAATCTCGGAAGGAATTTGGCAGAAACGCATAACTATGGTCTTTAAAAAGCAGCAGAAGACGAAGCTTTTTCCACTAAGAGAACACGAAATTAAACGTGACACCAGCAGCATGATGGAAACTCATTTTCCCCGAGTTCAGGCGGCGACGTTTGTCGGAACAAAACGTCCTAAATTAAAAGCGGAGTGTGTGACTGTGGGTAAATAAAATGGCCGCCTCCCTTTAGAATAATATCCTGCTGCTTTATTTAAACAAGTCACGGATCCGCGCTGAGTAAACGGCTGCAGCTGTGTGTTCAGCTACGCTAATTACTGCCGTTCAATAAAGATGCATTAGTTCAAACACACACACACACACACACACACACACTAACCTGAGAGTCAGCTGATGCTGCTGCAGCTTCCTGTGGTGGAAAAAGCAGAAATTAACATTAATTAAATTATAATAAATTATAACATACACGTTGGTTTGTTCAGTTTATTCAGCGTCGTCGTACAATTCAGGAAATAAACGAATAAATCATTTTATTTTTTTTTACCTTCGATCCAAAGAATCCGGGAAGAATCCTCTTCATTCTAAACGTCTAGAATTAAATAACAGGACTTTATTTTAATGTTTCTAAAAAAGCTGTGATGGAAAAAATCTTGGTTTTTAAGAGTTGGGGCTTTTATTTTGAAGGGCATACAATTTATGAGGTCACATGACCAGGATATCCCTATTGCTGATGAGCTGAAATAGTCCCATTGACTTACATAGCTGTTTTATACATAAATACTTTTAATTAATCTGATATTTAATCCATTTTAATTAATAACATTTAAAACATTTTTACCATGTGTATGTAACATTTCATGAAACATCTATGAAATAGTGTTTCCACACGGCTTTTCTAAAAAGAAAAGTGATAGAAAATCTGTTTTTTTTTACAGCTCAATGTGAAAATGGGGCTTTTATTTTGAAGGATATATAATTAACGGGGTCACATGACCAGGATAATCCTAATATATATCTATTATTTAGTAATAAAAACATTCCATACATGTTTTATTACCATGCAAAAAAAAAAAAAAAAAAGGGAAAATTTAGGTTTTTTACAGTTAAGGCTTTTATTTTGAAAGGACGTGGAATTTATGGGATATTACCCCAAATAAAAAAACTAATTAAACTCATTATCTGGGGCAGGTAAAATATATTTATTCATTTATTTTACATTTAATGATGTTAATTTATTTCCTAATGGGGTAAAAAAAAAAATGATGGTTGCCATAGCAACAATATGCAAATGAGTGAGTTCTATTGAATATCCTTTTTCACCATGGTTCTTCTGGGCGGAGCCTCCTCCTTCTTCTTCTCCTCGCTGACGTCTGTGTACCAAACCGTCTGTGGACGATGGAGATGTGACTTTATGACATCACAAATACTCTATGCTAATTAGTAAAAGGCTAATTAGTGGAGATGCAGCTGAATAATATGATGCTGAATAGTTTGAATATAAATAGAAGAGTTTGTGTCTCACTTGACTTTGTTCCACATTCATGACGTCATCGACCTTAACGAGAAAAACAATTAACACACACACACACACACACACACACTAAGTTAAAGTTAACCTGGAAATTAAATGAAATTAAACCTGAGCTGAGTCTGGATGTGATCCGTGTTCTAGAGAATCTGAAGATGAAGATTCAGTGACTGAAGACGCCTGGAACAACAAATAATAATTAATTAACTCTATAGAATTAAAGAAGAATTAGATTAATGAATAAACTCTATAGAATTAGATAATAAGAAGATTAATTATAGAAGAATTAACGATGTTTTTACGTGTGAAGTCGACTTGAACGGATTCATCTTGTTCATCAAACCAACTTTCTGCTGTTAGACAGAAAAATGAGAAAAACCTCATTAATTAAAAGAAAAATGAATTAAATCACAGGAAATGTTTTAATTGATGTGTAATTAAATAGATGTGAGGATAAAAAGTCATGATTATGGAATAAAAAGTTGAAAATACTATGTAAATGTTAAAAAACTGAAATATAAACAGTAAAAAGATAAATATATTATAATAAATAGTTGTAATTATGATACAAAAACAAACTAATGAGTTAAAAACATTTATTAAAAATTCAAAAATACAAGAATAAAAAAAAAAAACAATAAATAAAAGTTTAAAAAATTAGGATAAAAAACAAAAATATTGAATAAATAAATATCATAATATAATAAAAATACTAGATAAAAAAAATTAATTTAAAAAATAATTAAAAAGTCAAAAATATGGGAGATGATAAAATGTCATTTATATATAAATAAAAAATACTTTATAAAATTAAAAAAATAAAATAAAAAGGCAAAAATACTAGAAGAAAAATTTGATTAAAAACTCCCAAAAAATAAATATAATAATAATAAATAAAATAATAAAAATAAAAAGTCAAAAACACCAGATAAAAGAATAAAATTTAAAAAATATTTAAAAAGTAAATAAGTAAATATGAGAGATAATATGATATTTATTTATATTTATTTATAAATAAAAAAATCTAAAATACTATAGTAAAAATAAAAAAAGTCAAAAACACCAGATAAAAAAAATGTAATTAAAAAGTAAATAAGTCAAAAATATGAGAGATAATATGATAAAATGTCATATTTATTTATTTATTTATAAAAAATCTAAAATACTTTATAAAAGTAAAAAAATTCAAAATTTTTTTTAAAAAAGTCAAAAATACTAGAAAATTTTTTTTTATTAAAATCAATATGAGAAAAATATGAGCTAAATAAATATTATAATAAAAAATAATAATTATGAGATAAATTTAAAATAAAAACAAAGATTAAATCTTTAAAATAAAAGCAGAAATAATGAGGATTAATATAAATTCACCTGCTTCTCGTCCTGTGACGAGTCCGTTTGATTTTCTTCTTCCGTCGTCTGCATAAAAAATAATTAGTTTATTAAATTAATATTAAATTAAAGTTTTTATCAGTTTAATAATGTTAATGATGTTAATGATGATAAAGTTAATAAAGTTTCTGTTGAACAAACCTGGTTCTGAGATTTAAACGGGTTCAGTTTGACTTTCTGCATCATCCCCTTAAAAACACCAACCTGGACAAAAATAAATAAATAAATAAATAAATAAATAATAAAAACACCAACCTGGACAAATAAATAAATCAATAATAAAAACAACCTGAACAAATAAATAAATAAAACATTTAAATAAATAACACAAAAATCAAACAGTTTAGAAACAGTTTGAGAGAAAAAAAAAAATATATATATATATATATATATATATATATATATATATGGATAAAAATAGACAGAAATTCATGATTCAATTATTTAGAGAATTGTCTTTAATATATTTAACATATTTAATATATTTAACATATTTAATATATTTAATATATTTAACGTATTTAATATATTTAATATATTTAACGTATTTAATATATTTAATATATTTAACGTATTTATATATAAATAGATTTTTATTGACGGGAACATTTGATGTTTGTCTCCATCTGCTGCTGAAAACTAACATTAACTGTTTATTGTTAATTTAATATTTAGTCACTGAACTTTCTAGAAATATGTCAAATAATAAATATTAAATATAAGAGAAATAATCTATAAGATATTAAATATAATCTATAAGATAAATATAAAATATAAGATAAATATAATGTAGAAGATAATAAATATAATCTATAAAATAATAAATATAAAATATAAGAGAAGTATAATCTATGAGATTAAATATAAAATATAACCTATAAAATAAATATACAATATAATCTATTAAAATTTTTTATATAAAATATAAGATAAATATAATCTATAACATAATAAATATATTAAATCTAATAAATCTAATGTATAACATAAGTGAACTCGACTCAGTTCATCATTAAATAATTAACATAATTAACATTAATAATAGTGACATGAACTAGGGTCAGAGGTCAGCTGTTACCACTGATACTAATCAGGTTTTAATTAGTTGAAGTGAAATTAATTGATTAGAATCTGACGTTTGATTTGAACTGAACCTGTTTCTCTGTCACGTTGTTGTTGTTGTTTGTTGACTCTCCGTCGTCGGGGGCAACGTCAGCGTGAAGCGGCGCCGTCTCCTGTCAATCAATCATTGGATCAATAAGCAATAATCAATGAATCAATGAATCAAAAACACAACGATTGATCAGAGATCATAAAACCTGCATCACCGTCGTCATGGAAACGACTCAAACACTCGACTAAGTAATGATTTTTAATTATTTTATTAATTTATTCGTATTAATTTATTTACATTAATTTATTTATTTTATTTGTTACATTTTTTAAAATTTTTATATATATTTATTTTCATTTCAGTCACATTTTTTAAAAATTTAAATAATAAAAATATTTATTATTTTACTGTCTGTTAATACGTGTGAGGACATTTGTTTATTAATTAATTAATGAATTAATTAATTAATTGCTGTAATTAGTGCAGATGTTAATGAGACAAACCTGAGTCGAGGCCTTGAAGGGATTCACTTTATGCATCACGTCTCTCAACAAACCAGGATTCTGATCAACAACAACAACAAATATTTACATATTATAAATATTTACAGACAAATAAACACAGATTTATAATAATAATAATAATAATAACTGAAAATCATTTAACTGTAATAAAAAATATGAGAAAATACATTTTATGATAAATAGACATGAGAGAAAATTAAAAAAATTATTAAAATGTTTTTAAAAAATAATAAAATAGAAATATGAGATTAAAAAAAGACAAATAAATGTGATAAATAGATATTTTCATAATTAGGACTATTTATTATAATAATGAGGAGTTTGATGAGTGGTTTAAAAATTAGATAAAAAAGAGATAAATTAGATAATAAATAAGTAAAAGATTAAATTAAAAAATATGAGATTAAAAGGACAAAAAAATTATATTAATTTAATTATGAGACAAGAAGCTGAAAATACAAAATAAGAGTTCAAAAAATGAGATAAATCTATACGAGCTTTTATTTTGAAGGTCTGTCCAACAAGCCGAGTAAAGAGGTGGAACCTCCACGTTCTCTGCAGCAGTTTCACCTGATTCCACCACGACCTGTGACCTGCGGACAAAGGTGGGCGTTGCCACGGTTACCTGGGAGCTGGACTTGAAAGGGTTGACCTTCTGCGTGACCCCCGGCGACTTCTGGAACAAAACGCAGCAAATTAAACCCGTTTGTCAGAGTTTAAAGTTACTTTTAACAGTGTAGTTTATTATCTGACCTGAGCCGAGTCCGGATCTGATGAAGATGATGATGAAGATGAAGATTCAGTGACTGGAGACGCCTGGAACAACAGATTTTAATTAATTAACTCTAGAGAATCAGATTAATTATAATAAGAAGAATTAACGATGTTTTTACGTGTGAAGTCGACTTGAACGGATTCATCTTGTTCATCAAACCAACTTTCTGCTGTTAGACACAGAAAAATGAGAAAAAACATTCATTAAATCACAGGAAATGGTTTAATGTGTCTGTAATTAAATAAATAAAAAGGTTTTAAATACGTAAAAAGGTCAAAAAACAGATAAAACAGAAATTAAAAAGACTAAATAATTAGATAAATAGAGGATATTATAATAAATAGTCAGAGTTACGTAAAAATGTGATTAAAAAAAGGCAAAAATATGAGAAAATAATAAAATAATATAAAATAATAAAAAAGTCATTAATGATGAAATGAGAAGCTGAAAATATTAAATAAGTTTCTTAAAAAATTCAATAAAAGATATAAATAGATTGAGAACATTTAAAAATCATTAAAAAGTTCTTAAAAATTAAAATATGAGATTAAAAAGACAAAAAAATAAGATAAATAGATAATAGTGATTATTATGAGAATTATAAAAATACTAATTAATGAAAAATACCTGAATTTATTTTTAGAAAAGTGATTAAAATAAATATAAATAAATATAATAATAAATATAATAATAATATAATGAGAAAAATAGATGTTATAAATAGATTGAGAACATTTTAAAAAATCATTAAAAAGTTCTTAAAAAATAAGTAAAATATTAAATAAAAATATGAGATTAAAAAGACAAAAAATAAGATAAATAGATATTAAAATAGTCGTAATTATTAAATACAAAAAGTAAAAATAGTTTAAATAATTTGACTAAAAATTCAAAAATACCAAATTTTTTTTATGTGATTAAAAAAATGATAAAAAATGATTTAATTTATTTATGAGATAAAAATCTGAAAATAGTAAATATTTAAATATTTATTTTATATATTAAATATTTTAAAAATTAGATAAAAGACAAAAAAATAAGATAAATAAATATGATAAATGGTTGTAATTATAAGATAAAAATTTAAATACTAATGAGTTAAAAAAATAATTAAAAATTATTTATTTTAATTATGATAAGAAGCTGAAAATACAAAGAGTTTTAAAAAAATTAAAAATGAGGAAAAATAGACAAGATTAAATATTTAAAAGTTTTTAAAAAATAAGTAAAAGGTGAAAAAAAATAAGATAAAAACACAAATTTATTTTAAGAAAAAAGATGATAAATTTAATTTAAACACTAAGATTGTCTGAAGAATAAAGTCACATCAGAAGGAAAATACTCAAGTAAAATATTTAAAAAATCAAGATTATACTTAAATATATAATAGAATTAAGCTGCAACACACACACACACTAATAACACACACACACACACTAATAACACACACACACACACTAATAACACACACACACACACACCCCGTGTGTGTTTACCTGCTGTTCGGGTCTCGGTGGAAGTTGTTGTTGACTTGAAGTTGTTGAGTTTTTATCTTTTCTGACGAACATGATGCTGAAATATTAACTGGACAATAAGAAGGAAGCGTTTTAACAAAGTGTCGATAAAGTTTTATTTTACTCCTTTAAACCTTAGAAAGAATAAAACGAGTGAAAACCAGTTTGTCTGGGTTTTTATTTCCTGGATCCTGAGTTTTTGTCTCTGATGAAACTTGATGCTACAGAAAAATACAGTTCATGTGTGTGTGTGTGTGTGTGTGTGTGTGTGTGTGTGTGTGTGTGTGTGTGTGTGTGTGTGTGTGTGTGTGTGTGTGTGTGTGTGTGATAACAGTGTTTATGTATAAACTAGTGAAGTGACAGAAACTGAACTGAGGCTGAATTTCAGACAAAGGTCACGTTGTTATTTAGAGGAATTCACTGAATATTCATTAAGGTCAGAGATAAAAGGAGGAAACATTTGATTCATCAGTTTTTATCAGTTTCTGTCACTGATTCAACTTCAGAAGAAACGACCTGAATGTTTTAAACCAGTAAAAAGGTTTTTAACGTCAGACGTTTTTACAAAAACAAGATTCAACTGAGACGAAATCAACTAAACACGGAGATAAAAATAGACAGACAAAAAACTGACAAAGAAGATGAAAGAGAAAAAGATGAAAGAGAAGATGAAAGACATCCAGAGACAAAAAAGACAGAGACACAGACCAAAGAAAAACGACAAAAACAAAAATGACACAAAACTAGAGACAAGAAATGTCTAAAAAGAGACAAAAACAGAGACAAAAGAGACAAAAAGACAAAACACTGACTAAGAAGACAAAATGACAAAAATACAAAGATGAAAAAGGACAGAGACCAAAAAAGACACAGAACCAAAGACACAGACTAAAGAGATAAAGACACAAAAATAGACAAAGAAAACTAAGAAGACAGATGAAATGAACTAGAGACAAAAAATGACTAAAAAAAGACAAAAAAAGACAGAGGTAAAAGGACAAAGACAAAAAGACAGAGATAAAAAGACAGAGATAAAAAGACAGAGATAAAAAGACAGAGATAAAAAGACAGAGATAAAAGGACAGAGATAAAAAGACAGAGATAAAAGGACAGAGATAAAAGGACAGAGATAAAAAGACAGAGATAAAAAGACAGAGATAAAAAGACAGAGATAAAAGGACAGAGATAAAAGGACAGAGATAAAAAGACAGAGATAAAAAGACAGAGATAAAAGGACAGAGATAAAAGGACAGAGATAAAAGGACAGAGATAAAAGGACAGAGATAAAAAGACAGAGATAAAAGGACAGAGATAAAAGGACAGAGATAAAAGGACAGAGATAAAAAGACAGAGATAAAAGGACAGAGATAAAAGGACAGAGATAAAAAGACAGAGATAAAAGGACAGAGATAAAAAGACAGAGACAAAAAGACAGAGATAAAAAGACAGATAAAAGGACAAAGACAAAAAGACAGAGATAAAAGGACAGAGATAAAAGGACAAAGACAAAAAGACAGAGATAAAAGGACAGAGACAAAAAGACAGAGATAAAAGGACAGAGACAAAAAGACAGAGATAAAAAGACAGAGATAAAAAGACAGAGATAAAAGGACAGAGATAAAAGGACAGAGATAAAAAGACAGAGATAAAAAGACAGAGATAAAAGGACAGAGATAAAAGGACAGAGATAAAAGGACAGAGATAAAAGGACAGAGATAAAAAGACAGAGATAAAAGGACAGAGATAAAAGGACAGAGATAAAAGGACAGAGATAAAAAGACAGAGATAAAAGGACAGAGATAAAAGGACAGAGATAAAAAGACAGAGATAAAAGGACAGAGATAAAAAGACAGAGACAAAAAGACAGAGATAAAAAGACAGATAAAAGGACAAAGACAAAAAGACAGAGATAAAAGGACAGAGATAAAAGGACAAAGACAAAAAGACAGAGATAAAAGGACAGAGACAAAAAGACAGAGATAAAAGGACAGAGACAAAAAGACAGAGATAAAGACAGAGACAAAGGCTTAGACAAAAAAACTGACTAAAAAGACTGAGACAAAGACATAGAGACAAAAAGAGACAGAAACAAAATGACAGAAACAGAAAAGACTGAGACAAAAATGACTAAGAAGACAAAATAGACGCAGAACTAGAGACAAAAAAATACAACGTAAATCTACTAATAAAACGCAGTAATAAGGACTGACAGAAGTAGAAGTACTCTCAGTAGAAGTAGAAGTACTCACAGGGAAGTAGAAGTACTCCCAGTAGAAGTAGAAGTACTCCCAGTAGAAGTACTCACAGTAGAAGTACTCACAGTAGAGGTACTCACAGTAGAAGTAGAAGTACTCCCAGTATTAGTACTCCCAGTAGAAGTAGAAGTACTCACAGAGAAGTATTAGTACTCCCAGTAGAAGTAGAAGTACTCACAGAGTAGTAGAAGTACTCCCAGTAGAAGTACTCTCAGTAGAAGTAGAAGTACTCACAGAGTAGTATTAGTACTCCCAGTAGAAGTACTCCCAGTAGAAGTAGAAGTACTCACAGAGTAGTATTAGTACTCCCAGTAGAAGCAGTAACAGGATCACAGCTGGAGTCAAACCGGTTCAACAACCAGCTTCAGCTTCTGTTTCTGTCACTTTCAACAACTTTGCTGCTTTTTCCGCAGCTGAAAAGCATCAACGCGCACGCGCACACGTGCGCAAGAACGCACAGGCGCGCGCGAGAACGCTGCAAAATAAAAACAATAAAGTTTAAAGATTTTTAAAAAAAAGAAGAAGAAGAAAAAAAAGAGTTGTTTTCATCAGCAGCGGAAGGTCACCTGTAGGGGGGCGTGGCTAGTTTCACCAGAGAGGGGGCGGGGCTAGTTTCATCACAGGGGGGCGGGGCTAGTTTCATCACAGAGGGGCGGGGCTTGTTTCATCCTGTTCCTCAGCAGGTGTAAAGTAAATTTACTCCCTGAAGTACTAATACACAGTAAAAATACTTCATAAGTTGAAGTTCTGTGATAAATATCATGTAGTTAAAATATAAAACAGTACTTAGTACTACTGAAGTAGTACTTTAATGCAGTATTTGTTGTTGAATATTATTTATCAAATATTATTTATTGAGTATCATTAAAAGTATTATTGATTATTATTTAGAGCATTTATTAAGTATTATAATATTGATAATAAATATATGTATTAGTATTATAATATAGTATTATTTAAATATAATTCAGAGTATTATTTATATTATTATTTATTATATTATTTATTATTATTATTATATAAGTACTACACTATATTAATAGTTATTTATAAGATTTATTGTAGAGTATTCAGATTATTATATTATAGAATATATTATATATATATATTAGTAGTACTAGTATTTATTGAGTAATATTTAAGTACTATTAAATAATTTATTTAGAATATTATTTAATGAGTACAAATCAGAATATTTGAGTATTATTAATTTATTATTCAGATTATTATTTATTCAGTAATATTTATTAAATATTATTATTTATTATTATTCATTTATTATTATTCAGATTATTATTTATTCAGTAATATTTATTAAATATTATTTATTATTATTCATTTATTATTATTCAGATTATTTTTTATTCAGTAATATTTATTAAATATTATTATTTATTATTATTCATTGATTTTTATTTAGATATTTTTTGGAGTAATATTCATTAAGTACTATTCAGAATATAATTAATTGAGTACTAATATTAATAAAAGTATTATTCATTATTAATATTTAGTACTATTCAGAGTATTAGTTATATTTATTATTCAGATATTATTTAGAGTATCATTCAGTCATTTATTTATATTATTCAGTCATTTATTTATATTATAGAGTATAATTAGAATATAATTGTATTTATTCAGTGGTTGTTTGTGTCTTTATGGAAATAAACAGGAAGAGAATGAAGGTGACAAACATTTTATTCACAGATTCATTTTTTCCATTAAATATTTAAACATATTAAATATTTATAATTTCATTCAGACATTTGATTTATTTACCCTGAAGCAACAAAACAGGAAGAAACAGAGTAAATATAAATATAAATATGTTTTAAAAAGAGAAAAACCTGAAAAAACTCATTTATTATAAAGTTATTCACCATAAGACTGAAGACAAGTGATGAGTGATTCATTAAAATCATTCATAAAGTTACTAAACTAAATATTAACATATTTTAACCTGCTGGGATTTTAGCATTTTACAGATTTTACAGAAACTGAAGCGGAAAATATAAAAATCCACCAGTTGATTAAATATATTCTTCTTCTTCAGACGTTTAACCACAGATCAACAGACTGAAAAGTGTAAAACATTCAAATAAATATGTTTAAATTAACGATTTTAACTCAATAAACTGTTTAATTCATGTTTTATATATAGATTTTATATCAGTTCCTGTTTCAGCCACCAGGGGGCGGAGCTTCCCCACAAATAACAACCAACCACAGCAGCCATCTTTATTCTGTTAATAAATATGATTGATTAGTTGATTGATCAATCTGTTACATGTTCCTTGTTGCCTCTGTGGTAAATTAATAAAGATGATTGATTAGTGTATGATTGATTGTAATGATTGATTAGTTCCATGTGGCGTCTGTGGTCGTAAAGTTAATTGATTCAGTGATTGATCGATTGATTAGGCCACATGTTGCCTGTGGTCCGTTAATAAAGATGATCGATTCGTTGATTGATCAATTGGTCTCTGTGGTTAATTAATGAAAAGGATTGATTAGTGGAGTGGTTTATTGATCGGTCAAATGTTACCCAAGGCCTCTGGCATCAAAAATATATAAAGATGATTGATTAGTTGATTGATTGATGGGTCACGTGTTCCCTGTGGTCTGTGTCGTCAGATAATAAAGATGATTGATTAGGTGATTAATTGGTCACATGTCCCCATGGCCTCTATGATCAGTTAATAAAGACGATTGATTAGCTGATTGATCTGTGGGTCACATGCTCCCTGTGGCCTCTATGATCAGTTAATAAAGACAATTGATTAGCTGATTGATCTGTGGGTCACATGCTCCCTGTGGCCTCCTGCAACTCCTCCCTGATGGCGTTGAGCTCCACGACGGCGTCGTTGAGGACGTTGGCGACGGTTTTGATCCTCGCCACCACCTCCTTCTTGCAGCCTTTCTTCAGCTCCCGCGAGTCCTTGGTGAAGAACTGGTCCATCCCGTTGAAGAGGCCCTGCACCGCCGCCACGGCGCCGTCCGTCACCTCCGTGGCCCTCAGCACCGACGAGTCCACCATGCTGATCATCTGCACGGCGCGACGCACCTCCCAGTCCGCCGAGTAGTGCTGGGTGCCGGACCGGAGGAAGGGGTGTCCGCGGAGCCGGTACAGGCCCTGGTTCACGAAGTGCAGGATCTTCCCGATGTTCAGCAGGTCGTCCTCATACTCCAGCAGCACCGTCTCCACCTGGAACAAACGCCACGGCGCCGTTAAGCTGAGTTTATAAGGTAACATCAGGTAAATGGGGCCACTTTTTTGGTAAATCGCTTGGGATTTAATAAGTTATACCAAATATAGTTCCCTAAGACCCCAAAACCACCACTGAATCATCGTTAGCTCGCCTTCTTCCGGTCGTGTGTGTTGTTGACGTTGTCCGAGATGGCGGCGGAGGCCGAGGTGATGCCGCCGGCTGTGGCCACGCCCACTCCCACCGCCGTGACGATGAGGGAGGCGCCGAAGGTGATGGGCGCCAGGGCCAGGCCGGTGATGGCCGCCACGCCGCCCACGGCCGTGGTCGTGCCGCCCGTGATCCCGGCGATCTTGGCCTTATGGTGGAAGTCATTGATGTCGTCGGCGATGGCGTGCAGCGTGATGATGGACTGCCACAGAACCTCGGCGCGCTCCGTGAAAACCTTGTTGAAGACCCGCAGGCCGTGGTGCACCTTGTTGGCCAAGACGGTGAAAGACCTGATGGATTCAGGTGCAGAGAGGCGTTTTATTAGGGACACGGTCATACTGATACCTGTATCATCAACACCTGTACCTCTACTGATACCTGTATCATCAACACCTGTACCTCTACTGATACCTGTACCAACACCTGTACCTCTACTGATACCTGTACCAACACCTGTACCTCTACTGATACCTGTATCATCAACACCTGTACCTCTACTGATACCTGTACCAACACCTGTACCTCTACTGATACCTGTACCAACACCTGTACCTCTACTGATACCTGTACCAACACCTGTACCTCTACTGATACCTGTATCATCAACACCTGTACCTCTACCGATACCTGTACCAACACCTGTACCTCTACTGATACCTGTACCAACACCTGTACCTCTACTGATACCTGTATCATCAACACCTGTACCTCTACCGATACCTGTACCAACACCTGTACCTCTACCGATACCTGTACCAACACCTGTACCTCTACTGATACCTGTACCAACACCTGTACCTCTACTGATACCTGTACCAACACCTGTACCTCTACTGATACCTGTATCATCAACACCTGTACCTCTACTGATACCTGTACCAACACCTGTACCTCTACTGATACCTGTATCATCAACACCTGTACCTCTACTGATACCTGTATCATCAACACCTGTACCTCTACCGATACCTGTACCAACACCTGTACCTCTACCGATACCTGTACCAACACCTGTACCTCTACTGATACCTGTATCATCAACACCTGTACCTCTACCGATACCTGTATCATTACCTGTACCTCTACCGATACCTGTATCATTACCTGTACCTCTACTGATACCTGTATCATCAACACCTGTACCTCTACTGATACCTGTACCAACACCTGTACCTCTACTGATACCTGTACCAACACCTGTACCTCTACTGATACCTGTACCAACACCTGTACCTCTACCGATACCTGTATCATCAACACCTGTACCTCTACCGATACCTGTATCATTACCTGTACCTCTATAGATACCTGTACAGGTATCAATCCTCACCCTCAGCACCGACTTGTACTGGTATAGATACCTGTACTGGTACCTGTAGAAATACAACTAATACCTGTACCAACACCTGCACCTGTGCTGACACCTGTATCGTTACCTCATTAACACCTGCAGCATATGATACCTGTACAGGTGTAGATGATGTATGGAATAATAAAAGAAATTCAAAGTAACTTTATGCGTAACGGTGTAACGTTTTGGAATAAATTGGTGTGACTGGTCAGAAACAGACATACTTGTACTCGTCCTCATGAAGGACTTTCTCCTCCTCGTCTGACGGAACCTCGTCCCACTCTGAAAAGACACCAGGGTCAGGTTTTTAAAGCAGATATAAGGAGAATATTATGGGATGTTCCTGATGAATAGAGCATGTGAAGGACTCACTCTCCACCGTGTACCACCACTCCATCAGGCTGTCCGTGTCCTGCACCAAACGACAACATGTTAGCATCAGCAGCAGCAGAATTACAGGAATTTTGCAGGAATTAATGGGAATAAACACAAAATTTACAGAATTGAACGTTAGCCCTCAACAGGGAACTTAAATATAGTAAAATATAAACTATATTGCAGCATAATATTGGCTAAAACAACCAGACATGAGCTGCTCAGCTACTACTGCAGCAGCTAATGGTATTTTTTGGTTTTCCTAAACGCTGCTGTGGACGAGTTATGACCTGAACATTCACCACGATATGAGATAATAACGATAATATTACGAGACGTGAAGCAAATACTCAGGATCTACTTTCTGGAGTATGAAGTCCGGCTTTACGTTGAAATCTCGTAACGTTACAGTTATTATCTCATATCGTGGTGAATGTTCTGGTTAGAACTCGTCCAAGACTGTGTTTTTTGTGTATTTGGTGAGTTTGAGGAGGTAAAGCCAGATCCATTAAGTTACTGGTTCCCATGAGCCTCTGGGACTGACCCCATCCTCGTCTCCGTCCTCCAGACCAGCCAGAGTTCTCTCGTCCCTCTGAGCCGCTCTCCACTCGGCCTGGACGCAGGAAAACAAACATGAAGCTGCAGCTGCGTCTCTGAGGATCAGTGACATGCTGCTGAACCGGTTCACTCACATGTCAGAGCAACACGTCACATGTATGTTCAGGTAATACGAGTTAATGATGGACGCTGGGAATCAGCAGGGAAGTAACAGCTGATCAGTGATCAATAGTCTAATTAATACACAATAATCAGGGATAATGTGAGACTCAGTGGATTTTATATGTTTGTGTTATAAACAGCTGAGTCATAAACATGTAAATAACAACATCTCTAACTTATTGTTGGTGGAACTTGTTTCATAATATCATAGAAAGTTATATAACATTTTAAAACGTTACAGAACGTTATAGAACATTCAGGAACATCATAAAACGTTTTAAAAGAGAATGTTATAAAACGTAGAACGTTATAAAATGTTATAAAATGTTATAAAATGTTATAAAATGCTATAAAATGTTATAAAATGCTATAAAATGTTATAAAACGTTGTAGAACGTTATAAAATGTTATAAAATGTTATAAAACGTTATAAAATGTTATAAAATGTTATAAAATGTTATAAAATGTTATAAAACGTTGTAGAACGTTATAAAATGTTATAAAATGTTATAAAATGTAATAAAATGTTTCAGAATGTTATAAAACAAATTATATAACGTTATAAAATGTTAACGATATAAAATGTTGCAGAACATTATTAAATGTTATAAAATGTTATAAATCATTATAAAATGTTTCAGAACGTTATTAAACGTTTCAGAACGTTATAAAACCATTATAAATCATTTCAGAACGTTTCAGAACATTATTAAATGTTATAAAACGTTCCAGAAGGTTATAAAACATTTTAAAATGTTTCAGAATGTTCCACACAGAACCATTATTTCAGATAAACCATTATTTCAGATAAACCATTATTTCAGATAAACCGTCGACCACAGTCAGACGTGTTCAACCAAACGCTGACGGATCATTTCCATCATCATCGTTTCCTAGAGACGAAGCAGTAAAACGAACCTGAGCAGCTTCTGACAGGAAGTCGCTGCAGGCGGCTCCAGGAGGATCCTCATACTCCACATCTTTACTCTGGTGGACGGAGAAAAGAGAATGAATCTGTGTTTCAGACCCTGTAAATGATGAGGAGTGACACCTCCCTGTCTCACCTTAGCTTTGTGCCTCTTCAGACCTTTGAGTTTCAGCAGCTTCTTCTGTTAAAGAGGATAAATCATGTTTAATCATCTACTTTAAAGCAGCAGCAGCAGCAGGACTGTCAGGGTTCATTTAACCTGTTTGCAGACGTCCAGCTCGTCCTCGTCCAACTCGTCCTGCGTCTGTCCACAGAAATCTGCTCCGTCCTCACAGAAGCTGTCCTACAGAACACAGACGCAGAAAAACTGTCAGCAGCAGAATCAGTGGAAGGATCCAGGTTTAAAGAAGCCGTCAGAAGTTACTGATCCTCATCGGTGTCAGATGAACATCGACTGCTTGATGTCGACTTAGTTTAACGAACAAATGTAAAAAACTACATCACAAAAAAAACGACATCACAAACTAAAAAACACAAAAACTACAAGATGACATACAAAAAAAGTCACGAATCAAACTAAAAAACTACAAAACTACACCAAAAACTAAGCAAAACACATATTGAACTAAAGAAAACTTAATCACAAACTAAAAAACACTATATCACTAAATGTGATGTAGTGTTTTGTTTTCCTACAGTTTGTGATGGGTTTTTTCAACAAACTAAAAAAACTACATCACGAACTGTAATAAAATAAAAAAAACTGTGATGTAGTTTTTTAGTTTCCTATAGTTTGTGATGTAGTTTATTTTTATACAAACTAATAAATCTACATAAAACTGTAAAAAAAAGTACAAAAAACTACATCACGAACTGTAATAAAAACAACTAAAAACGACTGTAGGAACTGTAGGAAAACAAAAAACTACATCACAAACTGTAAAAAAAAAATCACAAACTACAAAAACTACATCACAAACTGTAGAAAAAAAACTACATCACAGTTTTTTATTTTTTCAAACTAATAAATCTACATAAAACTGTAAAAAACTACAAAAAACTACAAAAACGACATCACGAACTGTAATAAAAACAACTAACTGTAGGAACTGTAGGAAACAAAAAACTACATCACAAACTAAAAAAAAATAAAAAACTGATGTAGTTTTTTTTTCTACAAACTAATAAATCTACATAAAACTGTAAAAAACTACAAAAAACTACAAAAAACTACAAAAAACGACATCACGAACTGTAATAAAAACAACTAAAAACGACTGTAGGAACTGTAGGAAAACAAAAAACTACATCACAAACTAAATAAAATACTGTGATGTAGTTTTTTAGTTTCCTATAGTTTGGTGATGTAGTTTTTTTCTACAAACTAATGAATCTACATAAAACTGTAAAAAACTACAAAAAACTACAAAAAACTACAAAAAACGACATCACGAACTGTAAAAAACAACTTAAAAAAACACTGTAGGAACTGTAGGAAAACAAAAAACTACATCACAAACTGTAAAAAAAAAAAAAAAAAATCACAAACTATAAAAAACTACATCAAACTGAAAAGAAACTAAAAAACGACATCACAAAATAATAAAATACTGTGATGTAGTGTTTTAGTTTCCTATAGTTTGTGATGTAGTTTTTTTTCTACAAACTAATAAATCTACATAAAACTGTAAAAAACTACACCACGAACTGTAAAAAAAACGACTGTAGGAACTGTAGGAAAACAAAAAACTACATCACAAACTGTAGAAAAAAATCAAACTACACAAACTACATCACAAACTAAAAAAAAATAAAAAACTGTGATGTAGTTTTTTTTTCTACAAACTAATAAATCTACATAAAACTGTAAAAAACTACAAAAAACTACATCAAACTGAAAAGAAACTAAAAAACTACATCATTAACTGTAGAAAAACTAAAAAACGACATCATAAACTAAAACAAATACATCACAAGCTGTAAGTCTGTGCTGTGTGAAGGTTATTATGGTTATTGATCAGCATTGATGAGTATTGATGAGTATTGATCAGTATTGATGAGTATTGATGAGTATTGATGAGTATTGATCAGTATTGATCAGCATTGATGAGTATTGATGAGTATTGATCAGTATTCATGAGTATTGATGAGTATTGATCAGTATTGATCAGCATTGATCATACGTCAGCTGTCTGGTGTCGGCTGAGTTCCTCCTGGTTGATCTTAGTTCTGCGGGGGAGGGGAACTGGAGCTTTGTGTTTGAACGGCTTCTGATGACAAGAAGAAGAAGAATAGCTTTTATTAACTGTACTAATTATAATATAGATTAATTAACTGTAGTAATTATAATATACATTAATAACCTGCATTAATTCTAATGTACTGAGTATATTAGTGAGTTTTTACCGGTTTACAGTAGTCCGTATCATACAGGTCTTCATCAGCTGAACAGCTGCTCCTCTTGGCCTCAGACAACATGTCGTCCTGTTAGAAAAAAACAATCAGACTCAACAACAACAACAACAACAACAACAACATCAGCAGCAGCAGCAGCAGCAGCAGCATCTTTACCTTGGAGCTGCGACGAACCAGCTGCAGCAGCAGATTCTTCTTCGTCGGTTTCTTCTGTTTGACGAAAGAAATTGAGTGAAACCAGGAGATAAAAGGTTGAACGATGCAGAGCGAGAATAAATAAATAGATAAATAAATAGATAAATAAATAAATATTGGATGAGTTACTGGTCTACAGTCGTCTGGACGCTGAACTTCCTCCTCTGCTGCTGATTCCTGCAGGAACTCATCACCACAAACAGCCTGAAAACAACACAAATACATTCAAATCAACCAAAAACACATTAACGGACAATAACATGAGTGAAGAATAGAACCTTGGTAGTGGAGTAAAGTCTGTGATCTTCATCCTTCTCCTCATCCTCAAACATGTCCGTCTGATGCAGAAAAACACAGAAAACACTGAAAAAACCTAATAATAGAAGCTGTGTTGATGTGAACTCAGTGAGTTCAGTGTTACCTGTGATTTATAAAACCTGTAGTTTTACCTGTGATTTCTTACGAGTGGAACAGACATGAGCAGCAGAAACATCGTCCTGAGTTTTATCCTGAGAGGAAAAAACACAAAAACAAAAAACTACCTGAGGAATTTCTGTAAAGTCAAACTGTAAAGTCTTTGTAGTGTTTTAGTTTTTGTTAGATGTTGTTTGATGTAGTTTTTTAGTTATTGTAAGTTGAAATACAAAGTCCCTGTAAAGTAAATTCTGTGTAAAGTCTCTGGAAAGTAAATTCTGTGTAAAGTAAATTCTGTGTAAAGTCCCTGTAAAGTAAATTCTGTGTAAAGTCCCTGTAAAGTAAATTCTGTGTAAAGTCCCTGTAAAGTAAATTGTCTGTGTAAAGTCCCTGTAAAGTAAATTCTGTGTAAAGTCCCTGTAAAGTAAATTCTGTGTAAAGTCCCTGTAAAGTAAATAGTCTGTGTAAAGTGGACCAAACGTGTTTGACAGTACTAAAGCAGCCTGATGTATGAAGTGAAGACGTCGGTACCTTCTCTACAGTGATGGTGAATCCTCTGTGTGGCACAAACCGGATCTTCATCTTCTTCTTTCCCTTCTGGAGACGAGAGACTGTGTGAATGTTCATCTACATCATCAGTTATTATGATGTCACAAATGTACGTACGAGTTTATAATTATAAAACATCTCAAACCTCTTTGTGTTGACTTTCTCCTCCGTCCTCCTCTTCCTCACCGGTGCTGTCTTTGTTCATCAGAGTCCCCTGATGATGAAGACTACATGTTAGCATCGCTAACGACAAAAATAAAAACTACATCACAAACTACAAAAATACAGTAAACTAAACAAAAACACATCCTAACTACATCCTAATTGAAGTCAATAGTGATCTATAATCAATGATTGATCTATAATCAATGCGTTTTATTCATTTACCTCCGACCATCGTCGTATGATGGAGGTCTTCCTCTTTACTCCATCGTCCTGCTGTAGCAGCGTCAGAGTCAGGACCAGGACCGGGACCAGGACCAGGACCAGGACCAGAGTTAATGTGGATCAATGCAGTTTAATCATAATTAAATGAATAAATCCACCGACCTGCTGCAGCTTAGACTCTTTAGACTCTGCAGAGTTCAGACTCTTCTCGTCCTGAATCGTTGAGTTGGTGGACGACCTCCTCAGCAGCTGATTGACTTTAGCCTTAATTAGCGTCTTCTGCTGTTAGACCAGTCAATAATTAATCAATAATCAACGTTATTAATATTCTCCAGGGACACAGAAACTCACCCTGTGGTCCGACCCGCTCTGATCTCCGTCCTCGTTCTCGGAACCAAAATCCTGAAAAAAAAAAAAAAACACCACAACTTCCCTTTAAATTCATAAACATGTTTGACAAACCATCAGTAAATATGGAAAATCTCCACAACTACAAGGACTTTGGACATAAATGTGGTGTCGAAACAAATCTACAACATGTGGATGACTAGAAAAAAGTCAGAATTAATTCATGTTAATGTGACAGAGCAAATAAAACTAGTATATTGCAAAAAAAAAAAAATCAATCTCTGCCTAAAAAAACCTCCTGTTTTACAGTAAATATCATGTTAGGAGTATGAGAATTCAATCTCAATCTCTTCAAATGACCTTTGACTAGCATTAGCATTAGCATCAGCATTAGCATTAGCATCAACTTCATCATCAGCAGCAGCATCTGTATTAGTATCAACGTTAGCATCAACATCTGTATTGTCATCAGCATTAGCGTCAACATTAGCATTAGCTTCAACATCAGCATTAGCATCAACATTAGCATCAGCATTAGCATCAACTTCATCAGCAGCAGCATCTGTATTAGTATCAACATTAGCATCAACATCTGTATTATCATCAGCATTAGTGTCAACATTAGCATCAGCATTAGCATCAACATTAGCATTAGCATCAGCATTAGCATCAACTACATCATCAGCAGCATCTGTATTAGTATCAACATTAGCATCAACATCTGTATTAGTATCAGCATTAGCGTCAACATTAGCATTATCATCAACATTAGCATCAACCTCATCAGTAGCAGCATCTGTATTAGTATCAACATTAGCATCAGCATTAGCATCAACATTATCATTAGCATCAGCATTAGCATCAACTACATCATCAGCAACAGCATCTGTATTAGTATCAACATTAGTATCAACATCTTTATTATCATCAGCATTAGCGTCAACATTAGCATTAGCATCAACATCAGCATTAGCATCAACCTCATCAGCAGCAGCATCTGTATTAGTATCAACATTAGCATCAAATTCAATCTCTACCTAAAATGACCTTTGACCTTTATCATGGTTAAAATCCTCTATTGTTGGAGCTGAGATGTGACAACAGCAGCATAAATCTTCCTCCTTGGGTTTTATCAGGTTAACATGTTTTTTTTATTTTATATCTTTTTATCTGATCGTTACCTTCGATAGTTTATGCGGCGTCGGTGAAGTTTGGCTCCGCCCCTCTTTTGTGTCATCACAGCATTTCTCCTACAAAATAAAAGCGGTTGAGTTGTGAACCAAACAGCAGACGCTGCCAGAGCATCGGCTGGCGTCATTTACCTTGGAGCCTCTTCTGGAGATGATGGACACCTTAAACTTCTTGTCTTTTTTCTGCAACGATAAACAAAATTATAAAAAACAATAAAAACAAGTAAACAGGAAACATCAAAGCGGATTAAACCTGAGATTAAAACTCAGACGTCAGCGTCTTTAACACATAAAAACTTTCTAAACAGGAAGATTTTCAGGCCTGTTTTTAGAAAGAAATGTCATTTTTTTACTGTAATATTCAAAAAACTTTATTATTTTAATCAAAAACAAAAGTAACATTAAAGAATAAAGTGACTTTAGGCCATTTTCTACTACTACTACTACTTTAACATTAATTTTAGCTAAATTAAACTCCTTTTTCATCACTTTCCCAGCTCTTATTTTCCCGTTTTTTCCTCCAACGTCCAGTTTTAACGACTTTTAAAACCTGAGATGTGGTGAATGTTATTATTTAATGGACTGAAGATCCTCTAACTTCCTTTATTTCTTCATATTTGGCCGCATATTTATAGGATTTATCGATATGTACAGCACTTTATATTAAATTACTATTAAAATCAGGGTTTACCACATAGACCATTGTGTGGTGCAGCGCCACAGAATGAAAACCAAGTGCCACAGATTGATTAAAGATCCTGGAACCTCCTTTATTTCTGTATATTTGGCTGCATATTTATTCTTGAAGCAGCCTCCATCATAAAAGCTGCTAAATTTGCCAGTTTTTTAAATCCTAACACAACGATCTTTATAGCAGAGATGACTCTTGTACCTTGCCGTGAGCTCCGGATCCGTCCTGGTCTTCTCCACTTCCTCCGTCAGAATCCGCCTTCGCCTGAGAGAAAGTTGCTGCTTTTTATTCTTTTCTTACAAACAGACACTGAGAAGAGGAGTTAACCGTCTCACCTTCAAGGATTCTCTGCGTAGCCTCAGAGTTCCGGGCTTTAATTGGAGAAAATAAATGAACATCAGCTGAAATATCTGCCGTTTGTTTTTAATGGAAAGTTTTAGCAGCAGACGGTTGAAGGGACAAAAAGGTGCAGAGTGAATTTTAAAAATGTGGTTTTACTGGTTTGAAGTCGGGGTTGATCTCAGGGCTGTTCTCAGGCCAGTCCTCCACACACCGCTCCTGCTCCGGGGATCACAACAGACTGGTTAGATCGTCCTGGTCCTGGTTTCTGGGAGACCAGGACCTGTGGTTTGTTCAACCTTGTTTTAATGACTTTTCTCCTCCAATGAACTAGAAGCATAAGTCCAACAACTCAGACTCTGTTTAGTCAGACTTAATTTAGCTCATAGGCCACATACACTAGAATTTGATGGAAGAATTACATCATAAATATTAAAAACTTCAATGAAACAGGACCAAACTCTCTTAAAAACACGTTATGTTGTTAATTACGCTATTAAAACAATGAATAAAATAAATAAAATGTTGCTACAAATGGACTTTCAATTGGACATTGGACTTACTGACTTCACATTTCTATGAAGAAACAGGAACTGGTACATTTTGGCCTAATTGGGCCCTTTAACGGTCCAGTTCTGGCCCCCGGGCCACATGTTTGACATTTATCAGCCCTCGTTGTTCCTTTGACTCAACCCGTTCCTTTCATTGAACTAATAAAACACTGCAGGATTTCTTCATTGTGTTTTAAATCACTGACTCACAGCTTTATTAACATTAGTGTTCAGACTGGACCAACCTGCCCAGTCAGCAGCACGTCCTCAAAGACAAAAGGCTCCGGTTCCACCACTGCAGGTGCTGCAGGTGCTGCAGGTGCTGCAGGTGCTGCAGGTTTTTCCTTTGAAGGAGATGAAATGATGTTTAATCCACAGATTATTCTTCATTATTCTATAATTAGAGCATAGAACACCATCATTTACTGCCTGCGTTCGCGTCTTGCGTCGGCGAATCGCTGTCCTTTGTCTGAAACCTAATTCAGGAGACATTTTGGGTTCAGTCGGTTCAGATTCAACCTAAACAGCACCAGACAGACAGAGATTGTTAATCTAAGAGTTTAAATTAATCTGAGACACTTTACTGGGTTTGCTGCTGGACTTACTGGTTTGGGTGGTTTGGGCGCTGGTTTGGGTGGTGGTTTGGGCGGTCTGGATGGTATTCCTGGCCTTGGTGGTCTAGTTCGAGGTAGTGGCTTTGGCGGGCGTTTGAAGTTCTGCACCTGAAAGTTTGATATTGAAAGAAGCTGTAAAAGTACTGGTCTGAATTATAACCGGAATCTGTTCGTACATAACATCGTAACTCAGCACATACATGGTACATTTCTGGAGACTGGCTGGGCGACAATGACTGGCTGGAGGACAGGGACAGGTTAGGGGACTCAGGCAGGTTGGGAGATCCGGACAGGTTGGGAGACCTGGACAGGTTCCTGGCCTGGCTGAAGGGAGTCGGTTGAAAAACGTCATGTTTGGATCCATGAGGTGTCGTCAACAAAACCTCCTGCGGAAGGTTGGAGGACTTGGTGTGGACAGCTGATATAGACCCTGATGGGGTAGTCTCGAACAGATCGGGAGACAGAGTGTCCAGGTCCACGTGCGATGGACCGCTGAGGGAAGGTGAGGAGAAGGCCCCTTTAGAGGTCTTCTTGAACACATCTACAGGTTGGAAAGGATCTGGAGTCCCGTTGGAAACATCCTGGAAAGGTTCCTTGAAACCGGAGAAGTCCTGGAATAAATCGGTCGTCATGGGACTTGGGAACGGGTCAAATGAGTTTGTGGAGGATGGTGAAAACACATCCAGATCCTCCACGGACCTCTTTGACCTTACGACAACTTCAGGTGAAACAGTTTCTGCAGCCATGGCAGAATAAAACGGATTTGGTACTGTACGTTCTGGGAAGTGGAACAGATCAGCTTCATTATTTGAAGGAGGATTAAATGGATCCGTAAAGACGCTTTGAGGTTTCTCAAAGAGGTTTCCCTCCTCAGTTTGTGCAGGGTGGCGTGAAGCCTGGAACAGATCCTGCACTCCACCGTTAAACAGGTCAGATGCTGGTTGGAAGCTGTTTGAGCAGTTCTGAGTCAGAAAAGGATTTGTCCTGAAGTTGTCGGGTGAGTTCAGGGAGACGTGCCGGGGCCCGTCGGCAGATATCTGGAAGAGGTTTTCCACACGGGTCTGGCTGAAGGTCTGGAACAGGTCCTTTTCAGGTTCTGGACATTTGGCTCCATCTTCCACAACCCGAGTCTCAAGCGGTGAACTCTGATACTCGGGTGGAGGTGCAAAGATGGGGTTGAGGCTTTCTTCTCCTGAGGTTTTGCTGCCGACAGATTCCTGATGGCAGAACACATGGCGGTCAAAGACACGTTGAAGAAACGGAACTACTTAGCGGTGATTCAGTGATCCGGTTTACGTACCGAACGTGTATAGAAAGGGTTACCGCCGCCTCCATTCTGATAAACAAATAAAATGAAACAAGAGACGTATCAGATTCACAGAGTGTTGACAGATTCCTCAGACGGAGACAATCAGACTGATAAAAACACACCTGAGGGCTAAAACTGCACTGCTGCAGTCAACAAGATAACAAGATGGTGACACAATGGTGAAAAGAAACAGTAAAAAAAACACAGTGAAATCTTGACTCTGCACATGTTTATACAGCAGCTACACACAAACAAACACACCATGACTGGGATCTGAGCTTAGCCTCTTTAGAAAGACGACGATATGCGTTAATGAAGATGTGAGGATACCTACAACCATGGTCAACGCTAACAGACCTGTCACCTTTGCCAAATTAGCACAAAATAGTGAATATTTAGAGGAATTTGAGGTATTTTATACTGTATAGAGATAAATCTACTGTATTTAAATGTCTGTCATGACTGAGATCTGAGCTCAACCTCCTTAAAAAGAGGGTGAAATGTGTTAATGAAGATGTGAGGATACCTACAACCATGGTCAACGCTAACAGACCTGTCACCTTTCCCAAACTAGCACAAAATAGTGAATATTTAGAGGAATTTGAGGTATTTTATACTGTATAGAGTTAAATCTACTGAATTTACTGTAAACTTCACATGACTGAGATCAGAGCCCAACCTTTTCAAAAAGAGGACGATATGTGTTAATGAAGGTGTGAGGATACCTACAACCATGGTCAACGCTAACAGACCTGTCACCTTTCTCAAACTAGCACTCTTCAGTGAATATTTAGAGGAATTTGAGGTATTTTATTCTGTATAGAGATAAATCTACTGTATTTAAATGTCTGTCATGACTGAGATCTGAGCTCAACCTCCTTAAAAAGAGGGTGAAATGTGTTAATGAAGGTGTGAGGATACCTACAACCATGGTCAACGCAAACAGACCTGTCACCTTTCCCCAACTAGCACAAAGAAGTGAATATTTTGAGGAATTTGAGGTATTTTATACTGTGTGTGAGATAAATCTACTTTAAACTTCACGTGATTGAGATCTGAACTCAACCTTTTTATAAAGAAGACGATATGTGTTAATGAAGATGTGAGGATACCTACAACCATGGTCAACGCTAACAGACCTGTCACCTTTCCCAAACTACCACTCTTCAGTGAATATTTAGAGGAATTTGAGGTATTTTATACAGTGTGTGAGATAAATCTACTTTAAACTTCATGTGATTGAGATCTGAACTCAACCTTTTTATAAAAAAAGGAAGATATGTGTCAATGAAGTTGACCGTGGTCAATGAAAACAGACCTGTCACCTTTCCCAAACTAGCACTCTTCAGTGAATATTTAGAGGAATTTGAGGTATTTTATACTGTATAGAGATAAATCTATTGGATTTAAATGTCTGTCATGACTGAGATCTGAGCTCAACCTCCTTAAAAAGAGGGTGAAATGTGTTAATGAAGATGTGAGGATACCTACAACCATGGTCAATAAAAAGAGAACCTTTACTGGCATGTGCAAAAAGGGAATATTTAGAGGAATTTGAGGTATTTTATACTGTATGGAGTTATATTTAAACTGCGTATTGCAGGTGTTCACCTGCCCAAGGTGGAGCTGATGGTCCATCACATCTGCAGCAGCCGGCAGGTCTCTGAGAAAACCCCCGTCCTGTAGATCGACCAGGAGTTAAAGCACATTCACAGGGCGAAGCGTGGGAACTCAACGCTTCGCGTTCTTCATACATTCCAAGGCACGCGTCACTGGTCAGCAATGTAAACAAATATTTGACAAAACTACAAGATACTACAGGAATGTTCACGCTTGTTGTTCCAACAATTGATTGTTTTTTTCCTGCTAAGCCTGCGTTCAAAGAATAAAACCAAACCGAAGCGTTTGAAGGATATATAGACGTATGCAGACGATACGACGCTTTACGTCACACGTTTGCTTATAAGTCGTCTCTGACCTGTTTGTTCATGGACTCGTTGGCTGTTGATCCACTGGAGTCGGACGTGGAAGAAACAAGAGTCTACGACAAGAGAAAGAGCAGCAAAATAAATCAAAACGCCACCTTTACAGAGAGCATGAGATATAAAAGCATTTGTAGCGGTTTCACCTTGTATTGATTGTGGAAAGAGCTTTGGGAAGCGTTCTTAAGCATATTCTGTATCATCCCAAAACTCTGTAAGCAAAAAGACAGTTGAACCAAAGGAATATTATGGAGTTTTGACCAAGAACAGCTATGAAGACGTCAAAACAACAACTATAACTAGTGCAACGCCCCTAGGACGTATGGATTCCTATAGAAAAGTGGAAGGTTAACTAGATTTATCATGTTTAAATGAAGGTGTTGCATCGTCTTAATAGACAAATTGTACATTGGGTAAGAGGTGGACATACATAGAAAATACAGAGAGACCTGCAAATACAGTTATTGTGAGTCTAGGTGCATTAAAACTGCATTTTGTCATCTTGCCAAACATTATTTGTCACTGTTAACCTTTTACATTCTTTGCTTTATAGATAACATGTGTTGACATGAGCCGGTTTTAGACATATATGTAATAGATTAGTGAAATAAATCAAGACTCAACTGTCAAAACCACAGAATGACATCACAGAAGACTGGATCCTGTGTTATTGTAAAATAGGATCATCAGTCACAGACATGACAGGGGAACACGCGCGCGCAAACACGCACGCGCACTGTACTCACAGAGCGTCTCTCCCTTGAAACTTCTCTCTCTTCATGTTCAGCGTCTTTGTCCTAATATATATATATATATATTTATATATATAAATAAAGCAGAAAAGTAGAAAACGTAAAGCAGATATAATGTGTTCTGTTCTAAAACAGCAGGTTTTACCTGAACAGGTGAGACTCACCTCAGCAGACGTCTCTCCCCTCATGGTTTATTTCCTGCGTCACAAATCAACAAATCCTTATTTCCCGCGTTAATATTAAAGTGTCTGATGAAGTTTCTTCAGCGGTGAGACGCGTCAGTGCGCTCGCGCCGTCCCGTCGGTAATCACCTGTCTGTTTGACGCACCTGCGTCAAGTCAAGCGACTCGTCCAAGCACATCCGGAAGTGCGAATTTCAAAATAAATGTCGCGCGTGATCATCCTGATATAATGCTGCTTCCAGCGGTAGGAAAAAAAAGTGCTAATACAGTAATATGTAAAAGTAAAATACCTACACAAGCAATACGTAGTATTAGCTTTATAAATTTAAAGTATTTAACAAGAAATATTTGTTTTATCCACCTGATATAAATATGACATCATCATATTATTAATTGCATTAAATATTACTTAGATATGATAAAGATGTTTTGAGAAATATAAGTTAGTCTAGTCTAGTATGTGTGTCCAATGTCCATCAGCAATAGGGATATCCTGGTCATGTGACCTCATAAATAGCACGTCCTTCAAAATAAAAGCCTCCTTTTCACGCCCAACTGTAAAAACATAGATTTTATATCAGGGCTTTTTAGAAAAATGAAGATAAAGTAATGGTTGCCATATGGCAACACTATGAAATAGAGGGTCCAGTGGTTTGGTCCAGTGGTTCCCAACCTAAGGGTGGGGACCCTCCAAAGGGTCAGCAGATAAACATAAGGGGTCCTGAGATGATTATTGGGATTAATCTGTTTTTTAATCTAATTGAAAATCTATTCAGTGACTTTCCTCCACTGATAATTCACAACAAAGTCTGAATATTTCCAGTTTGATTCGTTAAACTGATTTTATTTTGAAGGTCACTTCCTTCCGTACGGACTGTTCCACCCTCCAGGTCCAGGTGTGGTCCAGGTGTGTTAACAGATGAATTCTCTCACTCTGACTCATTAAAACGTACAATTTAAATAAAGTTAAACTGATATATCAACATCCTGCAGAGTTAAAGTTTCAATAACTCTGATAAACTTAATAATAATTAATAGTTAAGTGTGATTATAATCAGAAGAGCAAGAATATCAGAGTAAAATGAACCAAATGTGTCTTTAGAGTGAATTAAAAATCTGATGTTGAGCATTTTAAATGGATTTTGGTAAATCATGAGGAGTGAATAAAAGCTATAAATATAGTGTTAAACATGTTATTATGTTGGAAACTGACATGGAAACTCTGATTTTAGATGTGGTGTCACTGTTTGTCCAGCAGGGGGCAGAAGATCTTTAAAGGTTTGATAGCAAAGACTCAAACTGTAGAATTAGGATTTCATGACGTTACTTTTATTAATTAACCTTTATTTAAATAGGAAAAGAAGCCGCTGAGATCCTGAATCTTCTTTTCAAGTGAAATAGTAGCAGGACGAGTAAAAAAAAACAGAGAATTAGAGAATAAAACAGGACCTTTGCAAAAAAAAGTTCAATAAATCATCAATAACAATGAGATGATTTTGTGGCACAATCGTACCCTTTGACCTCTGACCTCTTCTGTGCCTTAAAATACTGAAATTTGACTTTAAGCTGCTCCTGATATTTGACATTCTCCATACGACCCTTACTCAAACTCTTCATTTTATAAACTGAAATATAAACCATGAGTAATACTCAGTGTAGTTCTTTATAAACTAGAACAGAAATGGTTGAAGGGAATAATGATGATGAGCTGTTTGACAATGTTGACTATAAAAATATGTCCATATAAAACCATGGAACCAGATAACTTCTTTATAATAACTTATCTGTCCAGATAACCATCAGAACACACCAGGAATCCTGTACCAATGAGACCAGACATGTGGTTTTAAATCAACTCTATAAACAGAATAATCTAATACAAAGAGATCGAAAGCAAAACTGTCCATTGGGGAATTTCTTCTTCAGTCACGCAGACGGGCGGTTTCGGACTCACCCGGCAACCTTTACAGATGTTATCCGTTGATATAAAGTCCTATTGTTTTATCCACAAAAGGCCAATGAATTGTCTGGGTTACTGCAGCAGTGTGGTGTAGGATGGAGTCCATCAGTCTTTGGTATTACTCAGCTGTTATAGAACCCTGGTTGCTCTGATAGTGGCCTTCAGCTTCTCAGCAGTGTTGAGTCTGGTGTATCTTATCTTCCTCTTCACAATACCCTATAGACCAAGGGTCTCCAACCCTGGTCCTGGAGATCTACCGTGGGTGCAGGTTTTTGTTCCAACCAAGAAGGGACACACCTGATTCTACTAGTCAACCATTAGGGCCATTGCTATAGAGCTTCATTAGTAGAATCAGGTGTGTTCCTGCTTGGTTGGAACAAAAACCAGGGTTGGAGACCCCTGCTATAGACCGTCTCTGGGGTAAAGGTCAGGCGTGTTTTCTGGTCAATTAACAACAGGAACACCATGGTCTTTATACCACCAGCAGCAGTCCAGTCCTTTTCGTCTTTAGCCCAGACTTCTGACACTGCGACAGTCGTCAACTCGTCAGTGATGGTTCTTCAATCACTGACTCCAGCTGCAGTCCACGGTTATCCCTATTGCTTGTACTCTTTTTTTTCTACCACATCCTTCCCTTCACCTCGCTATTAATGTGCTTGGACTTAAACTTCTGTAAAAAGCCAGAATCCTTAGCAATGACCTTTTGAGTCTTGCCCTCCTTGTGTCAATGGTCATCTCTTGGATGACTGTCAGGTCTTTAGTCTTCCCTATGATTATGTAGCCTACAGAACCAGACTGATTTCAAGGCCTTTGCATGTGTGTTTTGTGTTAATTAGCCAATTATAGTGAGGCACCAGCTCCCTTCAATATTGAACCTGAGATACTCAATTTGCCATTTTCATTGTCAGTCACCACATCATACATTCAGATAAATACAAAATCATGTGTTTATTTGGGGATTTATGTATTTAATTTCACATAAAGATGGATAATTAAATGTGTAAAACTGGTGAATGTGAGACAGGGGACCCAGAAAGAAATGTTCGCGTTGGGGGTAACTTTAGTTATGGATCAGTTCTTTGAGTTTACATATTTGATGTTACCTGCATGTACAGTAAGTCGACTCGTTTACAAGAAATCGAAGAGAAAATCGAAAGGATGGCATGGAAATTCCTCAGAGCGGAGGCGTGGCAAGGTTGGTGAAAAACAAACAAAAGGAAGAGTATAAAAAGAAGTGTGTCTGGAGAGACACCCAGACCATCTCCTGCCGGCTGAAAATAAGTTTTATCTCTTCAAGAGGTGAGTAGGAGGCTGCTGCCACAAGTCATTTAATTTATTAAAAACAAATAATGATAATGTGATTAATACTCATAATACTGTTAAGATGCATATTTATGGATATGTTATCATTGGAGTAATGACACTATGCAAAATTTTGTCCAATTTTAGTCAATTGAAGGGGTTCTTCCGTAGGTCAGTGACAAATGTTTGGCAAGACAAGAAAGTCAAAAGCTTTTTAAAATGCAGTTTTAAAAGCATTTATCAGGGTTTTCTAAATGTAGATTTTGTGTTCTTGTTGGTTTCATGTCATTAGAAAGTCCATTCGCACCAATTTTTTTCAAAAATCACCAAAATGTGTAATTTTTGACAGGAAACGTCAATTGGTGTAATCCAAAAATGATGATCAATTTTAAATATTTCATCCACCTAAAATATAAAACTAGTTGTTAGCATGTTTTTTTTAAATATATATATTTAAAGTTTTTAGGAGAGTTAAACTATCTGGTACCAAGTTTTTAGGGTTTTTACACCACAGCATTTTTGACATTGTCCCTTAAACAGTATCTACATCGATGCTCTTTTTCTTTATGTATAATATTATTCTAAAGTCTGTGACCAAAAACAAAAAGGCTCAGGAGCAGTAATAAGCGGAAAGCGACCTGACAGCCAAGTGGTTAGGGCACATTCCATATGAGTGATCATTCCCGAAGCAGGGATTCCCCGACTGGCTGTACCTTTGCTGCATAAAAAAGGATTTTATATAATAATTAACCACACTGTTACCCTGGAACTCCGGTACAGGAACACCAGGCCAGCCACACCTTAAAGTGGTTTGAAATCAGCCTGCTTGGAGACACATGAACAGGATTCTGATTTATTAACTTTTGGCTGGGGCGGAAGAATTCGCCCAGCCTGCTAACTGCCTTCCTCCTAAGGAATTCCCTCTACCTTAACACCTGCAACCCTATTGCCTGATAATAGAAATACTCGGTGAAAACCCCTTAGTTAACGACAGCTTCTTCCTAAATGGTAACAGTTGTTATATTTGCTGGTAATCTATTTAAACAATAAGTATACTTTGATTGTTAAGGGAATATTAATTTCAGAGTCTAGATCAACCTACAAGAGCCTTCATCTATGGACTTGACTTAGGCACACAGAACTAATTATTTTTACATCAATGAGGAGAGGCGGGTAACCCTTTAAAAACACCCAAGTAATCAAACAAGAAAACTAGTAGACTTTTACTTTAAATGCAGAAAGAGTGCTTTATTCAAGATATGCAAGAGCTCGGAGCAAAAATAAAATAGGTAAAAAGGGTTATAAAATCAAAAATCAATCAACCAAATCTCTTTCCCTAACCTATCTCTAAATTCCCTAACCTGTACTACTCACAAATCCCCTTGATCTGGAAGACAGCTTTGTCAGTGTTGGAGCAATCTTCGTAGATGTTTGAATATGAATATATTGAATATATTTGTTGGTATATGAGCTCCAGCTCATAACCAGATCTGGATCTGGATAAAATGCTAATGGCCAAAGGCCATTAGCCTATTGCTCCATAGCATAAAAAAAATCTTCAGTTTTTCTTTATTGATGTAGCTTCTTTGTCCAGAGTGTCGTAGTGTCTCCATGCAACGCAAAAAGAGCTCCTTTGACTAAAAATCTAGGGTTTATATACTCTTCTAGCTGTCCCTTATTTGGTCAAACACAACTTCATTGGTGGATAGAAAGCTGCTGTGGAAAGCACCCTTCTTACCAACAGAGTGACGTCTTGGCTAGCTTCTGTCAACTCAACAACCTAATGGTCAACCCTTATTATGCATCGGTTCATGATATTTTGGCAAAACTAAAGCAGTCGGCATAAATAAATTTCCAGTAACAACAATAAGGTTCCGAGCCTCCTGTTAAACACGCCGTCTGTATCTGCTGGAAAGTGCTTCCCTCTGCAATTCTCACTTCCCTATTACACTTGTGATCTATCTTTTATACATTTAACATTTTAATCACACTTTATTACATTTGATAGTTCATAAATTCATTCTTGTTACATTTTCATATATTAGAACTTATTAATCATTTCTTTTACTTATCATTAGCTTAGTTACAATGGTTATATGAAACAAATCATAAATCCTACTACTTTATACTAGTTCCTCTTTCTTAAGGCCTTTAACATTTAACACATTTTTAAATGTTAGATTTTACCAAAATCTTATACAAACAAAATCTATAGTGTCAAAATGTTAACAGTCTTTATCTTTTCTTTAACCTTACTTTTTATCATTACACACAATGATTTCAATAACATCATTATATACTCACAATACTTTAAAACTCTTCAATCACCCTCCAGGCCTCTTCTTACTGTATGGTTCTTCTCAGCCTCCAGCTCCGTATCTTGGCAGGTTTTGGCTCGTCTTCCCTTCCTTTCTCGACCCTCTCGACCGATGTTGAAACCTCGCTCAGGTCTGGAATGGGAGACATTGACTTCCATGCGTCAACGTCGAACACCTCGTCCATTTTTACCGTCTCAGGTGCCGGGGGGGTTCTTCATGACTGTAGTTAATCTTGGTTGGTCTTCGTCTTCAGATTCATAGATGATTTCAATTTCAGGATATCTTATTTCTCTCATTGGACTCGGGTTTATTTCAGGGCCCAATCTGTTCATAATACTTGGTTTAAACACCAGAGGGTGTTCGACCTCTGGTGTTAGTACAGGCATTTCAGGTTCTGGAAGAGGTCTAACCTCTGTTGCTGACCTTCTTGCTCTTCTCTGTACCCATTGGCGAATGTAAGGTCTTACCTTTGAGTTTGAATGAGGCCTTTTCATGGCTTCTTGATGAAATGTTCTGAACTCATGGGGCCTTCTGTCACCTCTGTTCCCTCCTCTGTGGTGACCCCTGTGGTGACCTCTGTACCAAAAGGCATTTATTTTGTGACCATAGATGTCCGGATTTGCGCCTCTAGCGACAACATTTGGACTATAAATAGCCCTTAGGTCCCACTGACATTAATGTTAGACCAGTGCCACGTGGGAAATATGGGTTTATCACACCCAAAATTATTGTATTTTTAGGGAAATTTTCTAGATCCATAACGAAAATAAGAAGCCCACTGGTGCAGTAATATAGTCACTCTAGAGGAGTGGTTCTCTCTTTTGAACAAAGTCACTGGGAGGTCAATATCTGTAGAAGAAGAACTTTTCCCCACCTACAGTAAAAACATTGCACATTGAGGGTGCAGGTATGTGGCAAGCAGGGAAATTAGACAATGTAGAATAAAAATAAGAGAAAGGCGTCGGTTTACAATATTTACAGTAAAAATTGGTTTGCATTTTCACGTATGGAAAAGAAGAGAGAGCGCAAGAAGATTGTATTCTTATACCGTATTTTCACAACTATAAGGCGCATATAAACGTCTTAGATTTTCTTCAAAATGAGCGATGCGCCCTATCGTGCAGTGCGTCCTATGTGTGTTATTGTAAGGCGGACGTAGTAGAGAACCATGAGGCGGACGTAGTAGAGAATATAAGAACGTTAAGGGGGAAGTGTGGGCGTGGATTGTGTATAAAAGAACAGGTATGTGCTTTATGCAGAACACTGCTGTTTTAACAACCCTGAAAACAGCAAAGAGACACTCTTATGAAGCTCAGTTTAAACTGAAGGCGATCCGCTACATGGAGGAACATTGGAATTGAGAAAATTTAAAATTAACGAGTCAATGATTTGTAAGTGGAGGAAGCTGGAAAATGAGCTGCGACAGGTGAAGAAGACGCAGCTGAGTTTCCGCGGAAATAAAGCGAGGTGGCCAGAGTTGGAGGAAAGACTCGAGCAGTGGATCATCTAGCAAAGAACGAGTAGGAGGAGCGTTTCGACGGTCACTATTCAGCTAAAGGCAGTAACGCTAGTGGAGGAAATGAAAATCGAACATTTCCAAGGAGGTCCGTCTTGGTGCTTAGTATTGTTGTAACTAATACTTAAATAAAGCACAACCAAACTCAGTTTTGCTCCCGATCTATTTTTAGATCGGGAGTAACCTTTTGGTCGTGAAAATACGGTAAATTTATTCAAAGTTTGTGTACAAAAAGGTTCAGAGGTCCTGTTATATAACTCTTATCTTAATGCAATCTTAAGTGATTGCATTAAAATGTGTTTAAAAAACGGGTTCAACGGATGTATTAGGGCGGTGCTACCTAACTTCCTACCTAGAGACTACTGGTTAGTAGGCAGTGATGCTAACTAGTAGTAGCTACAGGTTAGTAGGCAGTGATTCTTAGGTTTTGGATGCAGCCATTGTTTTGGTTTGAGTGTGTTTTGGGGCGGGAGCAGCTTACCATTCAGCCAATCAATGCATGGACGTCACTCGTATCTCACACTCAGCAAAGCACGATTGGCTGGTAACATGTCACTTAGGAACTGATGCCATCAGGGTTCACAAAAAACTCTCCTTTACCCCATTAATAAAATGAAATGGTCAAATTATCATACATATGCCTTTTTAGCATTATTGATCATACAAATAGCCCCTTCAGTGGGGGTTAAAATTGCACATTCAAAAAAGACAGAAAATATTCCAATGTCACATTGTGCAGTGGGTTAATTATCTGCAGCTTCAAATATGACCTTTCTGTATAAGATAATTTTTTTATGTTTCTGTTTTGACCAGACATCTCCACATAATGGATGGAACTGACACAGATTCCAGATCCCAACTGGTAGCTTCACACAGTAATGAACAGCTTCTCCTCAACAAGCTACAAGGACTGGTTACAAACATCAAATGGAGCCCAGAGGAAGTCTGCAAGTTGTTTGAGGCTCTTCTTAAGAGATTTGAGTCAACACCAACAAATGACAGATCACAGCTGCAGTCATGGATGATGAAGATGTTGCACTGTATAGAGATTAATTACATTAATCCAGGATGGCGATCAGAAAAAACAGTTATCGAGTTGCTCCAAGACATGAGTGTCACAGATGAAGAGCTCCAAGAACTTTTAGATACAGACAAAGATAAGGAACTGGAGGAAATTCTTGATGAAATCCGCCAACAAAAGTTAAAACAAATAGATGAGAAACTTTTAGCTGAGGTGAAAGACATTGTCTCATCAGTTGATAAAGATCTTACTTCACGCAATGATGCATCACAAAGGAGTGGCTTAAAAAAAGAGTTGTTGCAACTCTGCCGGGCAGTACAGGAAAGCAAAGGCACTTCATTCAGACCACGGCTGACACAGATGGTGAGCTGGTGTCTTTTGGCTCTTTCCAAAACAGGGCAGTTAATCCAGGTTGGCACTGGAGAGGGGAAGTCATGTATTGTGGCAATGTTTGCAGCTCATCGAGCGTTGAGAAACCAAACAGTAGATATCATGTCCAGCTCATCAGTTCTTGCAGACAGAGATTTTAAAGAATGGCAAAGATTTTACAAAATTCTGAAAATCAGTGTTGCTTGCAACACAGTGAAAGACGCTACAGGCTTGAAAAAGTGCTACGAGCAACAAGTTGTTTATGGAACTGTGGAAGATTATGCTGGAGCCTGGCTATACCATCACTTTGAAAGAATGGACATATTAGGGGAGAGAAAATTCCAATGTGCAATTGTGGATGAAGTGGATTCCTTGATGCTGGATAAAGGTCACCATGTGGTTTATATAGGTAGTGAAATGCCTGCTTTGCAGCATCTTAATCCACTGTTGGCAGTGATATGGGCCAGTGCCAATCAGTACAATAAGATCAACTCCGAGACAATTGTGGGGAAGAAGTACCCCTTCAGCCAAGTTGTACTTGAAAACATAACAAAGAGCAAAGATGTGGATGAGTTAACCATCCTTCAAATGGCTGAAGACACAGGAATACTGGCAAAAGGGTCAGTCCGGGACCTGAGAAACAACCCAAGTCTTTATGCTCAAAAAACTGCAAATATTACAACAAAGCAGCTGGCTGAGTTCTTTCAGACAGTAGAGAGGAAATTCACATCTTGCAGGTTTGCGCTGCACTGGAAAAATGAACTTGGGCTAATAGAGGAAGTAAACAAAAGACCAGAGTTAGAAGTAGCTGAGGTACAGAGAGTACCACTGCTTTTAATCAGCGGTGGATTTTGTCAGTACATGTACTCTGATGATGAGAGCCTGCTGAGAGCTGCAGAAGCAGAAATAAAACAAGCTCTGCATTTTACACCATGTGAAGTAAACCATGATACAAGTAGCTGCTACATCCCAGGCTTCCTCAGAGATCTGGTCGAAACTCAACTAAAGGTTTGGATTAAAAATGCATTTATGGCCAAAGCCATGCCAATGGACCATGAATATGTCATTGAGAGACATGGCATAGTACCTGTGGACTACAGTTGCACAGGTGTTGTTGAAAACTGCATGAAATGGACAGATGGACTTCAGCAGTTTCTTGAAATGAAACATGGTTCCAAGCTGAGTAACATGACAGCTATCACAAACTATATGTCCAACATGGGTATGCTTCAAAAATATGGAAATCAGATCTATGGAGTCTCTGGGACTCTGGGCCAACAAGCAGAGATTCAGACTCTGCAGAAGATCTACGAGGGTATAGAGACCTGTCAGATACCTTCATTCAAACGCAGGAAGCTGTTTGAGGTTGAAGGAGTGGTCGTACATGATGAAGATGAATGGATAAAGACAATCTGTGATGTTGTTATGGCACAAATCAAAGGTCCTCTGGAAGATGACAAAAGAGCTGTCTTGGTCGTCTGTGAGACCATCAAACAAGCAAAGAATCTCCACAGTAAACTAGGAGATAAAGTTCAGAATCAAAAGCTCTATATAAACAACAACAGGGACAATAAGGAAATCTTTGTCAAACTGGAAGCCGGAGAGGTCATTATAGCAACAAACCTCGCAGGTCGTGGAACAGACCTTCAGGTTTCTGACTCTGTAAAGAAAGCCGGGGGTTTGTTTGTTTTGCAAACCTTCCTGCCCAGGAATGCTCGTGTGGAGGCACAGGCATTTGGCCGCACTGCTAGACAAGGATCTCCTGGGTCTGCTCAGCTCATTGTCTGCTCCAAACATCTGTCAGAACCACTCCAACTCCTGATTCTGGCAAAGAAAGTCCTATCTCTATTGGAAAATATAGTAAGTCTCAGAAAACTATATCAAATAAGTTTTCTGAGACAATTTAGGTTGTATCAAAACACATTACTAGGTCCTGAAGAACCTAGTAATATTTTGTTGGCACTGTCACTTAGTTTGACTGAAAAATCTAATTCAGAAATAATGGTAGCTAAAGAGGCCAGAGACTACTTAGTAGCTGAAGAACTGGGTAGATATTTGGAGAGTGATGTCCCAAAGATGAAGGAGAAGGAACAGCTCTTCAGTCAGTATCTGGAAACACTTGATGGTTTGTACAACAACAAACCAGCAGATGTGTCAGCGCTGAATGAATTCTGGGCTATGTGGCTAATCACAACCGTTAATGTGAACATCTCTAACATGAACCTAAAACACAGACTGGGCATAGACCTGAACAGAGCCATTGCCAAACTCCGACACAGAGAATCACCCTCCTCAAACCTGCACCACTACACTGCTTTTGGCAATGAGTTGCGTAAAAGTGGACATCTTGCAAGAAGTATCCAGATGTACACTAAAGCCATACAGGAGGACCACTGCTGGGCAGCAACTGCATATTACAACCGTGCTTTCGCATCTTTAGCCCAACAAGACAGGCGTCAGGATCCAAACGGCATCAGTCAAGCTCTGGAAGATCTACGTAATGCACTCAGGTCTGTGGAGCTCTATTGTGAACAAAATGAAGTCACTCAGAAATTCTCCACACAACACACCCACAACATCCCAACCACAAGATTTGACCTTCATATGACATCCAGATACAAGGTGTTGCACTCTTTCAAGAGAAACATTACAGAGGCCATAAAGAAGGTCACCAGAGCCAGGGACTTGGGTGGGACTCTAAAAGTGGAGGAGAAACCAGTCTTCTTCCTGCTTCCACTAGAAGAGCCTCTTCTGGCAGTTGCACTTCTAATCTGTGACAGAGACCCTTTCCACAGTCATCCCCAGCTTGACATTCTCAAAGAAATCCAGTGTCTTAGATCTCTGGGGCTGACTCGTCTTTATACATTAAATACAACGTTGTCTGAAGGTGGTTTTTTCTCGAAGATAGCCAGGGCCTTTGCTCGAGCTTTTGATTAGATGGCAGGTCTTTAGCAGCCTATGAAGATATACGTTAAATGTGTAAGAGATTTTTAGCTATTTGTTTGCCTTGTGCTTATTTTGATGTCATGTGTATTTTATACACTCTGTGCCTTTTTCAAGATAGCAATGAACATAGTGGACCCACTATAGCCCACTACAGACATATCCTGATACTGCTGTAAGGAAATCATGTAATGAACATTCATTCTGATATTTTTGTAATATTCTGACAGAAATCCTGTTTCCTGGATCACTTTGTATTTTTTGTTGTGTGGTAACATTGCAGTAAATGGACCTTCAAACAGGCGCAATCCTTTGGGGCCACCTGGTGGTGATATCTTGCATCTGCATAGCTTGTTTTGTTTGTTTTTTTGCACACTATGTCAGAGACACTAAAAGAGGACTTTGACTAAATCACAAAATCACTTTTTTGCTTTTCTAGTTTTATTAATGGTTTATTGTATTGTAAATTAATTAAATGGCAATGGTAATGTGATACTGAAACATCAATAGTTTGTTTTATATGTTGCAGTTTGGAGAAAACAAATGAAAATTATGTCTTATTTACAAAATAAGTGATTTATTGTATTTGTACTTTTTTTGTTGAGAACTATGCAATCACATATTTGATGACATGTTAAAGGAATAATGGTCCTGTAAAATAAAGATGTTATCACAATAACATGACTTAGTGGTTATTCTCCATTTAAAAACAAACATTTTAATAAACATCATGAAATCATAGGAACTATATCTAATTTCATTAATACTGTCACTGTGGTATAATATTAATAATATTAATTATAATATTCTGAGTCTGCCTGTAGGTGACTGCAGTGACACCTTGTGGACTTGTCATGTGTTTACCACACATCACATATATTACATTATCAAGAATACATAGTTATATGAACTGGTTACAAAAAGTTAGGTACAGAATTTTTGAATTTAGTCAGTTTTGAAAACCTGTAAAAACAGAGTTGTGACACAGATGGAAATAAAGCCCCACCCAGAGCTGGACTGGCCCAATTTAAATCATGACCTATTATAGTAAAATAATGTAATTACAGCCTTGGTTTTATTGAAATTCCAATATAACAAAAATAAACCAAAAAAAAAATAACCAAATTTGTGATTATATATATATATATATATATATATATATATATATATATATATATAATGAGCAGAAATCAAACCTATGCTTTTTACAAGTCAGTTTCATTGAAGTAGTGCTGCTGATTCAATTATTTCATTGTTCTCTTCATTAATAATAATAATAATAGTAATAATAATAATTCCAATATTATCAATCAATGATCAATCCTACTTGTCCACAATGAACTACCTTGACGTCACAATATAACGTTATTTATTCATATTATTTTATGTCTTCACGTAACATAACCGATTGACATACTAGCTTATCATTAATTCTCAACATAATTAAAATGATTAAATGACGTGTCTCACGCCCAACACGTGACAATTAACAGTCCTAACTTAAAAAGAAGTTGTGTATTGTTCAACATTTTGTCTTAACTTACCCGTTATTCAGTCAAAAAGTTGACTGTTTCGGTTCATTTTGGTCTTTTTTCAACGTCTTTACTGTCATCTGCTGAAAGGCGGGACCCACTGTACGCACGTAGCGTCACGTCGGTGACGTAATGACGCTGCGTGCGTCAGGGACTGCAACAGCGGGAACACCGTCACAAAAACAATGTGGAGAAAAAAAGGATGAAACGTAAAACTACTTATACACGTTATGCTTTTTTTGAATATAAAAGAAAAATACATAACTAATAAAATCGACATGTTTTACATCTAATTGTCAGATAATGGAAGAAGACACGACACAATATTTCTCTTAAGCTTTTATTAATATTTAAGTTTCTTCTTTAGGATGTTCATTGTGTTACACAGAGAAATTAGCCACACAAGTTAATTTGATTGTATTTTCTTTACCTTTAATCTCTTGTTTTATTCTTAATTATATATTATTCTCCCTTGTCGGCGCTAAAGCTAAAAAAGTTACACAGGAACTATCACACATTAACTAACCTGTGAGCACAGTGGGACGTAAACTAACACTACACATCTTCAAAACAAAAAGGTAAATTCCAAAACAAACAAACGAAGAAAATATGATTGAAGTAAAAATTAAGAGACAAAAAGACAAAAAAAAAATGGATTTACAATCACAACGAAGAAGCTCCGCTCCTGTTCCTGATCTGGAAATTCTTCCCTAACGTTCCCAACTTCAGTTTTTAAAAACTTTATTATTCTCTTCCTCAGGTCAGAGACAATGAAATACGGCGAAGCTATAACACTTTAGCTTCAATGGCTGCTCTGTCACTGATGGAATGAGCCCGAGGGACGGATTTAAAACAGATTATCACCTTCATCATCCTCCTTTTCTAAGGACCGTTCTACTCAAGCCTCCATTGACTTCCTGTCACTGTCAACAACAGCTTCCTCCATCTTTACTTCATCAACAAGGAAAAGAAAAAACAAGAAGAAACTAATTGCGTTTATATATTTATAGAAGGGTCAGGATGAAGATGAAGATGAGGGTTTGGGTCCATGAATCATTAAACGTTCAGTCAGTCCATTGGCGGCTCAGTACAGGCAGTGTTAGCAGGCAGTGTTTAGCTTTGACTTGATGATATTTATGAAATGAAGAAATATTTTCCCAGTTTTAAATCAAATATCCCTTTGCCAAATATATGTAAACAAAAATATTATATAAAGTATTTTTACATCAAAATCTTTCTCTTCCTGCAAAGTAGTTTAAACAAAAGTTCATCCAATTAACTTAAAAATAATAAATCTGTTTATAAACGTTATTTCACCGTTACAAGAACTTTAACGCGTTGAGTTTGGCGCCGTCCTAAGCCCCGCCCCCTCTTAGTTACTGTTGCTAGGGAGGACCAGCCCCTTTTTTTCCTGTCGGGTCCAGTTCGGAAATAAACAACAATAGAGGAAAAATCATGAACAGAGATGTTAGCTTAGCTTAGTTAGCGTCAATCTTTTCTAACAACCATCGCCAACCAAACTGTCTGTTTCCAAATCTCTTAACATTACCACAGAAACAAGGAGTTTTCTTCCTGCAGCTAGCTAGTTAGTTAGCATTTTGCTACTATTAGCTAACATAGGATGTTCCCTTGTACAAAACTAACTCGACTGTTATTGGAGCTTTGAAGGTAAATAGGCGGAGCTTAGGGGGAAGCAGTCGTGATTTCATGGACCCCTCATTGGGTCTTTTACTGTAGTTTTGGCAGCAAGAAGCTTATTGGTTGCTGGTCTGAATCACTTAATTTAAGCTACAGATCATTGGCTTTAGTTTTCTCTGGATGGCAGTGATGGGGCTTTTGATTGGCTAGTTCATTGGCTTTTGATTGGTTGTTTATTGGCTGCTGATTGGCTGTAGATTGGCTCTAGCGATGTTGGACTGACCCCTTAAAGAACCCTGGTCTCCTACTCTTTGCTGAGTTAATGACAGATTATTATTATTTACTTCCTCTGACCACACCTTCCAGCACACCACGCACAGACTGTTCTATTGACCTTTGACCTATAGTCTGTTCATGGGTTGTTCGGCGGTATATGAGGACGGGGTTAGAGATTTACAACCAATGATAACATAGTGGTCCCTGCTGGCCACCCGATAAAGGCCCAGACCAATTGACATGCTAACAGTTAGCCTTCGTCGCTGCTATGACGTCGGTTTGGCTCATCCGGGCCTTATCACAAGATGTGCTATATTCATACTAGCATGCTAACACGTTGGAAGCACGATTAATGTGCGACGAGTGTTATCTACAGGCCGTTCAGGCAGGCACAAACGTCTCAGCAAGAGGGAACGTGCCTCATCGCAGCGTCGGACACTTCCTGGATGCACCTGATTGGTCCTGATTGGTATTTATCTTAGATCGGTTGGTTTGCATTAGACCAGACCTCGACTTCATGCTAAATGCTAAAGGCGAGCAAAGTAGGTTCTCGGTGTTTTACATGGAAGTTTAACACATAAAAAAATCATAGAAAAATGGTGCAAATCGCACAAAATCAAACATTTTTTAACTGCTACGTTGGTCCAACGAGCGAAGCATCGTCCAATCAGGCGCATCCAGGAAGTGCTTGCGCTGTTTTAGCTGGGAAGTGGTGCGTACACACACGCACACACACGCAAACACACACAATTAGTAGAATATAAAATAAAAATATGACCCAGTCAATGTTCTCTGGGCTGATCCTGGCATGCAACTTCCAAACAGTCCAGAAAAACAACAACAACAACAACAACAGAAGAGCTTCCTGCCCGAATCCTCCAAGCCACTGAGAAAATAAACGTTGTTGTGGGCGAATGGAAGACGTTACAACCAGCCGGCGACGTCAAGGAGGAAGTAGTCACTATGAACGGATCTCATTGGCTTCTACCGTGTGACTGATCAACCAATCAGCAGCTTCAGCTTCATTGAGGCAGATTATGAAAATAAAACTGATTGAAGGAAATAAAAAATAACACTAAAACTATCTTAGAAAGTAGTAGACACACGTTATAAACATCTCTGCTATTCGTTTATATCTATGTCGTTATAAAGTGTTACTGAATCACATCATCATCATCATCAATCATCAGCATCAACAATATTGTTTTCAGAATTATTACTATTGGTTAAGGTGTCTCTATAGACCACGCCCCCTTCTCTAAATTAAAGGTTTCTATTGGCTGACGGACGCTCCGGCAGAGGGAAGAAGCTTCTTGCTCCGCCTCCGTCTTTTATTTTTTCATTAATCTCTTCTGTTTCCTCTATTTCTAGCGAGGAATGATGGAGTTATTTAGTTATTTAGTGCGTTATTATCACGCTGCATCCTTCCTTTCCCTTTGTCCTCTGTCTCTCTCTCTCTCTCTACCTGTCTCTCTCTCTCTGTCTCTCTCTCTGTCTCTCTCTCTTCAGCAGGACACCTCCATGGTCTGGGACGGGCTGGGCGGCATCTGTCCGCCCTGAGAGCCCTGGGACAACGTACGGGAACGAGAACGTTCGCCGTCCATGGAGTAGGACGAGGACAGGGAGGTGGTTCGAGAACGAGACAGACGGGTCATACAGGACGACGCCACTGTAGAGAGAGAGAGACAGATTCTATTGTTAGCATTGTAATAGGATGTAGTCCAGTGTATTAACCCTCTATTGCAGGGGGCACCAACTATATTTGTACCAGAATTTTACCGGACAGTCACCTCGGGGGCCGGACTCATTTTATTTATTTGATGTTTATTGTTTATATATTTTGTCCATTTCATGGATTTGGTCCACGGGCCAGTTGATGACCACTGTTATTATTTTAATAGAAAGTTGTAAACATAGTCACAGGATAGTTTCATGCTATGCAAGTCAATGGGACCCCATTAGGTTGCACCGTATTTTCCGGACTATAAGTCGCTCCGGAGTATAAAACTACTAAGTTACATGACACCACTGAGAACGTGTCTGGTATGTTAACACAACATATTAAGAGTTATTCCCATAACTACAGCATCAATAACATGCTAAGAAGTTCACCAAAACCATCCGTGTCACTAAAACCCAATGAAATCTTCATCCTCGGTGTCACTTTTCATCAACTCCTCTAACTCCGGAGGTAGAAGATGCGGCGCTTCCTCTTCTACGTCGACGACGTCATGTTTTACTACTATGATTTTCTGTTCGGTGCCGTTTTTGTTCAGTTCTTCTCAGTTGGTGTTAAAAGTTACCGACAATGTTGAAGTTATCAACACAAGCCTAGAGCGTCCTCTGGTGGTTTAGTGTGGAAATAACATGTGAAATGATATATCGGTAATAATGTGGTAATAATTTCACACATAAGTCGCACCCCCGGACTAGCTATGAAAAAAAAACGCGACTTATAGTCCAGAAAATACGGTAGATGCTAGGAATTTTACATATTTGCATATTGTTGCTATATGACAATGGTATGGTAGTTTTTTTAGCCTATTACTAAATACATTAAATTTAATTTAATGTAAAAAAAATTGGTGAAAATGTTAAAAGACCACCAAACGAGATGTTAAATGTCCACAAGCAATAGGGATATCCTGATCATGTGACCTCATCAATTGTATATCCTTACAAAATAAAAGCCCCGTTTTCACACCTAACTGTAAAATACAGATTTTATATCACAGCTTTTTTAGAAATAGAAGATAAAAGTAAATTGCCATAGTGACAACTGAATATAAACTAAATTCATGAGATTGGTGCTTACTCCGAGATGTGTTCACAGACCCTCAGGAAATCCCAGTACATTTTTAAACTTACGCAATACTTTCCCTAGTAACTAGTTCCTATTATAGTGGAATAACTGGGATAAACACCTCGTAACTATAACATATATGTTAACTATGGTGTCAAATATTCAGTGGTGTCATCAGTGGCGTGTTCTTACTGTAGCCCATCCCCTGGATGAAGTACTTGAACGCCTCGGTCAGTTTAGCCGGCTGCAAATAAACAGAAACTCAGTGAAACACTGAACCGGGTCCTGGAGGATTCTGGCTCCACGTGGTCTCAGGGAGTGATTCACTGTTTTACAGACTATTAGAGGTGTCTTTACCTGAGTCAGCTGAGGGAGGCCACCAGCGTCCGCCATCTATAGAAGAGACAGGACATCAGTTAAAAGAACTAAAAGGAAACCGGCGGAACAGGAGGAAAGAGGCTCTGACCTTTAAGAAGGACGTGGTTGTCGGGTCCATTTTGCTGTTGCACTCCACCTTAAAACAGAATAAAACAAAGTGAAGCTCAATAATGAACCTGACAAGCTGCTCATCACCTTCATGTCAAACTTACAGCTGCTTCTTCGTAGGGAGCCTGATCCCCCACCACCAACATCACTGGACACCTGAGACACAGGAGACAAACTGGGACTATTAGCAATTATAAATATTTATATATTAGAACTATTATTAAAACGGAGGATGATATGATGAGGATTGATATTTAAATGCTGTTACTTGAAGCTGTTGTTGCGATCGATGTTCAAGTCTCTGCGACTGGAGGGAAAAAAAGAGATTATTATTATTATTAATGGGTGTGTGTGTGTGTGCTCCGAGATCGAGGTCCTCACAAGGTAATAAATGTCTGAATGTGTATGTGTACCTGTTGTAGGTCTTCCAGAACATCTCTATGTTGACCAGGTTAGAAGCTTTGGAGAGCCGTTCTCTGTGAGACTGAACCAGGTCTGTGTTTGCCGACAGCTCCTCCTGAAAAAAATCACACACGACACACACTCTGAGCCGTCGTTTAGTGACAGGCTGATTCCGTTTTAGTGACAGGCTGATTCCGTTTTAGTGACAGGCTGATTGTTACCTGACTGAAGAGGTGGCAGAGGATCTGCTCTGTGAGGGAGGACGTCACTGAGCTCAGCTGCAGACACAGAGGGAATGATTCATTACCTACGCAAAGCAGGTTATGTGAAAGCCGCCGCTTGTCTGTCTGTTTGTTAGCAAAATACCTCAAAAAGTATTGGTTGGAATTTTATCAAATTTTCAGCGAATGTTGGGAACGGTGCCATGAACAGATGATTCAATTTTGGTAACGATCTGGAAAAAATCATGGTTTCTGGAACATTTTGAATTTGTCAGAGACACTAAAAGAGGACTTTAGAGGGTTTAGAGGGAGGCACAATATGCTTGGCGGGGGTCTGCTCTCTCAGAGTGCTTTTCTAGTTATAAATAAATTCATGATAAACAACAGCAGCATGTAATATATATGAATAAGTGTTTCTTTACCTTCTGAGCCGCCCAGTCCATCCAGCCCCGAGCGTTGGTGTCGATGTTCACCAGGACCAAACCTTCCACCGAGTCTGGGTTTGCGAGCTAAGGGAGAACAAACAGATCTCTTCTGAATGTAATCAGATTACTGAAGATAAACAGACAAGTAAATTAATGAATCTGTTGGAAATACTGTAACTGGAGTAAAATTAAACAAATTCTGCCGAAGAGGTTATGTTTTCGCCTGTTTGTTAGCAAGATTACTCAAAAAGTGTTGGTTGGATTTTTATAAAATTTTCAACAAATATTGACAATAGTACCATGAACATATGATTCAATTTTGGTAATGATCCGGAAGAAATCCTGGTTTCTGGATCACTTTGAATACATCGCGGTAAATGGGCGCTCAAGCGGGTGCCATCGTTTGGGGCAACCTGGTGGTGATATCTGGCACCTGCACAGTGGAACTTGTTAATTTTTGCTCCGGTTTTGCTCCGATTGGACTAAATATCAGTTCCTTCATCTACAGTGACACCCGTGTGGACCTGAACATGTTTCATGCGTGTTGGAACCGGCATCAGAGACTCACGGTGAACTTGGACAGGACGTAGGCGCCTGCTCCCACGCCGACGCCGATCACGGAGCGGAAGCTGCACACGCACATTTCTCACTTATTATTACAGACGATAGAAGTGAATGTAACAGCAACAAACTGTGATGTGTCTGTCGACGTCATGAGCTTCAGTGGACGAGTTTAACTCACCTGAAGAACTGCAGCACGGCAGGAATCATCTCAGCGATCGTGTCCATGGAGGGAAACTGAAAACTGGACAGGAAAACGTCCATGTTAATCTAATGATCCGCAACAAATGGCCGGAAAATCCTCGTCCTAAATAAACCGTCTGACAGGTTCACAGAGGCTTTAATTTGAGGGTGAGGGTCAAAGGTCGCATGGACGGGTTCAGCGTACCCGGTGGGGAAGGCGGCAGCTCCCTCCTCCTGACCCGGAACCTCCACGTGGATCAGGGTGAAGTTCTTCACGATCTCCTGCATCTCGTCGAACTTAAACAGGGACGAGAAGCAGCTCTTACCTGGAGACACAGGACGGAGACAGAGGATAGGAACAGATGAATCGTTGATATAAAACTAGATAATAAAAGTTATTTTATGATGATTGACGTTTTATTCCCGTGTTTCAGGGACACTCACTGTCCAGCCCCACGTCGTGCAGGGTCAGGATCGCTGGTCTACGCGTGGTCCTGGTCCCGTGCAGGGTCACATGTAGAACTCCATGAGGGGTCTCGATGTTGTGGTCCTGAAGATTAGCAGCATTTATCAGCATTTATCAGCATTTAGCAGCATTTAGCAGCATTTAGCAGCATTTAGCAACATTTATCAGCATTTATCAGCATTTAGCAGCATTTAGCAGCATTTAGCAGCATTTAGCAACATTTATCAGCATTTATCAGCATTTAGCAGCATTTATCAGCATTTAGCAGCATTTATCAGCATTTAGCAGCATTTAGCAGCATTTAGCAGCATTTAGCAGCATTTATCAGGATTTATCAGCATTTAGCAGCATTTAGCAGCATTTAGCAGCATTTAGCAGCATTTAGCAGCATTTAACAGCATTTAGCAGCATTTAGCAGCATTTAGCAGCATTTAGCAGCATTTAGCAGCATTTAGCAGCATTTAGCAGCATTTATCAGCATTTATCAGCATTTATCAGCATTTATCAGCATTTAGCAGCATTTATCAGCATTTATCAGCATTTAGCAGCATTTAACAGCATTTAACAGCATTTAGCAGCATTTAGCAGCATTTATCAGCATTTAACAGCATTTAGCAGCATTTAGCAGCATTTAGCAGCATTTATCAGCATTTATCAGCATTTATCAGCATTTATCAGCATTTAGCAGCATTTATCAGCATTTAGCAGCATTTAGTAGCATTTAGCAGCATTTAGTAGCATTTAGCAGCATTTAGCAGCATTTAGCAGCATTTAGCAGCATTTAGTAGCATTTAGTAGCATTTAGCAGCATTTATCAGCATTTATCAGCATTTATCAGCATTTATCAGCATTTAGCAGCATTTATCAGCATTTAGCAGCATTTAGCAGCATTTAGCAGCATTTAGTAGCATTTAGCAGCATTTAGCAGCATTTAGCAGCATTAATCAGCATTTATCAGCATTTATCAGCATTTAGCAGCATTTATCAGCATTTAGCAGCATTTATCAGCATTTATCAGCATTTAGCAGCATTTATCAGCATTTAGCAGCATTTAGCAGCATTTAGCAGCATTTAGTAGCATTTAGCAGCATTTAGCAGCATTTAGCAGCATTAATCAGCATTTAGCATGTTGTAGTTTTCTTGTCGTACTACTGTGTTTTCGTAGTATATTGTAGTATTGTAGTATATTCTCACCTGTCCCTGGTCCAGCAGGATTCTTGCTGCCAGTTCAGCCTCCTGAAAAACAACAACAGGAGTCGTCTTTGTTTAATGAAACGACCTCTGAACTCTGACCTGCTGATGGTTAAAAACGTATTGTTTTAATGCTGCAGTTTCCTCTTCAGCCACCGGGTGGCAGCAGTGAGCAGCAACCACACACACACACACACAAACACACACACACATTTTTCCTGTCTCCTGGGGGACACACATATCACGTGTGTTACACTGATGACCTTGTAGCTGATGTCTGCTTCTGTGTCTGTGAGTGTGTGTGTGTGTGTGTGTGTGTGTGTGTGTGTGTGTGTGTGTGTGTGTGTGTGTGTGTGTGTGTGTGTGTTCTGACCTTGGTGGAGTCGCTCTGACCCGTCAGTAACGGTTTATCCTCCGTGATGGCGATCTCCTGCATCTCTGTCGTCATGGTTACCACGTCCTGCACAGGTAAAAGGGGAGGCGGGGAACATCAGTTCATCAGTTTGTCCTGATGTGACACACACACACACACACACACACTTGCAGTGATTAACCACTGCGAGTGTGTGTGTGTGTGTGTGTGTCTCTGGGAGCTGATGGAAGTTAATTAGTTATTGGTGCCAGGAGAGAAGAGCAGAACAGGATTATGCGATGGAAACGGAGAGTTTCCTGTTTTTATGGAAGACGGAGGTAAAAACAGCGTGGACCAGGCTGAGAGGACTGGAACTGAGACTTCCTCCTGTGTGTTAATCTGTCTCGTGCTGCTGATCCCGGATGATGGATGTGAAACGTCGTCGTGGCCAAAAAAACAACGACAACAACAAAAAAGTTAATCGTCTAATGGCAGAAATCCTGCAGATTACAGGAGGAACAGGAGGAATTAATCCACTGTTCTGCCTCAGGGGGTTTTCATTAGATTTATAGCTGTTTGTTTCACATGTTCATCCACCAACAATCATCATTACTCTGACAACACACACACATATTATATATATACATATATATATGTATTAGGGCTCAGAGTTCATGGAGTTTTATTCATATATCAGGAGAAAACATTGATTTTTTGGGGGAAAAAATGACCAAAAATAGCTGAAAACTCTTAGAATTGCATGTATATATATATATATATATATCATCATCAGTGTCATTTCTATGATTTTATAGACAAATATCTGATCTTATCTTATCAATCATATATATTCTATTGAATTCCCTGGCTAAAACGTCCTATTGAAGCCTTTTCAGGTTCATGTTTTGGGCGTAGATGTAGTAAAGGGTTAAAAATAAACACCGTGGGGCATTTTCTCATCCTGTCACTTGTCAGAATCTTAAAATAGACACTTCGACGTTTAACCCATTGAAGCGGATGAGCCTTTAAGTCATTTTAGCAACTGTAACAGCCATAAAAAATGCTGTTTTCTGCAGAAAATGGATATATAACATGATTGTTACTGATAGTTAAATGCATGAAATCTTGATCTTGAGTTGAGAAAAAACTGGTGGAGGTTTATTTTCCTCTTTTCCTCCATGTTTGTTCTATTCTGTCACATTCAGACAGTTTCCTGCTGTAAATGATCTGATCCCAGTTCAGTGGAGAAGATGATGGAGTTTATCTCTAAACACTGAGTGTGTGTGTGTGTGTGTGTGTGTGTTTGTGGGAACAGAGCGGAGCATTGTGCTGTCGGCTTGAGTGTGTTTGGCCTCCAGCCACACACACACACACACACACACACACACACACGGATGTTGTTACCGTTACGCTAACAAACACCTACACACAGAATAAATCCATATTTTCCTCTGGTATCAGACACTATCAGATACTAAGGTCAGTGCAGAGTTGTAAAAGAGGCGGAAAATTTCCGGTAAATTTCCAGAAACTTTCCATTGGAAGTTAAACCGGGGAATTTAGGAAAGTGTTCACATTGTAAACTTGTTTCTGCTGAACAGAAATATTTAGCTAAACAACTGGACTGGTCTTCAAATTACGATTGATGTATAAATTCTTGTATTTTTTGCAGAAAAGGTCATGGAAAAGTCACCAACTTCTCTCGCAGCCGTAGGTCAGAGTTCATTCTTCGCTGACGATCTGCTGATGTTTGTTGTGAATCACTGAGCGAAGTCATTAAACTGACGTCTCTTCAATTACAGATTAACGCAGATTAAGGATTAAAATCCTGATTTTATAGCTTTGTAGGAATCACAGCTGATCTGGAAACAAACACCCTGCGGCTGATTTAACCTAAAACACACAGTTTAATAAATACTCAACAACAGTTGCCGACCAGATGCGCCAGTCTGGTCTGGTGCATCTGGCCCCACTGAGAGGAGGATACAGGTTTCCTTTTGTCTCTCTGTCTTTTCTTCATATGGAAGACTACGCTATACTATTGAATATAAGAAGAAATCAAAGAAATATGTCGTTATCCAGGATAATGACAGTAAAGATTGATAGCTTTAATGCTAATTTAGCCATGTTAAATCACATTCATTCATGCTAACGACAGTGGAAATAACAAAAACAGGCTACGTTAAGGTTCCACTGCTGTAATTTTCCAGTTATAACCTAATAATTTCCAGCACATTTGACCTTTTTGCTCATTTTCCATAGATTTTCTATGACGGGAAAATTGGTCCATCACTTTCCAGGTTTTCCAGTGGTTTCGATGATGCTTCACGGCAGGTTTCAACGCTCTAAACTGAATCTACTGTCAGTTGCTGTTGGAGCCAACAAGCAGCTGCTTTCTCACACACACACACACACACACACACACACACACACACACGTACACACACAGCCTGGACATAAAGGACTGATTGTTAAAGGTCTGGGTGGAACTTTCTCTAATTCATTCTCAGCAGCGACACACTTACAGTGGCTTTTACAGGAGTTGCAGCTCACACACACACACACACACACACACAACAAACACACACACACATAAACACACCATCTAAGGTCAAAAACACAGCAGTAGATCTCATTGTGCTGTTTCCTCAGACTCCAGCTTCATCGGGCCTCACTCACACAAACCAAACCCTAAAAAAATCCACTGAGCTCGTTAAATAAATTATACTGAACTGTATATATTCTAATAGTGTGATAAATGAATTGCATTTCTATGGAGAGGTGTTATCAGACACCAGAAGGTCAGAAATAAATGATTGATGTGATAAAAAGCAGCTTATCGACTCCCTCAGTGGAGGAGCAAACACTGGGAGTAAATGTTAATATTGGTCCAGTCAACACAGAAGGTGACGAGGAGGTTCCCGAGGAGTCTATTTATACTCCGGCAAACGGAGCAAGGACAGAAAAAAGCAGAGGAAGACGTGGAAATGTAGAGAAAAGAGAAGGTAAGAAGGTGGATCCGGGAGCCAGAGGTGGTCAGTCGAGGACAGAAGATGATTCATGTAATGAGAGGAACTGTCTGCTGCTACAGGCTGGGACAGCAGAGGATCAATGATGGTGAACTGATCTGGAACCAGGTCAGCTGATCAATAATCTGCCTCCACGCTGCCTGAAACGTCCTGTCTGCTGCTGAACCAGTGTTTCCAGTCAGAGACAGGAGGATGGTGGTCTCCTCTGGTCACCTACAGGTGGTTCTTCACCTCTGAAGAGCTGGTCTGAACCATCAGAACCTCAAACGTCTCTGAGGTTCATCGGAGGAATAGAACATCTGTTGTCTCTTCATTGATCTCCATCACTTCATTGATCGCTATAGATCATCAGTCTGTTTGGAGACTTTGTCCTCACAACACCTCAGACATCCTCATAACTCCTTAAAACTCCTCAAAACACTGCACACCTTTCTCAAAGCTCCTTAAAATACCTCAAATGTCTTCAAAATCTCATAAAACGCCTCCTCAAAACCCCTTAAACCTCCTCAAAACACTGCAAACCTTTCTCAAAACTCCTTAAAACACCTCAAACATCCCCAAAACCCCTTGAAACTCCTCAAAACTCATCAGAAGGCCTCAAACCTCATCAAAACTCCTTAAACCTCTTCAAAACACCTCAAAACACCTTGAATCTTTCTCTAAATACCTCAACCATCCTCAAAACCCCTTAAAACTCTTCCTCAGAACACTAAAGAATTCCTCAAAACTATTCATTACTCTTCACAATACATCAAACCTTACTCCAAACACCTCAAACCTTTCTCAAAACTTCTTAAAACATCTTACAATTCCTCATAGCACCTCAAAACTCTTCCTCAAAACACCTCTATACACCTCAAACCTTTCTCAAAACCCCTTAAAACACCTCCTCAGAACACCTCAGAAGGCCTCAAACCTCATCAAAACACCCCAAAAACACCTCAAACTCCTCACAGCACCTTGAGGAGGAAAACACCTTGAATCTTTCTCTAAATGCCTCAAACATAGTCAAAACCCCTTAAAACTCTTCCTCAGAACACTAAAGAATTCCTCAAAACGATTCATTACTCTTCACAATACATCGAACCTTACTCCAAACACCTCAAACATCCCAAAACCCCTTGAAACTCCACTTCAACACCTCAGAAGACCTCAAACCTCATCAAAACTCCTTAAACCTCTTCGAACATTTCTCAAAACTCCTCAAAACAACTCACAATTCCTCATAGCACCTCAAAACTCTTCCTCAAAACACCTCAGAACACCTCAAACCTTTCTCAAAACCCCTTAAAACACCTCCTCAAAACACCTCAGAAGGCCTCAAACCTCATCAATACTCCTTAAATGTCTTCAAAACACCTCAAAAACACCTCAACATTTCTCAAAACAACTCACAACACCTCAAAACTTCTTAGACATCTTCAAAACACCTCAATACACCTCAGAACACCTCAAACGTCCTCAAAACTCTTTAAACCACCTCCTCAAAACACCTCAAAAAATACCTCAAACATTTCTCAAAACTCCTCAAAACAACTCACAACTCCTCATAGCAACTCAAACATCTTGAAAACTCCTCAAACCTCCTCAAAACATCGTCATCTAACATCTCTATACACCTCAAACCTTTCTCAAAACCCCTTAAACTCCTCCTCAAAACACCTCAGAAGGTCTCAAACCTCATCAAAACTCCTTAAACCTTTTCAAAACACCTCAAAACTCCTTAAACATCTTCAAAACACCTCAATACACCTTGAATCTTTCTCGAAACACCTCAAACATCCTCAAAACCCCTTAAAACTCCTCCTCAGAACACTAAAGAATTCCTCAAAACAATTCATTACTCTTCACAATACATCGAACCTTACTCAAAACACCTCAAACCTTTCTCAAAACTCCTTAAAACACCTCAAACATCCCCCAAACCCCTTAAAACTCCTCCTCAAAACACCTCAGAAGGCCTCATACTTCCTCAAAACTCCTTAAACATCTTCAAAACACCTCAAACCTTTCTCAAAGCTCCTCAAATCATCTCACAATTCCTCATAGCACCTCAAAACTCTTCCTCACTCAAAACACCTCAGAACACCTCAAACCTTTCTCAAAACCCCTTAAAACACCTCATCAAAACACCTCAGAAGGCTTCAAACCTCATCAAAACTCCTTAAACCTCTTCAAAACTCCTCCTCATAGCAACTCAAACATCTTGAAAACCCCTCAAACCTCCTCAAAACTCCATAAACATTGTCATCTAACACCTCTATACACCTCAAACCTTTCTCAAAACTCCTTAAAACACCTCAAACATCCCCAAAACCCCTTAAAACTCCTCCTCAAAACACCTCAGAAGGCCTCAAACCTCATCAAAACTCCTTAACCCTTTTCAAAACACCTCAAAAACACCTCAACATTTCTCAAAACTCCTCAAAA
>CM060483.1:21756934-21761934 GCA_030544235.1 Lepturacanthus savala
GAGTGGAGCGGGGACAGTTCTCCGGGTTCTGGTTTACAGCTCTTCATCTCTGAAAGAAGGAAAAATAATTCATAATTAATAAATATTATAATCTCCTGGTGATATGCTGATGTAAATCTGTGTGTCATCTGCATAATTATGGACATTTTCTTCTATAATCTTGGCTAATAAGAGCATGTAAATGTTGAATAGTAGAGGACCCACAATTGAGCCTTGGGGGACTCCACAGTGGAATTTGCTCATATTTCAGCATTGTGTCTCATCGTTTCATTGTCTTTTATGAATATAAAGTTAAGTTAAATGGTTTTTTATGGTGTTTTTGCAGCTTTTTATTTGTCGTTACCATGGAAACGAAGGCAGCCATAAAGGTTTCGCTGTGTTTCGGTTGTAAATTATACGGTAATTTTTTGAAAACGTTTCAAATACATACACATACTACAAATATGTATGGTATATAGTGGTGTAATTTTCTAATTTCCTGTCTCTGTGTTACCATGGTACCAAATTATCATGTGGTGTAGCCCTATAAACTCTGTAACAGATAGTTTAACTCTCTTCAAAAGTTCACTTCAAAAACGCCTCGTCGTTACCATGGTGCAAACGCCTTGCCGTTACCGTGGCGACCTGAGACTCACCTGCCTTCTTGCTGTGGTCCTTCTCCATTCGCTCCAGGCTCTGCAGCAGGTAATCCACCTTGTGTTTGATCTGAGTCAGTTCTCTCTTGATGGTCTGCAGGTCGTCAACCTTCACTGTGAACAACAACAATCATGACCATGGCGTCGCATGTGTTGCATGGAATCGACCGACTTCTGGTTCCTATGAACAGGTGTTTCAGCCTCATAATACAGCATTTTTGACATCAGCCTATAAGTTTTTAATGGGATTAGTGTTTGGGGACTGGTTTGAACTTTAATTCTGTTGGTCTGGAATCAAAAACGCTGCTGGTTTACTGGTGTGTTTGGGCTTGAAACTCACGAGAGTGTATTAATACTGTCCCATGTTTAAAAAACACTCAATCCACAGAGAAACATACACAGCCTGGATTCAGACTGTGCCTTATGTGAAGTTGTGATGTCACTACTATACAGTCAGCACCAAGCCATTTAAAGAGGAGGAGGAGAGGCTTAGAAAGAAGCTGGAGAAACCAGTGATATTCAACAGGGGGTCCGCGACCCCCTAGGGGGTCCGTGGAGGTACTGCAGATTTTTGGTACCTCCAAATTTTGACAAAAACTATTTTGGTCTATTAACATAGACATGATTCCCATCACGTCAGTGTTAGCGCTACGTGGCTAACGTCAACTTCAGAGCCGAAAAACAAGCTAGTTAGCTACCAAGCTAGTTAGCTATCAAGCTAGTTAGCTACCATAGTTGTTGTTGGCGAAAGACACATAGACCTAATGGATTAATCACTAATCATACTATTACTACGACCTTTACTGCTACTACTACTACTAATTATAATAATAAAATAAGAATTTGAAGTGGGTCCCTGCTCTGTTAGACATCCAGCTTTTCTGCAGTAATGGAGTTTCTGTATATCAGCATGGATGAAGCCTGATCTCTGGGTATTTTCTAGGACTAGAGCTCTAGAGCTAAGCAGAACCCCATGATCTAGACCTAGTTAGTCAGGAGTTCATCCTACAGCAACATCGTCCACGGATAAATCAATGTGACCTTTGACCCGTGTTGTATATAAATGCCGTACTGGTGCGGGACGTCCTCTGGCTCTGGCTCTTGGAGGACGAGGAGAAGCTGGTCTTGGTTCGGCGGCTGCCTCCGCTCAGACTGACCCGCGGGCGCTTGGAGGGGATGACGGCCCTGGACAGCGGGGGAGGGGGGGGAGGCACCCGGGACTGGTAGGAATACATCCTGAGGACGGGAAGGTAGGATTTAACGTGGTATTCTCATATAAATACTACAGAGAACTACCTCATCAGGGGAGAATATCTGCTTATGAGGAATTATCGCCTCCATTAACAGATCAATATCCTGTTGATTGATATGATTTGACAAATCGAACCAAAAACAAGGTTCTGACTAATTTTTCTTGCTTTTCTTATATTAAAACTACAGTTTGCAGCAGTAAAACAAACATTAAATATTAAAGGAGAATTATAAATGAAGCATGAACTCACCTGTCGTAATAATCTCTCTGGAAGTCGTAGTCCAGATCAAAGGAGGAGCTGCAGAGAGGGGGCGGAGCTTAGGACTCACTGAAATAAACACATCAACTTCACTGTCCTCTGTCCTTTATCCCCTATCCTGTGTCCTATATCTGTGTCCTATGTCCTGTGTGTGTCTTATTTCGTCTGTCCTTTGTCCTCTGTCCTATGTCATCTGTCCTTTATCTCCTATCCAGTGTCCTATGTCCTATATCTGTGTCTTATTTCGTCTGTCCTGTGTCATTTGTCTGTGTCCTATATCCTCTTTCTTATGTTGTCTGTCCCACATCTGTGTCCTCTGTCTTGTATCCTATGTCCAGTGTCCTGTGTCCTATATCTGGGTCCTTTGTCTGGGTCCTATGTCCTCTTTCTTATGTCTGTGTCCTGTGTTGTCCGTCCTATATCTGTGTCCTTCGTCCTGTGTCCTCTGTCATCTGTCCTTTATCCACTATCCTGTGTCCTATGTCCAGTGTCCTGTATCTGTGTCCTATGTCTGGGTCCTATATTTGTGTCCTCTGTCCTTTATCCCCTATCCTGTGTCCTATATCCTCTCCCATCTGTCCTACATCTGTGTCCTATGTCCTGTATCAGTGTCCTATTTCTTATGTCTATGTCCTATATCCTCTGTCCTATGTCTCTGTCCTATGTCTGGGTCCTATGTCCTCTTTCTTATGTCTGTGACCTATGTTGTCTGTCCTATATCTGTGTCATTTGTCCTGTGTCCTCTGTCCTAGGTCTGTGTCCTGAGTCCTATTTCTGATGTCTATGTCCTATGTCCTCTGTCCTGTATCAGTGTCCTCTGTCCTTTATCCCCTATCCTGTGTCCTATATCCTCTCCCATCTGTCCTACATCTGTGTCCTCTGTCTTGTATCCTACGTCTCTGTCCTACGTCTCTGTCCTATATCTGTGTCCTTTGTCTGTGTCCTGTGTCTGTGTCCTCTGTCCTCTTTCTTATGGCTATGTCCTATGTCCTCTGTCTGTGTCTTCTGTCCTACATCTGTATCCTATGTCTGTGTCCTATGTCCTACATCAGTGTCCTGACCTGTACATGTCTCCTGCAGAGCGTTTTACAGTCTTGGATCTGTGTGGCTTCGGTTCTCCTGCCAGGTTGATGTCTGAAGAAACAGATTTAATAACGTGTGATTTAATAAACTCTCAGCAAAAATAAAAAATAATAAAAATTAATCCAAACACAGTAAAAATTATTTTTTAAAGGCCTATTTTGACATTTTCAAACTGTAATGTTCATGGCAGCAATACAGTCGCCTTCTCACACACCCACCCCCTACTGCCACGCCCACTCTGCTGTGATTGGCCCCGCCCCCTTAAAGAAACAGACACCAGACCCTAAACCTGTTCATTATTATTATATTTTCAACCCGTCCCTGGCCGTGACCTCACCTAGCACCTGTCCCACGATCATGCGTCCGTCCTCGCTGGTCACGGCAGCGCGGGCGTTCCTCTCGTTGGCGAACTGGACGAAGGCGTAGCCCTTGTGGACGGAGCAGCCCACGATCTTCCCGTACTTGGAGAAGATGGCCTCCACGTCGGCCTTGGTGACCAGCAGCGTGTTCAGGTTCCCGATGAACACGCGGGAGTTCAGGGAGCGCGGGTCCGTCTTGTTGGTCACGTTGCTCGCCATCGGGCCGGAGGGGGCGGACGAAGACGACCAGCTGGGACGGAGGACAGAGAGAGAGGACAGACGGGTGAGGGACGGAGACGGAGGACGGATGGACAGGAAGAATGTTGAGCTCACTGAAAGTCTGCAGCTCGTGTTGCATCAATCAGTCGGACTCAAACGTCACACAACACGAACTGGGAGAATATGTTCAGGTTTTAGCTGGAACCAGGAAGTAAATGACTTAAAGGAGCAGTCTGTAGTTTCTGTGTTAAAGGAGCAGTCTGTAGTTTCTGTGTTAAAGGGACAGTCTGTAGTTTCTGTGTTAAAGGGACAGTCTGTAGTTTCTGTGTTAAAGGGACAGTCTGTAGTTTCTGTGTTAAAGGAGCAGTCTGTAGTTTCTGTGTTAAAGGAGCAGTCTGTAGTTTCTGTATTAAAGGGACAGTGTGTAGTTTCTGTGTTAAAGTGACAGTCTGTAGTTTTTGCATTAAAGGGACAGTGTAGTTTTTCTATTAAAAGGGACAGTCTGTAGTTTCTGTGTTAAAGGTACAGTCTGACATTTTGTATTAAAGGTGCAGTCTGTAGTTTCTGTGTTAAAGGGGCAGTCTGTAGTTTCTGTGTTAAAGGGACAGTCTGTAGTTTCTGTGTTAAAGGGACAGTCTGTAGTTTCTGTATTAAAGGGACAGTCTGTAGTTTCTGTGTTAAAGGGACAGTGTCTTAAAGGAGCAGTCTGTATTTTCTGTCTTAAAGGTGCAGTCTGTAGTTTCTGAAATAAAAAGCAGTGTGTAGTTTCTCTATTAAAGGGACAGTCTGTAGTTTTTGTGTAAAAGTGTGAATTTCTGTGTTAAAGTTGCAGTTTGTATTTTTATTGTCTTAAAGGTACAGTCTGTATTTCCTGTCTTCAAGGTGCAGTCTGACATTTTGTATTAAAGGTGCAGTCTGTAGTTTCTGCGATACAAGGAACTGTGTTGTTTCTATATTAAAGGGACAGTCTGTAGTTTTTTTTTGTATTAAAGGTACAGTCTGTAGTTTCTGTATTAAAGGAGCAGTGTGTAGTTTCTCTATTAAAGGGGCAGCCCATAGTTTTTGTGTAAAAGTGTGTATTTCTGTGTTAAAATTGCAGTCTGTAGTTCTGTATTAAAGGCACAGTCTGTAGTTTTTGTATTAAAGGTACAGTCTGTAGTTTTTCTGTATTAAAGGTACAGTGTGTAGTTTTT
>CM060483.1:21766934-21771934 GCA_030544235.1 Lepturacanthus savala
TTAATATAAATTTAGAAATTAAAATATCAGGATAATCCACAGTATAATATTGGGATATCTGGCTGATATCTGGTTGATATCTGGTTGATATCTGGCTGATATCTGGCTGATATCTGGTTGATATCTGGCTGATATCTGGCTGATATCTGGCTGATATCTGGTTGATATCTGGCTGATATCTGGTTGATATCTGGTTGATATCTGGCTGATATCTGGTTGTTATAGGATAATACTGGATGATCTACAGTATAACAGGATGTCAGAATAAGATCTATATATAGAGATATTAGCAAATAATATCAAAATTATATAAATATCAGGAGAATACACTGTTTAATATTGGGATTATACCAGTATAATATTGGGGATAATATCGGGATGATATCAGGATAGTATCAGGATAATATTGGGATAGTATCTGGATAGTATCAGGATAATATCTGTCTAATATCAGGATAATATCTGTCTAATATCAGGATAATATCTGTCTAATATCAGGATAATATCTGTCTAATATCAGGATAATATCTGTCTAATATCAGGATAATATCAGTATATCACATCACAATATCACAATAATATTGGGATAGTATCAGGATAATGTCAGGATTATATCTGTTTAATATCAGGATGATATCCTGATAATGTCAGGATTATATCGGTCTAATATCAGTATGATATCACGATAATATCGGTCTAGTATCAGGATGATATCTGTCTAATATCAGGACAATATCACAATAAAATCGGGATAGTATCAGGATAATGTCAGGATGATATCTGTCTAATATCAGGATGATATCACAATAATATTGGGATAATTTCAGGATAGTATCACTATAATGTCAGGATGATATCACGATAATATCAGGATGATATCACAATAATATCTGGATAATATTAGGATGATATCAGGATAATATCACAATAATATCTGGATAATATCAGGATGATATCAGGATAATATCAGGATGATATCACAATAATATCAGGATAATATCTGTCTAATATCAGGATGATATCAGGATAATATCGGGATGATATCAGGATGATATCACAATAATATCAGGATAGTATCAGGATGATATCACAATAATATCAGGATGATATCAGGATGATATCACAATAATATCAGGATAGTATCAGGATGATATCACAATAATATCAGGATAATATCAGGATGATATCACAATAATATCAGGATGATATCTGTCTAATATCAGGATGATATCACAATAATATCAGGATGATATCAGGATGATATCTGTCTAATATCAGGATGATATCACAATAATATCAGGATAATATCAGGATGATATCACAATAATATCAGGATGATATCTGTCTAATATCAGGATGATATCAGGATAATATCAGGATGATATCTGTCTAATATCAGGATGATATCACAATAATATCAGGATAGTATCAGGATGATATCTGTCTAATATCAGGATGATATCTGTCAGTATCAGGATAAAATCGGCTTCAAACTGCAGGTCAGAGCGTCACTAATCTGAGGATTCCTCATCATGAACTACATCTGCGTGTGTTTCCTGCCTCCTCTTTGTGCAGGGGTCAGAGGTCAAGGGGTCAGAGGTCGGGGCAACAATGTCTCTGCAGAACTCTATCTCCCTGAAGGTTTAAATTCAAGGGCACTTCCAGAGGACACAGTTCAGGGGGTGGAAACTTGCATTTTCTATGCTGCCTCCCAATAAAAAAAAAAATAAAAAATAAAAAAATTGAGCTGACTGGACGATTCTAGAAGCAACTGATGAGTCACGAAGCTACAGATTCAACAGGAAACAAACCAACTGAGCCTCAGCTATAAAACAAAATAAAATAAAATCACTTCTCATCAGGGGGGAGAAAAAAAAACACAAAAACATCTTGCCTGAAAAATCACATCATTCCTGAGAAAATTCCAGAAAACAAGTCTGTCTCATCAACAGATCAGGTGACAGGTGGCGGGTGTGACGACACAAAGATTTAGGAAAAACAAAAAAAATAAAAAAATTTAAATCTCCAGAAAAAGGTCGAACAACTGTCCAAAAGAAGAAGAAAACCGCAAATAAATCAGATATAATCAGACGCCACATCACAAAGCAGCAGCAGAAAAATCTCTTCAACTAGTTCAGTCACTAAAGCAACAGTCTCAGGAAAAATCATTAAAAATTAAAAGAAAAAAAAGTCCCAAAGAGCTCAGTCAGGAGAAAAATAAAAAAAAGGTAAAAAATCTGTGGTTTAAAAATACTCACCGCGAGTTTTACACTAAAAATGTTAAATATTTATCCGCTAACGGCTCAGCAGGACGCTGCTTCTATCACCTTCAACCAGCGGACACGAAATGGCGGCGGCTCGTACGCACGACAAACGGGGACACGCCCACTTTTCCCTCGTTCCGGTTTCTGATTGGACGTTGGAGACGCCCGCGGGGGGGGGTTTGCGCTCCGCTGATTGGCGGACGCGCTTTCAGTCAAGCGCGGGAGTGACGACACAGGGATGTGCTGCGTTCAGGAGCCGCGGGGATTCCACGGGATCAGGCGTTATTTTGCAGACCGCGGTGTGTTCAGGAGCTGCAGGAATTGTGGGAAAAATAATAGAATATGTACTAAAACAATAAAACACAGTTTATCGGACTAATTTTCAACTTAATTCTGATTAATAACCGTTCGTTTTTATCCTTATTTTAATTATTATATGTTAAATATTGATATCAACACAAATTATTTTAAAATTGAGGGAGAATAACTAAATAAAAAAGAATAAAGGAGGATTAATATTTAGGTTTATTACATTTATAGGATAAAACAAAAAACATACGTTTATATATCTTTAAAAAGATTTATTTTATACTCAAAATACTAAAATGTTTCTTTTTTTTAATTATTTCATTATAATGATTAAATAATAAGGATTCATAAATAGTATAAATCAGTTTTAGACATTTAATTTGTGCACATTTGGATTTTTATTCAAACCTGTCATACATATATAATTATTTTATTTCTGTAGATATAAGAAATTAATTATATAAACATATAAAACGTTTATAGGTTTTTATTTATCTGTGGTTTTGTTTATTATATTTATAATTCATAGAGAACACAGACAACAGCCAATCAGCTTCATATATTTTATAAAAACAGCTTTAATTCAACATCATAAATAACAACAAAGCAGTGAGTTTAACATGAAGAAAAGAGCTGAATGCTTAAATTTATTAAATACACACTGATGCATAAATCTGTACATAGAAAATAAAGGACAGCATCTAAAGTTAATACGATTAAGGAAGTGAAAACTAACGAGGCTACAACCGTGTGAAGACTAGAAAATAAGGTTTTGTACGTAAATAAATATCAAAATATATATAAACTTAGTGTTGTGTCTGTTCTCTATTGTCTTTGGTCAAATATTAAACTCAGGTCAGAGGTCAAAAGCCATATTCTGTACTTATCTAGAGAACTTGCAGTTCTGGTAACTTGCAGTTACCAGGTATCACCACCAGGTGGCTCCAAATGTCACCAAAAAAAAATTCAAAGTGATCCAGAAACCAGGATTTATTCCGGATCATCACCAAAATTCAATCATCTGTTCATGGTACCATTGACGACGTTCGCTAAAAGTTTTATGAAAATCTGACAAAAACTTTTTGAGGTATTCTGCGAACAAACGAGCTAAATCGGCTAAATCATAAGCGGAGCGTCACCACGTCAGTTTCCTCGTGAACGGACCTGAGAACAAACAAAGAAAACTTCCGTTTAATTAGTTTATTATTCAGACGGAACATGAGGCAGATTTGGTGAACTTTCACCTCGTATCTCCGTCATCCGGCGGCGGTTTCGTGGCATCGTGGCGTCCGGTCTCTGGTTGGACTCGGGTGTTTTCAACACTTCCTCCAGTCTGTTCTCGTCAGTCTGCAGCTGAGGAACAGCAGAGGGTTATAGAGGCGGTTTTTGCAGCCGTTTTAAGCCTAAATAAGTTAAGTGATTTTAAAAAAATAAACGCCCGGGGCCGTTATTTGGTGATTTACGATAAATACTGTAAATGTCAGTTGGACCCACAGAATTTGTAACTACTGAACAGAAATGAATAAGGAGATTAGCATTTAGTAGTAGATGTTCCCAAACATCCTGGAAAACCTGGAAAACCTGGAAAATTATTGACCAAATTTGACAGAATTAGTAAAAAGGGTTACGATAGTTAATGTATCCTATTACATTTCCATTGTTGTTGTGATAAATTAGCATTAACCCCTTGAAATCCAGCCCTTTTTTAGGTTTCTGCTTCATATTAACATCCCCATAGTCAGTAGGGTATGTCTGGAATAAACACAGAGATGTTGGTCGACACTAAACGAACATTTATTGATCTCAAATAAACATTTTCATCCCAAAACAGCAACAAAAAAACACGTCGCTTCAAACGAGCGACTTTTTACTGTAGTGTTTCTCGGCTGCTAGTTTACTGAGTTTTTGTCATAAAGCTACACTGATGGTACCGTTGGACTCGTCACAGTCTCAGCTTTCATATGAGATGTCATTTGTTTGTGTAACATGAAGTATCAGAGCGCTAGCCATCAAAATGTGGCGAGTGGGTCGGCTTTATGATCGTATACCGATTTTCATATATGTTAATTAATTAGCTTGGTGTTGGAGTTGTGTTTGGTGTGTGTAAATATGACTTATATGTGCTTGTAGTGGAGTTTCTCCTGTTTAATTTGATGTATAGCTTCATTATATTTGTACATGATTAGTGGAGCAGGGTCCACCAGTCTTTATTGTTATTATACTGGATAAGGAAATATTAATTGGACATATAACAGAATAAATGGAACAGGATAGATGTGTAAAGTATTGCATTTCATGACATGATAACGTGACAACCAGCTGCTGTGGTTTCCTTCCTGCTGCAGGTGTGTTGCTGCCTCCTGCAGCGTTTCCGTCCTTCGTCCTTCGCTCCTTCTCTTTCTGCTGGACGACGCCGTGGCGAGCGGC
>CM060483.1:21776934-21831934 GCA_030544235.1 Lepturacanthus savala
ACAGCCGGTTCGTGTCCAGCTGGACCGGCTCCAGTCCGGCCCAGATGGTCTCAGTCCCGAACCGGGTCATCCTGGGGAGGGGGGCCAGGCCCTGCAGCTCCCTCCAGTGCAGCTTCAGAGTCGGACCTTTACCGACCGGACCTGTGGGGAGGAGGGGAGCAGGAGGAGGAGGAGGAGGAGGAGGAGGAGGTGCTGGAGGAGGTGCTGCAGGAGGTGCTGGGACGCTCCTGGAGGTCTCCCCGGTGGAGCCGGTCCCTTCGTCCTCGGTGCTGTCGGCTCCCAGGTCTCCTTCATCCCAGAGGTCTGAGAAGTCCAGGGTGTTGAGGCACAGACGAGCTGCTGGTTTCAGGAAGGAGCTCCAGGACTGGTCCAGGTCCCAGGACAGGGGGACCTCCCTGGACAGGGGGACCTCCCTGGACAGGGGGACCTCCCTGGTCTGGGGGACCTCCCTGGACAGAGGGACCTCCCTGGTCAGGGGGACCTCCCTGGACAGGGGGACCTCCCTGGACAGGGGGACCTCCCTGGTCTGGGGGACCTCCCTGGTCTGGGGGACCTCCCTGGTCTGGTCCGCCTCCTTCATCCGCCTTAAAGTCCAGGACCAGGATTCTTCTTATGAGGGAAGTGGGATCAGACCAGATGAAGAACAACAACCAGTTCTATGAAATAAAAAAATATTTAGTTTGTTTTATAATTTCAGATTAATTCAATTTAAAATGTTTAGTTTTTAATTTTAGCTTCTTCTCAGAAATTATTGATCATTTCTCATTATTTCAGTTAATTTGCATTAACATAACGTGAGTTCATTATATTTGCAGATTTCCCAGCATGCATCTGTTCCTTTAATGTAGTTTGATGATAGAAACTTAAACTGCATTTATTTTATTTTTTTAAATATTTTTTTTTAATTTAATCCAATTTTATTATTATTATTATCATTATTATTAACATTATTTTATTTTTTTGATTTGATTCAATTAATACATTTTAATATATTTTTAATAAATTATAATATATTTTAAAATACATTTTAATATATTTTTTAATAAATTATAATATATTTTAAAATACATTTTAATATATTTTTTAATAAATTATAATATATTTTAAAATACATTTTAATATATTTTTTTAATAAATTATAATATATTTTAAAATACATTTTAATATATTTTTTAATAAATTATAATATATTTTAAAATAAATTTTAATATATTTTTTAACTTAATTTTTATTTTTTTATTTTAATGAACTGTTTTAAATTGTATTATTTTAATTTTAAAAAATTTAATTTTAATTCTTAATTTTTATTTTTATTTTAATGAACTGTTTTAAATTGTATTGTTTTAATTTTAAAAAATTTAATTTTAATTCTTAATTTTTATTTTATTTTAATGAACTGTTTTAAATTGTATTGTTTTAATTTAAAAAATCTTAATTTTAATTCTTAATTTTTTATTATTTTAATCAACTGTTTTAAATTGTATTGTTTTAATTTAAATTTTTTTATTTTAATTCTTAATTTTTACTATTTTAATCAACTGTTTTAAATTTTATTGTTTTAATTAAAAAAATGTTCATTTTAATTCTTAATTTTTATTTTTATTTTAATCAACTGTTTGTGCTGTACAAATAAACTTGCCATATTATTTACCCACTTTTATTCTAATAAAAAGTTAATGCCTAATATATATATATATATAATATATAAGTGTTATACATGTTTGTTTCATGCACTTTATAAAGCAGCTTTTACACAAAGTGTTTTAAAGGTTTTTGAATAAAATAACATTTAATGATAATATTAAAACATTATTTCATGCAGAATCTTCATCTGAAAGTAAAATAAAGTTGTTTGAAGCTATAAAATGAAACCTGTGCTTGAATAAAAGATGATGAAACCATTAAAAATCAAAAGCAAACAACAATCAATGAATGTGGATCCGGTGAATGATCCGATCACTGAGTTATTGGTGTGATATTGATTATGAACCAACCATCAGATCCTCCAGAGTTTCTCAGCTTGAAGCTTCGATCCGTCGCCTGATTCCAGATGAACCCAGGACGGGTTTAGTCCTGGTAAAGGTCCGGTTCTGGTCCCTCGTTCTGGTTTCTTTTCTGCTGGGATCAGTTCTGGTTTATTTGAGTTGCACCCTTTCCCTTAATTTCCTTATCAGCTGATCTCCTGCTTGAATCGCTGCTCGTACATATACAAACGTCTGGATCTGCCCTCCTCCTCTTCCTGAGCCCACTCTGCATCTCTTTTCTCACCTAAAAGTCAGAGAAAAGCAGGAAAACAGCAGATGAAATGTTCTTTAATGAATTAGAAAGTTAAAAAGCAGCAGTAGTAGAGTAGTAGAGACTGTTTAGATGATGATTTATAGGATTTTATGGACTAATAATTGATCTATGATCATTTTTCTTCTTGATTTGAGTCAGTTTGGTCTCATTTTTAATTTTTAAATTCAGTATTTTAGATTTATTTTGCAGTATTCCAGCTATATTTGCACTGTGATGTTCAGAAAAGGCGCTGATTTTTATTATAGGGGAAAATATACATGAGATTTTGAGAGTTTTCAGCTATTTGTTGTTATTTTTGTCTCAAAATCAAGTCAAAAATCATGTTTAAAAACACAATCTTTTTACTGCAGATGCTTATTTGATTTTTTTCCAGATAAGGTCGTGTTTTAGGTTTGAAAAAACACAATTATATATGTATTTTTTAGCATTATTCTATCTATATTTACTCTATAACAGCAACATAAATAGATCCTGACTCTTCTGTCATCACCTCACATGTTGTAGATTTATTTTAATTCCAGGTTTGAGTCCAATAACCTTTGTTGTTGTAGATATATTCAACATTTATTATCATTTAGAGCAGGAAAACTGATAAATAAACCTGGGGATTAAGCAGGAAATGAACCAAACTGTAGTAAAATACAATTTTATTTGCTCTATAACAGCAACATAAATTGATTAATTACAATAACCTCTGTGGTTGTAGAGATATTCCACATTTATTATCATTTATATAGTGGAAATCTGTTATAAAGCAGCTGGAAAACGACTGGATTTCCTGTTAAATCCAGTTTTCCAGTCGTTGGTCGTTAGTGCCTGAACGTCCCGGGAGATGCAGAGTAATTAGAGGTAATGACTGAGGGAGGATCCTCGTTACTGCTGCACCTCGACCATGAAAACCAGCCAGAAAAAAGACGTTCGAGGCTCCAGGAGCAAACACACGTCTGACCCCGTTAGCAAACTCTGGTAACACTCTTTTAAGTTCATTTCCTGCTTAATCCCCAGGTTAATTTATCAGTTTTCCTGCTGTAAATGATGATAAATGTTGAATATCTCTACAAACACAAAGGTTATTGGACTTAAACCTATTTATGTTGCTGTAATTTTTAATTTGACAATGTCATTTATGTAAAAGTGTGTTATTTAAAACCTAAAATCAGGAAAAACACTTCAAATAAGCATCTGCAATATATATATATTGTTTTTTTGACAAAAGTAACAACAAACGGCTGAAAACTCTCTGAAAATGTTCCACTATAATAAAATTCTGTGCTGGATAAAAACATTTTGATGATTTTTCTGAGTCTTACAGAGAAAAAAAAATCTAAAATAGTTGTTAATATAGATAAAAACACTTCATTTAAAACTTAAAATAAAACCAAACTGACTCAAATCAAGAAAAAAAAAGATTAAAGATCAATTATTTGTCCATAAAATCCTATAAATCAAACTGAGGATCATTCCAGAACATGAAGAATATATTCTATAAGATGTTTTAAAAGGAGATTTAATTAAAATTATTTATTTTAGTTAATTTTCCCCCCTTTTTTTCTTTATTCTACCTTCAACACTGTAGATTCTAAATTGATTCTGGTTCGTATACAACTATCTCACAGGTTTTAGCTTCATTTTAAACCCAAGATCATTCAGAAAACCTCTTTATTTTAACATTTTAACGATGTTAAAATAAAGAAATAAACCGCTCAATTTATTTAAAAGAATTAGTTATTTGTTGTCTTTTAAAACCCTGTGTTTCCTTGTCTTGTTTTGTGCTTTTATTTTGAAAGCGGAAACCGGAAGTCCCGCGATGTCGGCGAATGTGCGCGCGCACTCGCGGACCGCCGCTGCCCGTCGTCTCCTCCAGCTGACATCACAACGCGCCGCCGGATCAAAGCCGACATCACGCGCGCCGACGGATCAAAGGGTTTCCGCCGTTACGATGTCAAACGTCCGCAGGCGGCGCGAGCTCGTGGTTTTCCCGCGCAGCGCCGAGCGGGCGACGATGAAGATGCGCCGCTCCTCCTCTTCCTCTGGAAACCAAACTCCCGGCAGCTTTTATCAACGCCGCGCGGCAGGATGCGTTTAAGGTGAGAGGTCTCACTCTGCTCTGTTTTCAAGGACTTATTTAGATCCTCGTTAAATTACAAGAATCCTAAAAACGTCTTTTTTTGTGTGTGCGCGCGTGTTTTTTTTGTGCTTCACGTGAAAAGTTGTGCTCTCATTGACTGTGGTGATATTACGTAACGGGCTGCGGGGACTGCGGGATGTGCGGGATGTGCGGGGTGACAGATGTTGCACAGATGACAAATCTCTGCTGGAATCTTCTTATCGCAGCAGCGTCTGAATAAAAACCGCTGAGATCATCATTTTATTTCATTTCATTTCATTCAAAGAACCAATAATCAACTTTTTACAAATATTTTACCACATTTCTGACATTTAATGATAAAAATAATCATTTTTTTACCATATTACATACATTAAAATATATGATATTACATTAATTAATCATTAAATAAATTATATTAGGCTCACAAAACTAATATTGTTATCAGGTTATAATTACTATATAAAATTTATTATTATTTAGATTAATACATCAAGAAAACATAATTTAATTTAATTATTTTATAACTAAAAACTAGAAAATGTATTGATTTGATAGCGTATCATTAACATCAATATATTAGAAAATAATTTAATTTAATAATAATTATAATTTACCTTAATACACCAACATGTGACTCTAAGAAAAAAATGTGTAATTATTAAATGTTTTTTTCATTTAATTTAATTATTTTATTACTAAAAACTAGAAAATGTGTATCATTAACATCAATATATTATAAAATAATTTAATTTAATTTAATAATAATTATTATTATAATTTACCTTAATACACCAACATGTGACTCTAAGAAAAAAATGTATAATTATTAAATTATTTTTCATTTAATTTAATTATTTTATAACTAAAAACTAGAAAATGTATTGATTTAATAGTGTGTCATTAACCTCAATATATTAGAAAATAATTTAATTTAATAATTATTATTATTATAATTTACCTTAATACACCAACATGTGACTGAAAGAAAATTAATTATAATTATTAAATGTTTTTTTCATTTAATTTAATTATATTATAACTAAAAACTAGAAAATGTATTGATTTAATAGTGTATCATTAACATCAATATATTAGAAAATAATTTAATTTAATAATAATTATTATTATAATTTACCTTAATACACCAACATGTGACTCAAAGAAAAAAATGTATAATTATTAAATTATTTTTTTCATTTAATTTAATTATTTTATAACTAAAAACTAGAAAATGTGTATCATTAACATCAATATATTATAAAATAGTTTAATTTAATAATAATTATTATTATAATTTACCTTAATACACCAACATGTGACTCAAAGAAAAAAAATTATAATTATTAAATGAATTAGAAACTAGAAAATTGATTGATTCATCAATATATTAGATTATTATTATTATTATAATTTACCTTAGTACATCAGCAGATAAATATCAGAGCTACTTTTATTCCATTTTTTTTATAAGTAAAAACTATAATATTTAATCACCAACATATTTCCTCCCACTGTTGAATAATATTCATTAAGGTTATTATTCTCACACATTGGGGCTAATTAACGTATGAATGTGACGTACGGTGACTGAGGTTCTGAAACTAATCCTCACATGACTCATGTTTCTAGTTTAATTACAGATTCCATAGAGTCAGAATATCACCACATCGCCATGGAAACGACACAACTGTAAAATAACGCCGGTGATAGGTTATTGTCAGGGAGCTTCACTCTGACGCACGTTAAAAAAAAAAACGGCTGTCGAGTCGTGATGAGACGTTTGTGTTTGTGTCACAACAACAGCAGCAGCAACAACAACAGGTGTAAGTGAGCAGGTCAGAGGTCAGAGGTCATGCTGCGGAGGGAGTCTGACTCCCATGGCATCTTTTCTTCCGGAGAGACGTCTGACGAGTGTGAGGTGAGCTGCTTCCTGGATTTATCCCTGAGAACTGTGACATCACAAGTTGTTGTTGTTGTTGGGTCTTTAAGCCTCAAACTGTGTTTCTGCACAAATCCATAAAAAAAAGAGTCTGTAGAGTTCGTAGAGTCCATGTAGGGTCTGTAGAGTCCATGTAGAGTCCATGTAGAGTCCATGTAGGGACTGTAGAGTCCATGTAGAGTCCATGTAGGGTCTGTAGAGTCCATGTAGAGTCCATATAGGGTCTGTAGAGTCCATGTAGAGTCCATGTAGGGTCTGTAGAGTCCATGTAGAGTCCATGTAGGGACTGTAGAGTCCATGTAGAGTCCATGTAGGGACTGTAGAGTCCATGTAGAGTCCATGTAGGGTCTGTAGAGTCCATGTAGAGTCTGTAGAGTCCATGTAGAGTCCATATAGAGTCTGTCTAGAGTCTGAGAGACTGTAGAGTCCTTGTAGAGTCCCATTGGTGTCTGTGTAGAGTCTAAAAGGGTCTGTGTAGGGTCTGTAGAGTCTGCATAGTCTCTGTAGAGTCCATGTGGAATCTGTAGAGTCCGTGTAGATTCTTTAGAGCCCGTAGAGTCTGTAGAGTCCATGTGGAATCTGATTAGAGTCTGTGTAGAGTCCCGTTAGTGTCCGTGTAGAGTCTGAAGGGTCCAAGTAGAGTCTGAAGGGTCTGTAGAGTCCATGTAGAGTCTTTAGAGTCTGTGTAGAGTGTGTGTAGAGTCTGTAGAGTCCATGCATAGTCCTCATAGAGCCTGTGGAGTATGTAGAGTCTGTATAGAGTCTCAGAGTCCATAGAGTCTATGTAGAGTCCGAGTAAAATCTGTAGAGTCCATATAAAGTTTGTAGAGTCTATAGAGTCCAGTTAGAGTCTTTAGAGTCTATGTAGATTCTGTTTAGAGTCTGTGTAGAGTCTGTAGAGTCTGTGTAGACTCTGTACAGTCTGTAGAGTCCAGTTAGAGTCCTTGCAAAGTCTGTAGAGTCCATATAAAATTTGTACAGTCTATAGAGTCCGGTTACAGTCTCTGTAGAGTCTGTAGAGTCCATGTAGAGTCTGTAGATTCTAGTCCAGTTAGAGTCTTTAGAGTCCAGTTAGTCTATAGAGTCCAGTTAGAGTCTTTAGAGTCCAGTTAGAGTATATTTAGATTCTGTGTAGAGTCCGTAGAGTGGGTATAGAGTCTTCAGAGTCCATATAGAGTCTGTAGATTCTATAGAGTCCAGTTAGAGTCTTCAGAGTCCATATAGAGTCTGTAGATTCTATAGAGTCCAGTTAGAGCCTTTAGAGTCCATAGAGTCTATGTAGATTCAGTGTAGAGTCTGTAGAGTCCATATAAAGGTTGTACAGACCATAGAGTCTGTGTAGAGATTGTAGAGTCCATGTAGAATCTGTAGAGACTATAGAGTCCAGTTAGAGTCTGTAGTCTGTGTAGAGTCCCTGTAGAATCCATGTAGTTTCTAGAGTCCATGTAGAGTTTGTAGAGTCCGGGTAGAACCTGCTAATCTGCCTGAAGGATCTCTATGTGTTCTCCATGTGTTCTCCATGTGTTCTCCATGTGTTCTCCATGTGTTCTCCATGTGTTCTCCATGTGTTCTCTGTGTTCTCCATGTGTTCTCCATGTGTTCTCCATGTGTTCTCCATGTGTTCTGTGTTCTCCATGTGTTCTCCATGTGTTCTCCATGTGTTCTCCATGTGTTCTCTGTGTTCTCCATGTGTTCTCCATGTGTTCTCCGTGTTCTCCATGTGTTCTCTGTGTTCTCCATGTGTTCTCTGTGTTCTCCATGTGTTCTCTGTGTTCTCCATGTGTTCTCCATGTGTTCTCTGTGTTCTCCATGTGTTCTCCATGTGTTCTCTGTGTTCTCCATGTGTTCTCTGTGTTCTCCATGTGTTCTCTGTGTTCTCTGTGTTCTCCATGTGTTCTCCATGTGTTCTCTGTGTTCTCTGTGTTCTCCATGTGTTCTCTGTGTTCTCCATGTGTTCTCTGTGTTCTCTGTGTTCTCCATGTGTTCTCTGTGTTCTCCATGTGTTCTCCGTGTTCTCTGTGTTCTCCATGTGTTCTCTGTGTTCTCCATGTGTTCTCTGTGTTCTCCATGTGTTCTCCATGTGTTCTCTGTGTTCTCCATGTGTTCTCTGTGTTCTCCATGTGTTCTCTGTGTTCTCCATGTGTTCTCCATGTGTTCTCTGTGTTCTCCATGTGTTCTCTGTGTTCTCCATGTGTTCTCCGTGTTCTCTGTGTTCTCCATGTGTTCTCTGTGTTCTCCATGTGTTCTCTGTGTTCTCCATGTGTTCTCCATGTGTTCTCCATGTGTTCTCTGTGTTCTCTGTGTTCTCTGTGTTCTCCATGTGTTCTCCATGTGTTCTCTGTGTTCTCTGTGTTCTCCATGTGTTCTCTGTGTTCTCTGTGTTCTCCGTGTTCTCCATGTGTTCTCTGTGTTCTCCATGTGTTCTCTGTGTTCTCCATGTGTTCTCCATGTGTTCTCTGTGTTCTCTGTGTTCTCCATGTGTTCTCTGTGTTCTCCATGTGTTCTCTGTGTTCTCCATGTGTTCTCCATGTGTTCTCTGTGTTCTCTGTGTTCTCCATGTGTTCTCCATGTGTTCTCCATGTGTTCTCTGTGTTCTCCATGTGTTCTCTGTGTTCTCCATGTGTTCTCCATGTGTTCTCTGTGTTCTCCATGTGTTCTCCATGTGTTCTCCGTGTTCTCCATGTGTTCTCCATGTGTTCTCCATGTGTTCTCCGTGTTCTCCATGTGTTCTCCATGTGTTCTCCATGTGTTCTCTGTGTTCTCCATGTGTTCTCCATGTGTTCTCCGTGTTCTCCATGTGTTCTCCATGTGTTCTCCATGTGTTCTCTGTGTTCTCCATGTGTTCTCTGTGTTCTCAGATGGGGGCGATGAGTTGTGCAGATGCAGGTGTGTGTCAGTGTGACGTCGGTCCCTGTGCACTTTATTCAGAAGCAAACACACCTACGCAGGTGAGAGATTCCACTTAATGTGTGTGTGAAGCCGGCGGATCCCAGCGATCGTCATCATGTGTAATACACTGACCTCTGTCTGTACATCCTCTAATGTTTCTATGAAGTGAAGCAGTCAATCTGCTGCTTTCTTTCTATTCAGGACTCGCTGCTGTGTGGAAGCTGTGGAAAAAACAGAGTCATGATAAGCAGCTTCTCTGAGGGATACGGCACAGAGGTGAACTTCACTGTGTGTGTGTGTGTGTGTGTGTGTGTGTGTTTCATGTATGTGGAGGTGTAGTGTTCCTTTATTTTAGCTGGCAGCTGTTTCAAAGTTCAACCATGTGACATATGTGACTAATGCTGCTTCATTCTATATATATATATATATATATATATATATATATATATATATATATATATATACAGTCATTTATTGCATTACAATATTACTGTATTTGTCATATAACTATATACTAACTACTATACTATAACTACTATACTATAACTAGTAACTATAACTATATACTAACTACTATACTATAACTAGTAACTATAACTATATACTAACTACTATACTATAACTAGTAACTATAACTATATACTAACTACTATACTATAACTAGTTACTATAACTATATACTAACTACTATACTATAACTAGTAACTATAACTATATACTAACTACTATACTATAACTAGTTACTATAACTATATACTAACTACTATACTATAACTAGTAACTATAACTATATACTAACTACTATACTATAACTACTATACTATAACTAGTAACTATAACTATATACTAACTACTATACTATAACTAGTAACTATAACTATATACTAACTACTATACTATAACTAGTTACTATAACTATATACTAACTACTATACTATAACTAGTAACTATAACTATATACTAACTACTATACTATAACTAGTAACTATAACTATATATTAACTACTATACTATAACTAGTAACTATAACTATATACTAACTACTATACTATAACTAGTAACTATAACTATATACTAACTACTATACTATAACTAGTTACTATAACTATATACTAACTACTATACTATAACTAGTAACTATAACTATATACTAACTACTATACTATAACTACTATACTATAACTAGTAACTATAACTATATACTAACTACTATACTATAACTAGTAACTATAACTATATACTAACTACTATACTATAACTAGTTACTATAACTATATACTAACTACTATACTATAACTAGTAACTATAACTATATACTAACTACTATACTATAACTAGTTACTATAACTATATACTAACTACTATACTATAACTAGTAACTATAACTATATACTAACTACTATACTATAACTAGTTACTATAACTATATACTAACTACTATACTATAACTAGTAACTATAACTATATACTAACTACTATACTATAACTACTATACTATAACTAGTAACTATAACTATATACTAACTACTATACTATAACTAGTAACTATAACTATATACTAACTACTATACTATAACTAGTTACTATAACTATATACTAACTACTATACTATAACTAGTAACTATATACTAATTACTATACTATAACTAGTAACTATAACTATATACTAACTACTATACTATAACTAGTAACTATAACTATATACTAACTACTATACTATAACTACTATACTATAACTAGTTACTATAACTATATACTAACTACTATACTATAACTAGTTACTATAACTATATACTAACTACTATACTATAACTAGTAACTATAACTATATACTAACTACTATACTATAACTAGTAACTATAACTATATACTAACTACTATACTATAACTAGTTACTATAACTATATACTAACTACTATACTATAAGTAGTAACTATAACTATGTACTAACTACTATACTATAACAAGTAACTATAACTATATACTAACTACTATACTATAACTAGTTACTATACTATAACTAATTACTATACTATAACTAATTACTATACTATAACTAGTTACTATACTATAACTAGTTACTATACTATAACTAGTTACTATACTATAACTAGTTACTATAACTATATAACATTCACACATGTATGTAATGTGTGTGTGTGTTGCAGGAGGAGTGTGTGTTGTCTGATCCTCAGGGGGAAAGTGATGCAGACGCCGATATCGAGGACACAGACTGCAGGTGCTCGGCTGTTTGTTTGTTCACGAATGAGATCTGCTTGTTTGTTTGTTTGTTTTCTTTGACCTACCGTGTCTCACGTCTTCAGGCTCCAGGAGCCGGATCCTCTCCAGCGAATCAGCTCCAGGAGACGGAAGCGTCCGCGGGTGGCGAGACAGGACACCACGGAGAGTGAGGACGATGGAGGGAGGATCCACCGATCACACCGCTGGAACCTCCGGCTGAGCACCGACAGAACACACAGCAGGACCATACTGGAGGTAAACAACAACAACAACAGGTCCATACTGGAGGTAAACAACAACAACAGGACCATACTGGAGGTAAACAACAACAACAGGACCATACTGGAGGTAAACAACAACAACAGGACCATACTGGAGGTAAACAACAACAACAGGACCACACTGGAGGTAAACAACAACAGGACCACACTGGAGGTAAACAACAACAACAACAACAGGTCCATACTGGAGGTAAACAACAACAACAACAGGTCCATACTGGCGGTAAACAACAACAGGTCCATACTGGAGGTAAACAACAACAAGTCCATACTGGAGGTAAACAACAACAACAACAACAACAGGTCCATACTGGCGGTAAACAACAACAGGTCCATACTGGAGGTAAACAACAACAAGTCCATACTGGAGGTAAACAACAACAACAACAACAGGTCCATACTGGAGGTAATTAGAAGATAACCATCAGAATCATCTCACCTGGTGTTGATTGGTTGGAGCTCCGCCCCTTTCTTCACCTGAGTGTCCAAGAGCTGTCTCCGCAAAGTCCAACGACATGACCCCCGTCATCTGTGACAAGTGGCAGATGATGGCTCACAGGTGGCAGGTCACAGGTGGCAGGTCACAGGTCACAGGTGGCAGGTCACAGGTGGCAGGTGACACACCTGAACATGGATTCGTTAACAACAAATCGACATCAGGTCCAGATCATGGTCGTTCCTGCTGATCAGATGGAGACAACAACAAAACAACATCTGAAACAATAAGCTGTGACAGAACTTGCAGAAATAATGATGGTTACAGCAAACTGCAAAAATTATGGAATAAAAATTCAATTTTCACAAAAAAGTAGAAAAAACTAGTAGAAATAATGGATGAAGATGGTTTAAGATAATCCACCTGTTCTGATGTCATGTTTTTGTCTCTGTGTTTTTTCAGGAAAGCGTCTCACAGGTCCGCCCGCTGATCATCTGCAACAGGACCAACGTGGACGCTCGTCCCCTCCAACTGTCCCGAGGATCCAGGACTCTGATGCGCCTGTGGCCGTCGTCGCTGTCTCTTCCTCTGATCCTCCTCCTCCTCCTCCCCCTCTCACTGTCCCTCGTCATCTTCATCATGTCCTTCCTCCTCCCGTGGGCCAGCGCCTGACGGTCCACTCCGTTTAGGTTTCATTCCATGAGTTAGAACAGGATTTTTTTTAGAGGAAAAGCACAAACAGAAACTTTATGATCCTTCAGATTCCAAAGACACTGGACTCATGCTGCGTCTCCTGTACGTGTCATTTGTGGATATCATTATAAAACACTGATAATTATCAGATCAGATTATATTTGCTCTTTTGGTTTGTAGGTTTCACAAAAAACATGGAAAAGAAAAAAAAAAAAAGAATTTCACACACACTTCATGATGAAACCACACACCCCAAAGCTTCTGTCCCAGGTCCTGTTTGATAAGATTATTGCTTTTAGATGTTTATAACAGATAAAATAAAGAGGTCCCTGCTCAGTCATGGGTCCAGTAGACTGCAGGTAACACCCGGTGGAGAAAACGTTACCTCACCCTCCGTCTCTCCCACCTCCTTGTTTGTAAAAGTCAATTCCTAATCTCCTAACGAGCCTCAGGTGATGGGAGCAGCTCCTGAGCAGGTAAACACTCAAAAAAACAGGAGAATAACAGGCTCAAGGTCGAAAAAACGTGGAACGACGAAGCCGCTGAACTATGCAACTCTGGTCCGACTGTGGCACCTGCAGCTGTGACGACGAGAAGACTTATTGAATGCAGGGACTTCAGGTTCTGAATCAGTTTAAAAAGCAATAGCAGGGAGGTCCAGGTCGATGGAGAACAATAAATCTGTTGGATTTCATGATGGATTATTGACAGATCAGAGTCTCAGAGGAAACGCTCAGTTTACATTTTTGTAATCACGGATTTGTTAAATCAACGTTTCAGACATGGTGAAGTAGCTCAGATGAAGTTCCTCTAAAGTTCTTCTAGAGTTCCTCTAACATTTGTTTGAAGTTCCCCGTCAGTTCCTCTAAAGTTCTTCATGCTAGGAGCCTCTCCAGGTGAAGGAGCTACTCTATGACATCACAAAATCCAGGAAGAACAAACGAGCTGCGTCAGCAAAGTGTCTGAATCCAGCCGTGAACATTCCTCTAATTTTCTGAGAGTTTGATCACAGTTTATGTTTCTGAATCAACATTTCAGACATTGTTGACGTAGCTCAGACGACAGTCCTTTAAAGTTCTTCTTCAGTTCTTCTAAAATTCCTCCTTAGTTCTTCTAAAGTTTCTCTTCAGTTCCTCTAAATTTCTTCTTCAGTTCATCTAAAGTTCCTTTAAAATTCTTCTTCAGTTCCTTTAAAATTCCTCTAAAGTTCCTTCTAAGGTTTCTCATCAGGTTCTCTAAAGTTCTTCTTCAGTTCCTCTTGAGTTCCTCTAAAGTTCTTCAGTTCTTCTAAAATTCCTCCTTAGTTCTTCTAAAGTTCTTCTTCAGTTCATCTAAAGTTCCTTTAAAATTCTTCTTCAGTTCCTCTAAAATTCCTCCAAAGTTCCTTCTAAAGTTTCTCATCAGTTCCTCTAAAGTTCCTCTTCAGTTCCTCTAAAGTTCTTCTTCAGTTCTTCTTTAGTTCCTTCTAAAGTTCCTCTTCAGTAGTTTGTCCTGGGAGCCTCTACAGGTAAAGGAGCTACTCTATGACATCACAAAATCCAGAAAGAACAAACAAAGCTGTGAAACAGAAAAGTGTCTGAACACAGCCGTGAACATTCCTCTCTTTTTCTGAGAGTTGGACGGTTTGTCTGGTCGACAGGAAACTTTACCCACAGTTTTAGGACGTTAATCAGTTTTGGGGAAAACATTCAGATTCTAACTTGAACTCTCTGCGTTTCCTCTGGAGATTGTCTGATTGTTGGTGGATCCTGTAAATGTTTGATCCTCTTCCTGCACTACGTGTTTTTAGTCCAAATCAGCTGACCTCAAATAGAACGAGTTTCATTCTAACTTCTTTTAAAGACTTTCACAGCGTTAAAGTGTTGATTACCAGGCTGAGCTGTTTATTCTGCTGAATTAAGTGAAAGAAGCCATTTGTTCCTGTGGCTTCTCTGTTCTGTGTTTCATGTTGTTTTGTTGCATCCGTGTAGAGAAACGTTCATTCCAAATTAAGATCAGGTTGTTCGATATGAGATATTTTAACGTTTAAGACCTTTTTCTCTTCCTGTTCATCTTGACTTGTATCTGTGTGTTGACCTGTTTCACGGGGCCAACGTCAATAAAACTAGATTGTATTTTGACTCGTTTCCTTCGTGCGATGTGATGTTTATTCATACGTGTGCGATAAAAAACATTCAACAAACACTGTTTAAAATCCGGTTGTTGACGCGTCGGAGTCAAAGCTGCTGTTTTATCTTTGTATATATATAAAGTCTGTTCATCTCAGACAACAGACAGAGAATAAAATGTTCAGATTGAATGATAAATTTAACAAACCTTCAGAAAAGCATCAGTGTCATTGTCCTGATTCCTTTACACGTCCATTAACATTCCTGTTAACGGTAACTGATCTAATTAAACGTGTCTCTCTTTGTAGTGAAGTTACTGTTGTTAAAACAGAGAATTAAAAAGCAGAACACTAGTACTTTCTGTTGTAAACATGAGTTTGCAACATGGACCTACCAGGAAGCTGCTGATCCAGAGTCTTCCTGGATCCATCCGCCTCTTATGGGTCTTGTTTCTATTTGTTTTGGTGAGATTTATTGTCCTGTTTTGAGAGTTTGTGGTGATTATCTGAAGGAATTACACCTACTGCTCATTAAGCGGACATGTGACCTGGAGAGCCACACCCACAGGGCCCCGATGTGAACCAGCCAGTGTTAAAGCAGCAGATATTCCAATGAAGAAAATATGTGGAAACACTGTTGATTAAAGGAACTGAAGTTTCTTTCTTTATTTTTAGATCGGTGATGTTAAAATGTCAAACTCTCTCTATCAACTGGTTCTACAGATGCTCGGCATCTGAATATCGGGTATCACATTTATACGATCTATCTTTGGTAGCATCAAGACATAAAATACAATTGGAGAAGAGCCACAGACAAATATTAAATGTTCAATTTCAATCTCAAGTATCTGACTCTTCAGTCCAGATCAGACTCAGCAGCGTCTGAACTCTGAAAATAGTCTCAGCTTTCACTGTAAAACGAAGACTTAGAGAGATTAAACCCTGCAGAACCAATAAAAGGTCTTCAGGGTGGTCTTCGGGGCAGTGGTAGGTTCGTTAGCGTCCGTTCTTTCCGCCGTCTAAGCAGTATCTTACATTTAGAAACTCAAACGATGGGGCAGAGGGAGGCCTCTGACCCTCCAGGTCTAGATTATCCATCAACAAGTCTATCGATTAAGTGAATCAGTGATGGGAAAGATTGATTTCCTTTTATTCGTTCAAAATTACTCAAGATGACCGTACAAACATCTGTACCCGTCTGCAGGAAAACTCAAATCAATGACTGAAATACCCCAGAACAAGGGAGTTGTGATAAACTCAAGCAGTTCAGGTCTCTGGGGTCTTGTTCCCAGCGCGAACAAGGTGGAGGACGATGGACAGGTGGATCAGTGCAGCATCTTTAGTGATGCACAGTCTACATCGGTCTGTCACGGTGAAACTCTGGATTTACCGTAGGTCTATGACCCTGATCTGAAAGAACCTGATCACAGATACAAGCAGCTGAAATTTGTTTCCTCTGCAGGGGACCTGGACCCATCAGGAGGAGGCAGGGTCTAGACCAGGGGTAGGCAACCCTGGTCCTAGAGAGCCACTGTGGGTGCAGGTTTTTGTTCCAACCAAGCATTTATGCAACTAATCAATCAATCACTAGAGTTTTTGAATGAATAGCTATGTAAGCTTTATTAAAAACAAAAATTCTCAATGTGTGGTTGCACTGTATGCTCCGAGGTACTCGTCGGGTTCTGAATGGGCCCGCCGGGCTTCGATTGGTTTGCCGTGCTCTATTTAGTGGTTGGTTGGAACAAAAACCTGCACCCATTGTGGCTCTCTTGGACCAGGCTTGCCTACCCTTGGTCTAGACCCTGCTCCTCCATGTCCAGCTCCCTAGCGGGGGCTTCAGGTTCATCATGAGTTCTGTTCCAGCTCAGAGACCAGAAAGGATTCTTGTCAGTTGTCGGACACCTGCTCAGTCATGTCCTCAAGGACCATCGCTAAATACAGTATAAACATGGGCCTTCAGAGGTCAAAGGGTCCCTGCCTCTGTAAAAACACAGGCGTTGACCCGCTTTGCAAAGTGCATCCATGTTTATCTGAAACTATGTACCAGTCCCGCCTCAGGCCCCAATGACACCTGCTGAACATCTCCTTTCTTGGCCCTGGTCCTAGCTAAAAGAGACCTTTCAGTTTGTCGCTAGATCTTCACGCTGTGACGATTTAACCTGATAAGAAAACTGTAAAGACTTTTGTGTCCCTGCAGGAAGTTTGCAGAACAAACATCAGCTGACTGCAGCAGTGCAGCAGCAGATCTGTGTCAGCTGTTGCTCAGCACGACCTCGCTATTTTTCCAATGAAGGTGACCCAACTGTTTCTTTCTTAGACAGCATAAAGGACAGGGGTGAATGTGTTTTATCATCCCCCGGCCTCCACGCCTCCCAATCCTTGACCCAGATTCCACAGTGTTTGGCTGTGGAAGAGTGAAGAGTGAAGTCACCCATCCTGTGACCCTCTTGGCATTTTATCCTGATCCTCATGTCATATGGCTCAGACATGAACTTCTTCTGCCAAGGCCTCAAGAATTTTGGTTCAGTCTCAGACAGGCATAGATCCAGCTGCTGCTGGCTTACTTCTGGCTTCGGTCAAACCATTAATGTGTGACTTTAAGAACAAGGAGCCTGAACAAAATGAGATAAATATGATAGATACTGAAAGACAAAAATGCTAAATTGGGAAATTAACTAACCTAGATTGAGGAAACAAAGAGAATCCACAAGGGAAGGAAAAACAAGCTGTCTTAAGTTTTTATTACGGAGTGGTAATCTGAATAAAGAGAGAGAGAGAGAGAGAGAGAGAGAGAGAGAGAGCAAAACAGAGAGAGAGAGAGAGCAAAACACAGAGAGAGAGAGAGAGAGAGAGAGAGAGAGAGAGAGAGCAAAACACAGAGAGAGAGAGGGATAGAGAGCAGATAACAGCTGGTGTCTGCAGACAGGATAATACAGACGAGCTGCTTGCAACAATACAACAGCAACAACAACAGTGGATTTCTGTATTTCTGCTTGACAAACTACTTTCTCAGCATCTTTTCTCTTGAACAAAGTAAGTGAAGAACCGGTGTTTTGGATGTTCAGGGGTTAAAGGATAAGTCGAGGTCACAGGGCAGGATGGCTTTAGCTAATCTATACCCACAGAGTCTGAGAGAATGGAAGACAGAGATGGAGGAGAGAAGGGACAGGGGGGTTTGTTGGTCTAACATGGAGGTGACCGTAGAGGAGGAAGGTGAGGAGGAGGAAGAGGAGGGAGAAGAGGAAGAACATGAAGTAAGAGGGAAAGGAGAAGAAATGCAGGAAAGGAAGAGGCGGAATAAGATGATGGTAAAGGTGGATGAGGAAGAAAGTGATGTAGAGATGAAGTTTGAAGAAGAGGATGACGAGGGAGTGGAGGTAAGTGAGGAAGAGGAGGAAGACGGAGAAACAAATGAGAGGAATATTAAGGAGAATGAGGAGATGGAAGATGATGGGGAAAATGAGGTAAAGAGGGAAGTTAATGCCAGAGAAGAAGATGGAGAAGATGGTGAGGTGAAGGAAGGAGAGGAAGCGTATGAAGATGATGAGGAAGAGGAGCAACAGGAACGTGAGCGCATCCAGAGAATTCAGGAAGGAAAAGCTCAAGAGCGAGAAAACCTTTCAGAGTCAGTGAAATTTGATGACGGAGATTCTAACTTGACAGAATTTGAGGATGAAAAGGGAAAAGCTGCAAACAGCTGCTGCAGCTTTGAAGGAACGAAGGATGAAGAGAGAGATGCTGATCCTGAGGAAAGAAAAGAAACGAAAGATGGGAAGCATCAGGTCCTGCTTCCAAGCGAAGAGGAGTCTACAGATGATGATGATGCAGGGTGGTCAGGGGACGACGATGACTATGATGAAAATGTCGAACAGATTTACTACCAGGAGGATTACCCTTTACATCTATTCCAGACCTTGACAGAGTTCAGGGACTCGTCCGTCCTCACAGACCTTATTTTGAGCTCAGAGGACGGAGACAGTTTAGACGTCCACTGGTGTGTCCTGGCTGCCGTCAGCGGCCTCATCAGGGAATGTCTGAGCAGAGGCGAAGCTGATGGAAAGAAGGATGACGATGAAAGTGTTGGCATACACAGGTGGTCTCTGTATCTGGATGTAGATCACGTTGGACTAAAGGCAGTTGTGGAGTTCGCCTACACTGGACTCATATCGTGTTTGAACGGGAACACCGTAGACCAGATAAAGGCTGCTGCTGAAACACTGGATGCCCCCAGGGTGTTGGATCTCTGTACCGAGAAAGAGGAGACGCCAACAACAAGTGGAGCTCAGACAGAAGAAGACGAGATTTCTACTGAAGAACAAGTGACAATCAGTCTTCGTTCTATTAAACAATTGTGGACGGACCGAGTGGGCTGCGACGTGGTTCTTAAAGCTCTTAAAGATTCAATTCATGGTGAGTAGGAACCAACAGAATCCTTTTCAACTGAAATATCTGTGTCATGATAATAATCAGGTTAAATGTTGGATTTTTTAAAATGTTTTATTAAAACTGATTGATGAGAATCTGACATGTTAGCAGGGATTACATTGGGTTTATATGGCTTCAGTCCACAGAGTTATCCTGGCTGCCGGTTGTGACTACTTCCGGGGCATGTTCACCTTGGGGATGAGGGAGTCCCTTCAGCCTTGCGTCACCCTCCCTTTCCTTATGGCTTCAGAGCTGGAAGCTCTGATTGGCTGCTCCTACAGCGGGGCTGTCCCTCTCAGCTGGAGTCGAGTCTTTGAGATCACTTCCACCGCCATCCAGCTCCAATACCAACCTGCCCTGTCGCTGTGCCTGGATTTCCTGCAACAAGAAATAAATCCCCACTCCTGCCTGGATGTGGCAGCGTTCGCTGAGGCCTACGACATGGAGCTGCTTCTCGAAGTTGCTGAAGATTTCGTCTTACGGCAGTTCCAAAAGGTGGCGTGCACCTCAAAGTTTAAGGACCTTCCAACCAAAAAGCTTTTCAAGTATCTGAACAGCTCATCCCTGTGTGTTCCTTCGGAGCTTGTGGTATTCAAAGCAGTGGTGGCTTGGATCCAGGCCAAGCCCAAGAGGCGACTGAAACTCGCCAAAGAACTAATGAAAAGTGTCCACTTTCCCCTGATGACCTTCAAAGAATTCAGAGAGGTTCAGTATCTGAGCATGTGGTCTGATCACAGCCTAGAAGAGCTCTACGAAGCCGTGTTTGAGGACTTCTGCTCTAATGACACTGCCCCACAGAGTCAGTGCCGCGTTTACCTGCCAAAGGACAGTCTGGTCTTGATTGGAGGAGACCAGATCTTAGAAGACCTGGGTAGACGTAGCATCAGCAGAGAGCTCTGGTTTGGGAATTCCCTGGTGAACCATACAGGGATTAAAAAGGCCCTGGAGTGGAGGAGGCTGGGAGAGATGCCGGACTCAGCCAGGTTCAGACATGAAGTGGCTGTGCTCAACGGACAACTGTACGTGTTTGGAGGCAAGATGTACTATGGCAAAGACGACACCCTGGATTCTGTTCTCAGGTGTGAAAGGGTCAAAACATATTTGGTTGTAGTTACAAGTTGTAAATACTTATTTGACTTTTTCTGACCTTGTATTTGTCTCGTTTAACAACAACTAGGTATGACCCTCTTCACAACAGCTGGGAAACACTCGCTCAAATGCAAGAAAAGAGATGTGCTTTCTCTGTCGTGGTGCTGGATGAAAACATATATGCCATCGGCGGATACTGTGACCCTGACTATAGCGAGAGTGTGGAGTGGTACAACCCTGATGCAAACTCCTGGAGGTATGTTGGAAGTAGTCTGTGTAGATTCTCACTCATCCAGGTCATTGTAGTCAAGGGGTTTAAAAGTAAGCAACTGGACTTTTTCTTTGAGCTTGAAGACATTTCACCTTTCATCCGAAAGGTGAAACGTCTTCAAGGAATCATGATGATTCTTCAAGGAATCATCCATCACTTGGACAACCCAGAGGGAAATGACAGTTTCCATTTCTGCAGATGTGGCTCATATCAATGCATAAATACACAAATACTGTTTTATAGTGAGACTATACTGTAGTTAAGGTGGTTAGATTTAGTGTATTGTAGAAATTTCTACATTATAACTGCCCCTCTACTACTAACTGTCATTGCAAGGTCGGTGTTTCCCAATGTGCGACTGTCCTTTAATTGTTACAAACAGATCATGTTTAGGTTAAATGATGAGGGACATGTCTGTGAAGGTTCTCAGTCATCCAGGTCATCTTTATCTTGTAAAATTGTAGAGAAAAGCAACCGGACTTCTTAGTTTGTAGAAGACGTTTCATCTCCCATCCCAGAAGGCTTCTTCAGTTCTGGGATTCAGTACTGATGATCCATCCATCCACCCAACCCTCCTCCTCCTGCTGGGACAAGAGGAATGCATGAAGCATTGATTGGATGCTTCATTCAATCTGGATGGATTCAAGCTGGATTCTAACACTAATTCTCTGTTTCAGCTACACCCGGCCATTGGATCTGCCTCTGAGTGGCCATGTTGCAAAGGTGTTACATGGGCAGATCTTCATCTCCGGAGGGCTGAACAGCGACTACCAGTGTCTGTCGTCCATGTTTCTGTATCACCCAGAGACAGGAAGCAACTACCTGGCCAACATGACTAGACCACGTGCTCACCACTGCATGGAGATCCTGGGGGACTATCTCTACGTGGCGGGTGGAATCACCACCAACGAAAACATGTTCATCATAGACCACCTGGACTGCGAGGTGTACAGTCCAGCAGCGGACTGCTGGACCGCCATCGCGTCTCTGCCAGTGCCTCATGTTGGAGCGGGAAGTGTTGTTCTGGAGGGGAAGATTTATGTGCTTGGCGGGTACAGCCAAGAGGACTTCGGTGATACCAAGATGATCCATCGTTATGATCCCGGTTTATACAAATGGGAGAATATGGGCAAGATGCCTGGGCCCAACAACAACTCAGGAGCCTGTTTGCTGTGTTTGCCATCAGAGCTGCGATCATAAGAAGTTGTGAAAATGTCAAATATCAGGATTTGATGACGCTGAATTTGTAGGTTAGTTTTTTAGTTTGCACATTTTTTACAGTTCAGTCTCGGAAGGAAACAAAGATAGTTTACATTTCCATAAGTACAGATACGTTATATACCGGAACATGTGTTTAAACGTGTTAATAAAAGTGTTCATGTTCATTAGTTTGGGGTTGTAAAATAAAAGATTAATAAATAAATGCTCTGACATCAGAATCTGAGGCTGCAGGTATTTTCTATGCATGGTTTTAAAGTTGTTCACAAACTCATTTCATTAAAGGTTACTTAAAGAAGGAAAAAAGAACTCCTGCATACTGTAGATCACTAGTAAAAGAACAAATTTGATGTTCTGTCGTTTGGTCAAATTTTCTTCTTTTTCTAGTGATCAGCAATGTGCTGGAGTACTGTTTTCCTTCTTTAAGTACAGCTATTTGCATCTACTACACACTAGCTGTGCACAACCTCCTCCCTTGAAAAATTCACCTAAAAAAAACTGTTCAATCATTTTGTTTTATTGAAATTCACAATTTCATTTAAAAGAAATTCAAAGTATTTAACAGCGATCATTATCACACTGCAAACAATGAAATGTTAACAAGTGAAAATATCTAGTATTCGGTATAATCAGTCAGGATTACATTGATTAATTCTTATTCCAATTTAAAATTGACAAATACGATAAAAAACTGAGTTAAGAAAAAATGTGAAATAAGCAAAATTTCACATGCACATGTGATGAGTGACGCACATTACTGTTGGTGCGTGACCGTCACATGACCATTGATCACGTAACCCTCAAATGACCGTCACACAGGGAAGAGGAGGAAGCCGCTGAAGGTGGTGTGTCCGTTCAGGTTGTCGTACACTCGGCCGTTGTCCCACAGCTCCATGTGAACCTTGTCGCCGGCGACCAGGTGCAGAATGACGGTGTTGCAGCTGGTGTCCGAGCCGTCGGTAGTGACTTCGTCGTAGGTCGAGACCTGTCGGGCGCCGTTCTTCATTAAAATGGCGCCCATGGTGTGAGTGTTGTAGCCGTAGGTGGCGAAGCTGAAGAAGTAGAGACCGTTCACTGGCGCCGTGAAGATTCCTGCAACGCAGCATCAAGACGTGTGAATATATAGAAGATAATGTTGCTGCAAAACATGATTTTAGTTCAATTAGTAGAATATTAACCCCTTGAACTCCAGCCCTTTTTTATGTTTAGGACATACCCATAGTCAGTAGGGTATGTCTGGAATAAACACAGAGATGTTGGTCGACACTAAACGACCATTTATTGATCTCAAATAAACATTTTCATCCCAAAACAGCAACAAAAAAACACATTTTTTGTTCGTCGCTTCAAACAAGCGACTTTTTACTGTAGTGTTTTTTGGCTGCTAGTTTACTGAGTTTTTGTCATAAAGCTACACTGATGGTACCGTTGGACTCATCACAGTCTCAGCTTTCATATGAGATGTCATTTGTTTGTGTAACATGAAGTATCAGAGTGCTAGCCATCAAAATGTGGCGAGTGGGTTGGCTTTATGATCGTATAGCGATTTTCATATTTGTTAATTAATTAGCTTGGTGTTGGATTTGTGTTTGATGTGTGTAAATATGACTTATATGTGCTTGTAGTGGAGTTTCTCCTGTTTAATTTGATGTATAGCTTCACTATATTTGTACATGATTAGTGGAGCAATCTCAGGGTTTAACCCTGGAGTTTAAGGGGTTAAGTTAAACTATCTTGACGTACGTAATTCCACATATCGTTATGTGTTTTTTGTTGGGTTTTGTCAGTTTAATATAGAAAAATATGAGGAAAGAAAAGTCTAAAATATGAGATAAATGTCCAGAGAGCGGAGGCGGCTTCTTGAATCCAGACATATCCTGTTATGACATCACAAAATACCCAGGAAGTCTACAGTACCTGTGTGTGCACTGTAACCATAGCCTTGGTTGATGAAGACCCTTTTGAAAACCAGGGTCTTGATTACGCTCGGTCCTTGGTAAATCTCACCAGAATCTGCCAAAGAGGCAGAGAAGGCGACTCGAGAAGCATCTGTTAGATAATAAAATAATAAAATGATATAAGAGACCACTGCAAAATCCTTTTCTGTTGTGTGATTCCTTACCTAATTATCATCAACAATTTAAACATAAAAACATCTCCTACATTACAGTGTTGAACGTTAGTAACGCAGAAAGTTTCATACCTTTTTTTGCTTTTTATTGTATTTCATTCTGCTGATAAAAAGCAGAAAGTACTCACCATGTTCCTTTTTCAGCTGCTCAACGTGCTGCTCGGTGACATTCAGTCTCTTTTGCAGTTCTGTAAAAAAAAACATTAAGTTGATTTAAGTTTATCAACGACAGAAATAATCCATCCTCACACGTAGGAGGGAAATGTACGTCCTCGTACCGTGGTTCTCGATCTTCAGTTGGTGCACAGTCTCCTCAGCTCCTCCTCAACCGCCGAGAGGTGAAGCTGCAGACCATCGATGTTTGGGTATTCATAACCCAACTGATGAGAGCCGGCCTGCTGGCCGCTTACAGAAATCTTTCCGAGCTCCGGCTTCACACACCACAAACCCAACAGGGTCGCAACCACGAAGCTGAGCTGCATTTCCTCACCTGGCTGTTGTTTCTCCTCTGATGCTCAGCGTGTGGAGGTTTAAATATCTGAGGAGTCGGTGATTATTCACGTTCCGACAGATCCGCTGCAGGAATTTAGGGGCGTATCAGTAAAATATGTATCCGACTCTGAGCCATAGGTTATAATTAGACCTAAAAAAAAAGAGGTTTGGCTTAATCACTCACATAAATCACACAGGTTTGGTGGATACTAAACCTGGCGAGCTCTTAGCGGTCTTATTGGTGCCAGCTGCTGACATGAACGCACAAAGACATTTTCTGACCTTGTTTCGAAACCTAGCCTCACAGTTTTGGCTGGCGTAATAATGCAAAGTGTTTCCTTTAGGGTTTTTTCCTCTCAGCAGAGGGAGAAGTCTGTCCGGGACACTCAACTGCAGATTATACTCATTACAGCAAATGTCAAGGAGTTTAAAAAGTAGGCAAGTGGACTTTTTCTTTGAGCTTGAAGACGTTTCACCTTTCATCCGAAAGGCTTCTTCAGTTCTAGCCTGATGATGGAAACCAGGAGCTGTATCTCAGGATCATCTTCACAATATAGTGAAGCTATACATCAAATTAAACAGGAAAAACTCCACTACAAGCACATATAAGTCACATTTACACACACCAAACACAACTCCAACACCAAGCTAATTAATTAACAAATATGAAAATCGGTATACGATCATAAAGCCAACCCACTCGCCACATTTTGATGGCTAGCGCTCTGATACTTCATGTTACACAAACAAATGACATCTCATATGAAAGCTGAGACTGTGACGAGTCCAACGGTACCATCAGTGTAGCTTTATGACAAAAACTCAGTAAACTAGCAGCCGAGAAACACTACAGTAAAAAGGCGATTGTTTGAAGCGACGAACAAAAAAATTTTTTTTGTTGCTGTTTTAGGATGAAAATGTTTATTTGAGATCAATAAATGTTCTTTTAGTGTCGACCAACATCTCTGTGTTTATTCCAGATATACCCTACTGACTATGGGTTTTGTCACTGACCTTTAACTCTCTGTAAAAGGTTTTTAAAGATTAAAAACAGCGTTTCTTCACTCGGCTGTTGTTTCTTCTCTGATGCTCAGCGTGTGGAGGTTTAAACATCTGAGGAATCGATGATTATTCACGTTCCGACAGATCTGCTGCAGGAATTTAGGGGCGTATCAGTAAAATATGTATCTGTTGTCTGTACCTGTTAGTCGAGATGTACTATACAAGCTTCGATGTCCTCACATAAATCACACAGGTTGGTGGTGGACACCACGGCCTGGTGAGCTGTCAGCGGTCTTATTGGTGCCAGCTGCAGACATGAACGTACAAAGACAAGTTTTTATCCTTGTTTTGAAACCTGGCCTCACAGTTTTGGTTGGTGCAATAATGCAATAAAGTCTCTCCTTTAGGGTTTTTACCTTAATTAGATAAATATTCATAGAAAAACCAGCCAGGGTTTGTCATTTCAGCAACAAGTCAACAGTTGAAATAACGTTTTTACTTTACAAACCTTGGCCCTAAAAGGCTTAAATGATGAACTAGTCAGGTTTAGAGTCAAGATACAATATCTAGAGTCAAAATAAAACCAAAGCAGAGAAGGAAAATACTCGAATATGATAAAATACACATAAAAGAGAGCGGAGAGCAGCATTTCACAAAAAAATGAATCGTGAAAATACCTTGTTTTTGTTGTTGTCTCATATTCTTGACTGTTTATCTCATATTTTTTGACTATTTATCTTATTTATTTTCAATTTAATCCAAAGAAAACAAAAAAAACGAAAGATTATCTGTCAATAGAATGAGATCATTTAAGATAATTCTAGTCAATATTGGACAAACAAGTTGATTCACACACACTTTCACAGTATAATCACTGCTTTGCACATTAAATAATATAAGATATATAATTTTTGTCACAGCACCACCTGCTGGATGTCATCGCTATCAAAGAGAAGTCTTCTAAACTTTCAAACACCTCAACGGCAACAAAAACCCTACATCCCATCAACATCCATCCAAATATCACCTTTAAATTGTGATTAATGTTTCACACGCGGCAGAAAAGAAGCAGATAAATGGTAATTGCTTCATATTCCGTGCAATGACTGATCAGAACAGCAGAGAGCAGAGCTGCTCCACACAAAAACATCAACTACATCACATCTGCACAGCTAATGGCAGAGGATTGTTAGTGTTAGTCAAACACAATCATACAGAGCTCCTCGTTTGATTAGATTAGATTTTATTGATCCTTTGGGAGGTTCCTCAGGGAAATTGAAGCAAAAACACTAGATAAATATGTAAATAAATAAAAAGAATGGTATGAGTTGAGGAGATTATAACAGATAACAGATATAAGGTACGAGATATTAAACAGAAACGATATATGTGTGTGTTGAATAACTAATATAATGAAGGAGCTGGTGAAGTAAACCTATTTAATCCTGTGATCTGACAGGTCTAATGATAATTTAAAGGTGTGACGAGGCCTTTTCTGATCTACATCCTCGTTCCAGCTGCTGTTTTTCGGCTCATGTTCCTCATTCCTGGCTCCTCTGAACTTCCCCGCTTCACGTTGACACACAGCAACAGGTTTTCCATTAATTATACAGCTAATGATAATCACATCCACCTCCAGGCAAACGGGCTTTACTTCAGTCTCTTATTTAACATGAACAAGACGTGGAGTTTAACCCATTGAAGCCCAGATTTATGCATAGAATTATATCATTTGAGTCACTTTTCCCTCCATTTTATAGTCTTTTCTTTGCAGAAAATAACATTTTATGGCTTTTATAGTTGTCATTTGCACAAATCTGCCCATAAACAAGAAAATATTAATCCTATGTACACAATTTCTATTAGGGGGATTATTCTAGAGACTTGAATGATTAAATAAATCATAATAATTTAAATAAAATGCTTTTTTTTTTGCTTAAAACCTTTTGTAGAAGTTGTCTACCATCGTGTCATTAGAAAGAACTAAAAAGCTGAATGAGTAATATGTCAATATTTGGGTAAAGACTGAATATCATGATTTAAACCTGACATAAGAAAGATAATAATAAGTTAAATAATATATTCTTATAATATTATGGAACAGGCTGATGGAGGAGTGTTAATATTTTAACTTATGTTAAACAGGGTTTATTTTAACTGATTTACTTTTTATTTATCTTATGTTATTCTATTTTAATTTATTATTTATTTATACTCTTACATTTAATCTAGCTTTTATCTCAATTGTTGTTCCATTACATTAAAACCTGCATATTTTTTAACCGATTTTCAAATGGTTTGGTTTGTTTAAATGTGACGTGGTGTAGCCCTAAAAATATCTGGTGCCTAAAACTTGGTTTTACAAAAGTAAAAACACATGATGTCAGGCTTTATATGCTTTTTCAGTTACGCAATTTGACATTTCGTGTCAAAAAAAATGCACAAAATCATAATTTTTGTGCATTTCTGTGTGTAAATCAGTTTTCAGCGAGTTTTTGAGCGTATTTGAGTTCAGATCACTCATCTTTCCTTACGTTCAATACATCAAGATGGCCGCCAGGTGAGGACGTTTGAGTCTGTGCCGTAGGACATCCAGACCTTGTGTATATCGATGGGTTGGGGTACTCTTACCATGTGGCGAAGGGCAAGAAGGTCACAGGTTCAAGGGGTCTGGGACCTTTTTGTGTGGAGTTTCATGTTCTCTCTGTGTCTGGTGGGTTTTCTCCAGCTTCCTCCGACATTCCAAGCACATGCTGAGGTTAATTGGAGACTCTAAATCGCTGCCTCTCACCTGTAATGTGCTGGGATTGGCTACAGCAGACCCCCGCGACCCTAATGAGGAATAAGTGGGTATAGAAGATGAGTGAATGGATGATTTATGACCTGGCGTGTAGCTGTTATCGTGGACCTACTTTTCTTCCTTGTTGCTTTATTTAGACTCGCTGCTTCCACGCAAACAAACAGGTTTACGACAATGAGACATGAATCACAGCAGTTCAGCGAGTTTCTCTCAGGTCGGTCAGAGGGAATTCCCTAATGCTGTTTATGTCAGAAAGTTCTTCCTGCACCTGACGGGCAGATTCTGTCCCGTCGCAGATAAAACAGCAGCTTCACCACAGACATCGACTCATTTCTGACTCTGCAGCTCAGGAGAGAAAAGTCCTCACCTGTGAACATGGACTCCAAGATTCAGATCCTGTTCCTCGTTGCTTTATTTGGACTCGCAGCTTCCACATCGGTGAAGGAACGAAAGTGTGACCCCGAAACACCAAGACAGAGACCGACTCACTGCTCCAACCTGGAATACATTCGCATGGTTGAAAAGGAGCAGACAGGTGGGTTTAAAGACCATTCTGTGTTGTGTTCTGTATTTACATTCCTGTGAAGCTGCTGTGTTGTTTTTTTTTAGCTTTCAGCAAAGAACTGAAAACTACAGCGAACAAACAGCAGGACGAGATTGAGGCCCTCAAGAAGAACATCACAGGTCAGAGGTCATCATGCTGCAATAAGAACACCAGGCTTTTATGCTGTTTTATAACAGAAATGACTGGGATACATGTGAATGACCAACATCTCTGTTCATAGAACTCACCAGCAGACTGAGCGACAGGGAGGACGCTACAGGTCAGGACGGATGCAGCTGCTGATAAAGTCTGAGACATTTAAACACCAAACGTTTCTGAACTAACGTGTGTTTCCCTCCTGCAGCCGATGGTAAAATCGCCTTTTCTGCAACTGTAGTTGCATCATCCCACGTTTTCACTGGACCCGCCACCAGCCAAACAGGAAACCGCCTGATCTTCAACCAAGTCTTCACAAACATCGGCGACGCTTACAACTCCAAGACAGGTATGTAATTTAATCTTATGAATTCAGTTTATTTACATCTATCTATAAATCGACAGCATGTGTGTCTGTGTCTCTCTGTCATCCTCAGCTTTTAGATATACTTTATGTCTTTTTTAGCTGGAATTTTTAGGATGCATATTCACATTATCATGATCTGAGTCATGTGCCTCTCTCTCTCTCTCTCTTTCAGGTGTGTTCACTGCTCCGGTGAAAGGCGTTTACTACTTTTCCTTCATGACGTTTGGCTTCAACAGCTACACCTCCGGAGCCGTCCTGGTGAAGAACGGCCAGTCCCAGGTGAGCACCCGGGAATGCAGGAGCTCGGACATCAGCGACACCACCAGCAACTCCGTCGTCCTGCAGCTCAACGCCAGAGACACCGTCAACATCAACCTGTGGCCAGGAGGGAAGATCCACACTGCTGTGTTTAGTGGCTTCCTGCTGTTCTAGACAGTGTAGAAGCTTCAGGGGAAGAATGTGGATGGAGAGGAATCATCCTGACATTGATTTCTTTTATTAACCCTCTAGGAATAAATGAGCAGATTTTGTCAAATCGGGGGTCAAATATTATTTACACTAAAAAAAAACATTTAAAAAATTGAAATAAATTCAAGTTCAATTTTTTATTTGGTGAAAATGTCCCCAAATTTAGAATTTTCAGAGACAGTGATGCTCACATGTCAAATGTCCATGAGCAAACAGGATATCCTGGTCATGTGACTTGACATGAATTGTGTGTCCTTCAAAATAAAAGCCCCCCCCCCCTTTTCACACCTAACTGTAAAAACATTTTATATCACAGATTTTTGTGCTTGTTGCCACATGGAAACGCTGCAATAGAGGGTTAAAACATGTGACACTTTCACGTCATAATATGCAAATTAGGTGGGTGAATTTAATCCCTATATCAAATTTGGGTCATCCTTAATATTACTCTAATTTACAGGAAGTCTATATCTCTTATCACTTTTAAGTTACAGCCTTTTGAAATTTAAGACGTCAAAATCTAAATCGTCTGGAGCCTAAAGGGTTAAGATGTTAAATATAATGTATTTTATGTGTGTGATTAAACAGAGTCAAATCAAGGGTCCATTTCTTGTTATTTCAATTTAATTCAATATGAAGGGACATATTGTTGGTTTTATGATCATCTGTAAAGTTGTTGAAACATGTTCTATAGGAAGTTGGATGCTTTTTGTTAAATGTTCAGTCGGCACAGCTTCATACATGCATGAAACTGAACAACTTCCACTTTTGCTCGTTAAATATCTTTAAAACTGAGGTAAATATATGAACAAATATTAACATCGACGACTGAAGTGTTTCAGATTCTAAATGAACGTTCTGCTTCTGCAATAAACTCTTCACAAAATGGAACTGACTGATTTTGTTTAGATCATAGTTGTGGCTGCAATAACCTCGTATGGGGCAAAAAAAGTTGATTTTAGCTGAACTGATTTTTTGATTGATTAGTTGAATTAATCTATTTGTTCAGTATTTATAGTTTTAATGAGAGTAAACTCTGCCTCTTTGTGTTTTTGACTGATCTAACACACACCAGGAAGTGTAGTGAGAAATGATGAATTAACCTGAGGTTTACAGTCTAAGGTGCTGGGTATTTTCTAGGTTAAAACACATAAAATCTCCTCTTTCTTCTTTCTACTGGTAGGTACTTTTGCTAAAGTAGAAATGGAGGCCTGTTGTTAATCGTGGCTTCATTCCAATAAAGGCCTGGGCCTCAGTGCGTTTGAGTAAATAAAGGCCCAGGCGGCTTATATTAGAGAATTTATGATATGAAATTAAAACAGAAAGATGAGGAGGGATGGAGTCTGTCCGTCTCTGTCTATGAGATCAAAACATGGTTTTAATGGACGTCAATGGGTACAAACCTGTCAAGGTTTTCACAGGTGGTGTCCCCGTGTGTTTGAGACCAAACCATAACCTTTGGTTTCCACAACTGGTTGAACAGGAAACAGTTTGGAGAAATTCAACCAAAGATAAAATAAAACAAATCAGGTTTACAGAGAACTGCAGGTGGTTGTAGACGGATGACTGCATGCGTTGAAAGAAAACAAAGATTAATCAAAAATGAAGATCACAGATGATAAAACATTGCTCAGATGTTTCTCTCAGGTCGGTCAGAGGGAATTCCCTAATGCTGTTTATGTCAGAAAGTTCTTCCTGCACCTGACGGGCAGATTCTGTCCCGTCGCAGATAAAACAGCAGCTTCACCACAGACATCGACTCATTTCTGACTCTGCAGCTCAGGACAGAAAAGTCCTCACCTGTGAACATGGACTCCAAGATTCAGATCCTGTTCCTCGTTGCTTTATTTGGACTCGCAGCTTCCACATCGGTGAAGAAACGAAAGTGTGACCCCGAAACACCAAAACAGAGACCGACTCACTGCTCCAACCTGGAATACATTCGCATGGTTGAAAAGGAGCAGACAGGTGGGTTTAAAGACCATTCCGTGTTGTGTTCTGTATTTACATTCCTGTGAAGCTGCTGTGACTTTGTTTTTTTTTTAGCTTTCAGCAAAGAACTGAAAACTACAGCGAACAAACAGCAGGACGAGATTGAGGCCCTCAAGAAGAACATCACAGGTCAGAGGTCGTCATGCTGCAATAAGAACACCAGGTTTTTATGCTGTTTTATAACAGAAATGACTGGGATACATGTGAATGACCTTTTTAAACAACATCTCTGTTCATAGAACTCACCAGCAGACTGAGCGACAGGGAGGACGCTACAGGTCAGGACGGATGCAGCTGCTGATAAAGTCTGAGACATTTAAACACCAAACGTTTCTGAACTAACGTGTGTTTCCCTCCTGCAGCCGATGGTAAAATCGCCTTTTCTGCAACTGTAGTTGCATCATCCCACGTTTTCACTGGACCCGCCACCAGCCAAACAGGAAACCGCCTGATCTTCAACCAAGTCTTCACAAACATCGGCGACGCTTACAACTCCAAGACAGGTATGTAATTTAATCTTATGAATTCAGTTTATTTACATCTATCTATAAATCGACAGCATGTGTGTCTGTGTCTCTCTGTCATCCTCAGCTTTTAGATATACTTGATGTCTTTTTTAGCTGGAATTTTTAGGATGCATATTCACATTATCATGATCTGAGTCATGTGCCTCTCTCTCTCTCTCTCTTTCAGGTGTGTTCACTGCTCCGGTGAAAGGCGTTTACTACTTTTCCTTCATGACGTTTGGCTTCAACAGCTACACCTCCGGAGCCGTCCTGGTGAAGAACGGCCAGTCACAGGTGAGCACCCGGGAATGCAGGAGCTCGGACATCAGCGACACCACCAGCAACTCCGTCGTCCTGCAGCTCAACGCCAGAGACACCGTCAACATCAACCTGTGGCCAGGAGGGAAGATCCACACTGCTGTGTTTAGTGGCTTCCTGCTGTTCTAGACAGTGTAGAAGCTTCAGGGGAAGAATGTGGATGGAGAGGAATCATCCTGACATTGATTTAAGTTATAAATATAATGTATTTTAGGTGTATGATTAAACAGGGTTAAATCAAGGGTCTGTTTAAATCTTAAAGGATTCATTTAAAGTTGCTTCTTGTTCTGTTGAATGATGTAAGAGTTTGACACTAATAAGTTGTTTTCGCTTCAAAAGTCTCTCTGGAAATTTGACATTAAGAGGCGGGCCTAAGAGCAGCATTTGTGACATCACAAAGAGTTTGAAAGCCAATTCTGTTCAGATATTCGATATAAACAACTGTGGTGCAGAATCGTTAAACCTCCAGAGCACAAACACTGAGCAACGTCTGCTCTTCACACAAATATTGACATATTCTTATATATTTAATTTAATTAATTTTATTCATATTATTCAAAGTAGATTATTTGACCTTAAATCAGGCCTGGGCTGCTTTTCTGTACTATCTTTGTCATGTAATTCAGGTGAAAATAAACTTTGTGTTCATGTTTTAACGCTGATTGTGTGATGATTTAAGGGACATATTGTTAGTTTTATGATTATCTGTAAAGTTTGAAACATGTTCTATAGGAAGTTGGATGGTTTTTGTTAAATGTTCAGTCAGTACAGCTTCATACATGCATGAGACTGAACAACAACTTCCACTTTTGCTTGTTAAATATCTTTACAACCGATGATATGAACAAATACTAACATTATTGACTACTGTCTGACTAGTCTGTATGTCACATGAACTTTACTTTCCCTGAGGAACCTTCAAAAGGATCAATAAAGTCCCATCTAATCTAATCTAATCTAATCTAATCTAAGTAAAATGAATATAACAGATCTAATACACACCAGGAACTGCAGTGAGACCTGATCAATAAGCCTGAGGTTTACAGTCTGAGGTGCTGGGGCAGTCGCAGCAGACAGGCCCGGATGTCGGTAACAGCCTCGGGGAGTTTTCCTGTGATCTGCCATCGCTGTGTGCTGGGATCGAACCTGTGGACCAGTCCGGACTCACTGTAGTCGTCCTGGCAGTATCCTCCCAGAACGTAGAGCTTCTCCTCCAGGACGGCGGAGGCGGCGCTCACGTGGGGAACAGGCAGCGACGCGAAACTAGTCCAGGATTCGGCCACCGGATCGTAGACCTCGCAGGCCTGTTGGTCGGTGTAAAACGTCTGCAGGTTGCAGACGCCGCCGGCCACGTACAGACGGCCCCGCAGGGCCTCCATGCAGTGCTGGGCCCGGTCATGGGTCATGTCTGCCAGGCAGGTGCTTCCTGTCTCTGGGTCATACAGGAACATGGAAACCAGACACACGTACTTAGAGTTGAATCCTCCAGAGATGAAGATTCTTCCGTCTGTGACAGCGACAGCGTGGCCACTTAGAGGCTGGTCCAGGGGCCGGACACAGCTGGACAAAACAAATCAATCTAGTCAAGATCCAGATGTTTACAGTCACACTGTAAAGCAGAGGTGTTAAACTCAGTTTCATCCTGGGCCACATCAGCCTTCTGTGTAAGTGCTAAGATTAAGCTTAGGTCTCAGGGTTTAAGGTTAGGGTTTACAGGGGTTAGGATTAGTGAAAAAGGGTCCTGTGGCTGGTCACAGAATAAAGCAGGAACATAAATACGCTCCTATTAATCCTGTGTCAGGTGGTTTGCTTGAAGCATGTCTCTTACCTCCAGGAGTCAGTGTCTGTGTTGTACACCTCCACACTGTCCACATTGGTGTTGGTCTCCTTATCTCCACCGATGGCATAAAGCCGCCCCTCGTGTACAACCAGTGAGAAGTTACTCCTAAACTCCTGCAGGTCCTGCAGCCTCTTCCAGCTGTCCTGCACAGGGTCATAACTACCATGTGTGCAATAAGTGCAAAGGAAAAGACAGAAAAGGTGAAGAGGATATTTGTGCACTGATCGATTCTCTGTGTCCAGAGGAAACTGTTGACGGTTTATGTAACTGCAGAGACTTTGAACATCAACCTTTCATATGTTTAATATGAAGATTACATATGAGCGAATCCAGTTCTGTCTCTGTCATGCATGTGACCTATTTGTATATTTGCTTGAGCATGCAGAAGTAGGAAATTGGATGCCGCAGGCTTTTATTTTGGTTGGATCAAGTTCAAGGCTTTTTTTTTTTAGTAGTAATGTTATCCAGTAGTAATAACCTTGTGTCACATTAAAATGCCTGGTTGAACGCCAGAAAAATTTCCCAACAGTGGTGTTGCACAAGTGGCTGCTGCAAGTTTTCCAACTCCAGACATGAAACAAAGCATCCACCCACACCTCCTCCTCCTACTGAAGAACATCAACTGAACGACACCAACAAAATGTTAATTTAATGGATCCATTTCTACAGAAACAGAAACTGTCAAGGTTTTCCTCTGAGAATGAGCTGACGCTTTTACCTGTAGGCGGATTTCATCATGTCATGCTTGGTATAGAAGTAACAACCTCCAACCACATACAGCCTTCCCCCCATTGCTGCAACTCCATGTCTGAACTTCGGCTCTTCTGGCATCTCGCCCAGTCTCCTCCATTCGATTTGCTTCACCAACCCTGGACCACTGCGTAGAGAGTTTGCAAACCACACCCCACGGCTTGGTATGCGGCGATCCACATCTGGGTTCAGCCGGTCACCACCGACCAGAACCAGAGCATCTCTGGGTCGCCTGACTCTACACTGTTCCTGGGTGTCTGTCAAGCTGAAACCAAATTCCTTAAGTGCAGAGCCATAGAGTTCCTTGTCCTTGTCTCCGAGGCACTCCATACGCAGGTTAATGGCCCTGACCTCCCTGAACTCTCGAAAGGTCATAAGGGGGAAGCGAACTCCCTTCATCACAAAGCCGACCTGACCCAACCTCTCCTCGGGATCAGCCTCCACCCAGGAGATGACAGCTCGAAATACAGCCAACTCTGAGGGGACACACAGACCATCACAGCGGAGGAAGTCCAGGAGCTTCTCTGCTTGTAGGTCATGAAACTTTTCAGTGGTCGACACCTCCCAGAAATTCCTCAGTACAAAGTCATTGGCTTCCTCCAGGAGTTCTGACATCCCATAGGCCTCAGCAAAGGAAGCCACATCCAGGCAAGAGCTTGCCTGCATTTTCTGTTGCATGAAGTTCAGGCAAAGTAAGAGGGCGGGCTGAAACTGGAGTTGGAGGGCCACGCAGGTGATCTCAAAAACACAGTCCCAGCTGAGCAGAAGGGTCCCTCTGTAGGAGTAGCTAATCAGAGCAGCTAACTCAGAAGCTAACAGGAAGGGGAGGGCAACACAGGTTTGATGGGATTCCCTCATCCCACAAGTGAACATGCCACGAAAGTAGTCACTGCTAGCTGCTAGCATTACTCTGTGGACTGCAGGAGGGAAAAAAAATGTTCAAACCACTATCAAGCCATCACCAACAAGACAGAGCAGAATTAGAGTTGTAAGAATAACACAAAGTATACCAACCGTGAAATAAAGCACCATCAACATCCAGAATCAGATCACAACCCACTCTGTCTGCCCATAGCTGTTCAATAGACTGAAGAGTAATCTTCATCTGTTCTGGAGCAGAGATTGTTTCTTCTTCTTCAGTCTTGGGATTTTCTCCATCCTTCCTCCTCTCCTCTTGGATACAGAGGTCCAGCAGTCTATGAACCTCCAGCGCTCGAGCTGCCGCCTTAATCTGGGCTACGGTGACTTTGTTTAACAACACAACTCCGGTATAGACAAACTCCAACACTGCCTGTAACCCAACAGGATCCACCTCTGGACCCAGAGACACGGACCATTGATGGAGTCCTACGTTCCTATTGTTCTCACTTTCTTCTCTCACTTGCTGCCCAATAACAGGACTGACAGCAGCCAGGATCGGGGCGTGGACACTAAAGCTGTTCCCATCCTCAGTGATCAGTGTAAGGTCTGTGAGAATTGATGAATCACGGAATTCCTTCAGGACCTTGAACACTTCTTTAGGATATGTGTCGCTGCAGTATATGCAGCTGTTATGACCAAGTCCTTCCTCCCTGTACCTCCCCATGACCTCTGACCCCTCTGCCTCAACCTTTTCACTCGTCAGCCCTATCCTAGAGTCATTGTACTCCACTATCCTCCTCAGCTCACGTTTGTCCTGTTCTATCCCTTCTTCTCCACCTTCTTCAATCGCTCTTCTCCTCTTGTCCTTGTCTCTCCTCCATTGCTCTTCCCACTCGATCGGCAGGTAGCGACTTGTAAACTCCATCGTAGCACTGTTTGTCTCAGTGGTTATTAACTATAAAACTCTCCATTTGAGAGATCTACTTCTCTTCTTCATATTTACATTCTCCATCTTTCTCTCAAGCTCAAACACCGTTTCTCAGACTCAACTTTCCTGTCACGTACTGGATGAAAATAAGCAGCTATTCATAGCTGCACAGATCACGTTTCAGCAGAATATCAGCATGACGTCACTGTTTCCTTCACTGAGGGGGGAAATAAACAGCAGCTCAGTCTCAGAGGGAAACATTTATATTCATTTATAAATCGAATATCAAAGTTTCGCATATGGTGACGTAGTTCAGTCAACGTTCCTCTTCTCTTAGCAGCATGAGGAGCGTTGGGTGGATGGATCGGTGTTTGTGTTTTTTTCCACATCTGTAGTTGGAAAAGTTGCAGCAGTTTCACATTGTACTGGCGTTTCATTTTAGTAATGATTGAAAGGTCTTATTTTGCGCCATTAGTGCTTATATTGAATTTATTAGACATATGATTGAAACCAGTGTGAGAAATCATTGGCTCCCACATGAATCAGATTTAGCGCAGCCAATAAAGATCAATTATGTTCATGTTACAGTGATTGATGTGCAGCAGGTTTTTCCTAATCACATATAGTTATGTACATGAATGACAATGTTAAATGTTAGATTGTTCTTAATTATGTAATATTGTTAAAATTTCAAAATAAGGCAGAGTAGGAGTAGAATCAAATATCAGAGAGAAGATTCTAGCATCAGTGAGAAAAAATACATTGAAAATTAGCTGCTAAATATTTAGATGAACTGATTAAGTATAATTTAAATATAGAATCAATTAAACTGTCACATTCAGGCTTAAAATACCTCAAATTATATTTAGAAAAACAAATACTGCGGCCAACACAACTATAGTGTTTCTGAGTCAAGTTGATTCACACACACATTAAATATTGAATCATTACTTACATTACTTCCATATTAAATTTTTTTTTTCAATCAGCAGTTGTATTGATCTTTCTGCATTACAGCACCACCTGCTGGATCTAGTGGGAAACTGCAACACGTGACCAAGTGTAGACGCATGAAAGCTGTGATGGGTTATCACACCAAATATTGATTTCTGAACTCTTCTTAACTGAACAAATTGGCCAAAATCAACGAAATAAGATAGAAATAATCTAAATGATCTGATAATTAAGATAATTCAACATAGTTCTACTCAGTATTGGACTAATTGAATCAAAAACAAGATATTTCCACTTATTCAGAATATGATCTAATCTCAAACGTTACTACTGCAGATAGAACATATAGATAGATATGTAGATAGAATATTCCACAGTGATTATATGACATGTTTACTGTAGTAGTGTCTATTTATTCTCTGTCCTCCAGTATTCATCCTCCCACCCTGATGGAAACGTGTCCTCCACAGACGCATTAAAGATCCCACTTTAAAGAAACATGGACAAACGATGTAGAGAGACGTCCTCCAGCAGGATGAAGACACTTCACTTCCTGAATCAGGACAAAGGGACAAACATGGGTCAGTTTCATCTCGTCTCTTCTCTCTTGTCCAGACTTTATATTTTAAATCTCCTACTTTTAACTACTTATGTCTTGAGTTATGTATTTTATGTCTGTCTCCTCTTGTCTCCTCTCTTTTCATCTTTCATCGATTGTCTCCTATCCTCTTGTTTCCTCTCTCCTGCCTCTTCTCTTTTCTTATCTCTAGTCTCCTCTCATCTTCTTTCCTGCCTTGTTTCCTTTCCTCTCTTGTCTCCATCTTCTCTCATGACAAACGTGTCTTCATGTTATAATAAATCTCAATATTCTTCCTTCAGTGAAACTGTAACTTTACATTTTCACTTCACAACTTACTTCCTGACACAGATGAAGTTAAGCTTCTCCACATCAGACGTCTTGACCCACTTTCCTCCTCTCTCCATGGCTCCAGACTTGTCGCAGCCCTCCGTCTGGTCCTTCTTGATCCAGTTCTGATAGCAGACCACCTCGTTGTTGACCCAGAACCAGAAATCCAGAGCACAGGTGTAGCGTAGTCCCAGCCAGACGTAGGGGGTGGTGGCGGTCTTGAGTCTGGCTTGGACCCATCTCTGCTGGGAAGAGTCAGTGATGGAGACCAGGTCATGGTGCTTCTCTCTGCAGTAACTCAGAGCCTCAGACCAGGTCTTGTTCTCTTGGATCAGGATCACTTTATCTGTGAAGGAAGAGAAGAACACAGGAGAAAAACTAGGAGAGTAATGCTGTTTTCTCTGAAATCAGCATCTCTACATGTATTTCTGTTGAATTCCAACACATGAACACCTCATTCTGCTTAAAGAGGAACCAGGAGTGGAATAAAGTTACAACAATGGTAAAGATGCATGAAAGCTGGGATTAAAAATAAGGGTTATCAATACCAAATATTGATAGTTAAAAAAGATATTTGTCCCTGATGAGATTTAACTTTTTACAGTGTGTGATGTTCATGGAGGAAACTCACCATCATAGCAGAAGAAGTTTTTAGTTTCCTCACAGTTCTCAGCTTTCCATTTGCCTGTTTCACTCAACATGGTCACACATTTATTGTTGTTTGGCTGATCATTGTTCCAGTTTCTGAAAGAAGAATTATTATTATCTGACCACCACCAGTTGTCTCTGAACAGGCCGATCCAAATAAAATAAGGACTTTCTCTGATATCTTCTCTAACGTCACCAGGTATTTCATCTATCTGGTGGATTCCACTGATCAGGTCTGTGTGTTTTTCTCTGCAGTAGCTCTGAGCAACTCTCCAGGTCTTTTTTTCGTCAATGAAATGGATTTTTTCAGTGTTATTCTTCTCTGTGGAATAAACAGAAAAACTTTCATCATCTTCTTCTTATGAGCAACTCGACTCTGACACATCTGCAAAGTGTATTTGTGTTTGTTTAAATACGTTTGTTACAAACTCACCATCATAGCAGAGGAAAGGTTGTGGAGGACTACAAGGTACATTTCTCCAGGCAGCATTAGAGTTTATATAAACACAGTTTGTATCAGCTCCCTGATCAGGCCAGCCTCCACTCTCCCAGTTAGTCTCTCTCTCATTGAACTCCACAGTTGACAGAGACCAGTGCCACCTCCTGTTTTCTGGTCCTGTCTTGTACTTCAACCCAATCCAGGCTTCTCCTGTGTAGTTTACAGAGTGTCTGAGTCTCTCCACGTCTGTCATGTTCTTCACTGTTACCAGGTCTGTGTACTTCTCTCTGCAGTACTTCTGAGCTTCTGTCCAGGTCTTTTCCTCTTGAATAAAGTGGAACTCATCAAGACGACATGTGGAGAAGGAACCTGAAACCAGAGAAAATACTGCACTGTTGGAGCAGAAGAATCACAGAAGAATAGACCTTTTTCACAGCAGCCATGTTGACATGAACTAGTATGTGGTGTGTGTGTGTGTGTGTGTGTGTGTGTGTGTGTGTGTGTGTGTGTGTGATCCACTGACCCATCAGAATGAACAGGAACAGGCTCCTCTCCATCTTCTCCCTGTCAGATGGAATCAATGATATTTTAGTCTCTTCATTTGCATAAATACACAAAACTAATAAACTGTGGTGCTCGACTCACACAGAAAAAATCTAATGAGGAAAGAGAAGAAAATATGTAAATGAGAACCAAAGCAGGTACAACAGAGGTTCACATGTTAATAATTAACCAGCTGCCTTTGCACATCAGACAAACCTCCTCACTGTCCATTTATAAAACTCGTCTCTGAACCCATTTTTATTCCTTGGCTTTAAACTCTGCTCTGGTTTTACTGTTTTATGATTCATGTTATTTGTTTTATAGGTTACTCTTAATTCATCTTTATTCACTTTTTATTGTGCATATATATATATATATATATATATATATATATATATATATATATATATATATATATATATATATATATGCACAAATAATAGCTACAATTATTCCATCAATGAGCAGAATTATCTTAAGTTATCTCAATAATTCGTAGTTCATTCATCTTGCTGCTAATTTTATTTTTGCTGGCTTATTTTTTTACTTTTTGCATATCATTATTACAAGTCTTTTTATGACTATTTGACCTTTTATTGTCTTCTGACTATTTAAACTACTATTTTTTTTACTTCTGATCTCATAATTTTCAAATTTATATATTTTAAACTCGTGAAAATTTGAAATAAGTTTTCAAGAATTTCATATAATTACTAATAATGAAGATGCTAATTATAAAAGAGAACATTTTTACCAAGGAGAACGTCTTCAAGTCAAACACAGATTCTAACAAAAATATCTGTTGAGGTTGAATTTTCATCTTTGGGAAACACTGATCGATATTTTACACCATTAAATAAACCAAACAACTAAACAATAAATCATTTCAGTAATCAATATATTAATCAATTATCTGAATAGTTGCAACTGTAGACAATCATATAATCTCATAAAGACTTGACTTACATGTGGTGAATTCTTTCTTTGCTCCTGCGTCTCTGATGTTTCTCCTTGATCTGCTGCTGTAGACTCAGTTACAGACTATTAACACAGCCACCTTCATCTCAGCATTTGAATATGAACATGCAGAACTTTTACATATGTTTGAGTTGTGAATTTACATTTTCCTTGTTTGAGAGGATGAATAAACACACTTACAATAACATGACGTCACCTTTATTATAAGCTGAACAAAGAGGAGGTAGCACAATGAACACACAGGCTGTGGTTACTGACTTTCAGGAACCAGGACTGTCGCCACTATTGAGGACACTGAGGTCATGACCTTGCTGTTTTTTTTTCCTTAGGTTTCTAAGTTTTCCCTTTAGGCTACAATTCACCAAGTAATAATGTTAAGAAGAAGCTGAAAATACATAAAACCCACCTAGTTATCATGACATCACTGTGGTCTCACATGACAGAGATGTTTATATATTTGACTCATTAAAAGCAAAAGTGATCACTATCATGATGTTACTGAAGGCTGCAGGTCTATGTTTAGAATGTTTGAATGACTCAAAGGATGCAGCAAACAGGCTGCATCAACCAAAGCTACGATAAGTTTCAGATAGCACAGGATGCTAAAAGAAAATAAGGTGGAAACGGTAGCGACATCACAGCAGAAGAAGCAACAACTGACCGACAGCACACAACTGTATCTGAGACGATTACTGCCAAGAAAAAGGCTGATGAAGAGAAAAACAAAACCAGAGTTGGCATCAGTGCAGCAGCAAATGAACAGAGGCGTCACCTGATGCAACAGAGAGAGCTGCAAAGATGCCATGATGACAGGATTTCTACTTGATAGGTAAGATAACACTACGTCTTCATGGTTTTTTGGGCATATTCTTTGTTTTCTAGCATGTTGTTATTTTAATTAACGATGTGCACGATCCAATCACATAATTTTCAGAGCATGATAGTAGTGTTGTAAATACAACCAGGAATCCTCCATAGCTACATCTACATACAGTTAAAACATTGTTGGAAGCAACAAACTATTACTGCATCACCGGTTGAAGTTAAAACTACGATGAACAGCTGTCTGTCACCGCTGTTGCTGATGCAGGATTATCTACAGCCTCTGATACAGATGGGTAGCTAGCATAGAGCTAGCCTGGAGCTAGCATTAGAGCTAGCCTGCTCCTCAAATGACTCACTGACTCACTCATACTCATGCAACGTTTTGCGGTCATGTCACGCAACAAACGTGTGTTCGTATAGCGGTGCAATGTGGAAAACACACAGATAGAAAGATATCATTCATATTAGTTTTATCTAAATCAGAAAAGTAAAGAATGTGAGGACTATTATGACAATTCCAAGGTGGGCAGGTCACCACAAGTGTCTATGACAGGAAAAATACATTCTAAATATGTTAAATGGCCTATCTCCCTAAAGATTAAAGAAGCTCATTTTAACGTACCGATCAGCAGTTCAGAGTACCCAACCCTTTTGAGTCTTTGGTTGACTTGCACTCATGTGTCTTGGACACTCGGATGAAGAGAAGGGCAGAACTTACATCTGATCAGCACCTGGTGTTGAGTTGGCTCCGATGGTGGGAGGAGATGTTGGTCAGAGCTGACAGACCCAAAAGTTCTATAAGGGTTTGCTGGGAACTTCTGATGGAATCTCCTGACGGAACAGGAGGTGTGGGATATTGAGTCCTGGTGGACTTTGTTCCGTGCATCGATCATCCTACAGGATCTTTTTGGCCTGCATATTTCCCTGCTATGCTAATATGCTTCCCTAATCAGCTAATAGGCATCGATGTGTGTTGAAGAGGTTCTGGACCATCATCTAGCAGATTAAGAGGGAGGAGAAGTGTGCCGTCAACACTGTGTTCATTTGGGGCGGGGTATTGCTGACCCCAACTCATGATGTTTTAGATCAGTGGGAGGAAGACCTCCTCAATCCCAGCAGTACATGTTCCAGTTAGGAAGCAGAATTTGGGGAACCATGAATGGCTTGCATTGTCTCTGGGGCTGAGATCACATAGGTCGTCAAAAAGGTCCTCGGTGGCATGGTCCCGGGGATGAATGAGATCTTGGTATGCTCCAACTACAAGATGGATCACACTCTTCAGCCTCCCTGGGAAGGTCTGTTAAGGGCTCCTGAGGAGGAGGGTCCATAGGATATATGACCCTCAGATTCATCAAAAATGTGTTGTTTTTTTTTGTCCTGGTTGTGGACCAGCTCTATATGCTTAGCACAGTCCTGGAGAATGAACAGGAGTTCACCCAACAAGTCTCATTGTGCTTTGTGTACCTGGAGAACATGTGACTGAGAACTATGGGGGGTGTTACTGGAGTATGAGATTCCAGACGCGTTGATGCGGACCATCTGTTCCCTGTACAACCAATGTTCAGTGAACCAGCAGAGCTTCATATACGAAAGCTTTTATCAGGAAATACACTAATGTACGATCTAATTCAGTACCTTTAAGGACCAAGAGTCTTTGAGATTAAGTTCAACTTTATTTATTTAGGACTTTAAACACAACACTGCTGATCCACAGATCTGCACAGAAACAAATCAAACAACCAGAAAACAATTAATGTCTATGAATATTTCTGTAATAATGAATTGATTTAACATTCACCATGAGATTTTGATTTTCCCCACACATACATTCTTCCAAATAATAACTTGGCCCCGATCCTTTTAAATCAACATTCCATGAATTAGACCCAGATTACATGTTTGATTCCTATAAGTGTTATATTTCTATTTAGTAAACCCAGACAACAGAGTAAGACTATATCTAATGTCAGATAGAAGACGATAATATGAGTTTAATGAAGAAAATAAACTTTAAATAATTTTCTACAAATGAATTAATTATTAATTATTGTCAATATTGGACTAATTGAATCAATAACAACTTATTTCTATTTTTTTTTTCTCTTAACTAAAACTTTGCTAATGAAGATATAAAGAATATATAGATTCCTATAAGTGTTTCTATTCTATTCTATATATTTCTATTTAATAAACAGAACAAAGTAAGACTATACCTGATATCAGATGAAAACAATAATAAAATCAAATAAAGATATTAAACCTGAAACAATCTAAATAATCTGCAAATGAATTAAGATAATTCAAGATAATTCTACTCAATATCAGACTAACTTAATCACTAACAAGTTATTTCAACTGTTTTTCTTTTGCAGATCTTAACTAAAACGTTACTACTGCAGATAGAACATATAGATAGATATGTAGATAGAATATTCCACAGTGATTATATGACATGTTTACTGTAGTAGTGTCTATTTATTCTCTGTCCTCCAGTATTCATCCTCCCACCCTGATGGAAACGTGTCCTCCACAGACGCATTAAAGATCCCACTTTAAAGAAACATGGACAAACGATGTAGAGAGACGTCCTCCAGCAGGATGAAGACACTTCACTTCCTGAATCAGGACAAAGGGACAAACATGGTTTCATCTCTTTTCTTCTCGTCTCCTCGTCCACCTCTCATTTCTTCTCTCTAGTCTCCATTTTTCTTCTCTTTTCTCCTCCCCTCATGTCTCTCTCCTCTTTTCCTCCTCTCATCTCCTTTTTCTTCTTCCTCTTCTCACGTCTCTCTTTTATCTAGTTTCCTTTTTCTTCTCTCTTGTTTTATCTTTTCCTACTTTGTCTCCTTTCTTGTCTCCTCATGTCTCCTTTCCCTTCTCTAGTTTCCTCTTTTCCTCCTTTCTTGTCTCATTCTTGTCAAACGTGTCTTCATATTATAATAAATCTGAACATTCTTCATGCAGTGAAACTTAACATTTAATAACTTACTTCCTGACACAGATGAAGTTAAACTTCTCCACATCACGCTTCTTGACCCACTTCCCTCCTCTCTCCATGGCTCCAGACGTGTCGCAGCCCTCCGTCTGGTCCTTCTTGATCCAGTTCTGATAGCAGACCACCTCGTTGTTGACCCAGAACCAGAAATCCAGAGCACAGGTGTAGCGTAGTCCCAGCCAGACGTAGAGGGTGGTGGCGGTCTTGAGTCTGGCTTGGACCCATCTCTGCTGGGAAGAGTCAGTGATGGAGACCAGGTCATGGTGGTTCTCTCTGCAGTAACTCAGAGCCTCAGACCAGGTCTTGTTCTCTTGGATCAGGATCACTTTATCTGTGAAGGAAGAGAAGAACACAGGAGAAAAACTAGGAGAGTAATGCTGTTTTCTCTGAAATCAGCATCTCTACATGTATTTCTGTTGAATTCCAACACATGAACACCTCATTCTGCTTAAAGAGGAACCAGGAGTGGAATAAAGTTACAACAATGGTAAAGATGCATGAAAGCTGGGATTAAAAATAAGGGTTATCAATACCAAATATTGATAGTTAAAAAAGATATTTGTCCCTGATGAGATTTAACTTTTTACAGTGTGTGATGTTCATGGAGGAAACTCACCATCATAGCAGAAGAAGTTTTTAGTTTCCTCACAGTTCTCAGCTTTCCATTTGCCTGTTTCACTCAACATGGTTGTACATTTATTGTTGTCTGTGTTGTCTGGCTGATCATTGTCCCAGTTTCTGAAAGAGGAATTATTATTATCTGACCACCACCAGTTGTCTCTGAACAGGCCGATCCAATAGTAACTATTGGGTTGAAGTTGGTTTCTAATATCTCTGGGTATTTCATCTATCTGGTGGATTCCATTGATCAGGTCTGTGTGTTTATCTCTGCAGTAGCTCTGAGCATCTCTCCATGTCATAAATTTGCCAAAAAAATAGATTTTCTTGGATTGATTCTCTGCTGTGGAATAAACAGAACAAGTAGAAACATTCATCATCTTCTTCTTCTGAGCAACACAACTGACACATCTGCAAAGTGTGTTTGTGTTTGTCTAAATAAGTTTGTTACAAACTCACCATCATAGCAGAGGAAGTGTAGTTTGAGTCCACAGGCTCTATTTCTCCAGGCAGCATTAGAGTTTATAACAACACAGTTTGTATCAGGTCCCTGATCAGGCCAGCGTCTACTCTCCCAGTTAGTCTCTCTCTCATTGAACTCCACAGTTGACAGAGACCAGTGCCACCTCCTGTTTTCTCTTCCTGTCTCGTACTTCAACCCAATCCAGGCTTCTCCTGTGTAGTTTACAGAGTGTCTGAGTCTCTTCACGTCTGTCATGTTCTTCACTGTTACCAGGTCTGTGTACTTCTCTCTGCAGTACGTCTGAGCTTCTGTCCAGGTCTTTTCCTCTTGAATAAAGTGGAACTCATCAAGACGACATGTGGAGAAGGAACCTGAAACCAGAGAAAATACTGCACTGTTGGAGCAGAAGAATCACAGAAGAATAGACCTTTTTCACAGCAGCCATGTTGACATGAACTAGTATGTGTGTGTGTGTGTGTGTGTGTGTGTGTGTGTGTGTGTCTGTGTGTCTGTGTGTGTGTGATCCACTGACCCATCAGAATGAACAGGAACAGGCTCCTCTCCATCTTCTCCCTGTCAGATGGAATCAATGATATTTTAGTCTCTTCATTTGCATAAATACACAAAACTAATAAACTGTGGTGCTCGACTCACAGAAAAAAACTGAGGAAAAAGAGAAGGAAATATGCAAATGAGAACCAAAGCAGGTACAACAGAGGTTCATGTTCAAAAAACATCGTGTTAAAGATTTAAGGTGTAAACATACAATTATATTTATAAATGAAATACAGTAAAATGACAAAAAAATGTATTTATAATCTGTAAACGTTTGATTTCATTTACAAATATATTTCATTTATTTAACTCATAAAAAACATTAAATTAAATTAATTAGTATCGTAGTTAAATGTTGATTAAAAAAAGGTTAGCATATAAATGTTTTAATTTATTTAACATTATTAAACATGCAAATATATTATGCGATTTATTCAACATATTTTATTGAGTATAAATAAATATTTGATTTATTTAACATACAAATATATAACAGATTAATTTAATCAACACATATTGGAAGATTTAACACTATTTTATTTATTTAATTTAAATATTTTTGATTCATCTAATAGACAATTTACATTTGATTAATTTAATATAAAATTATTTTCAATATATTTATTTTAAAAAATATTCAAATAAACTAGTTTCATATATATATTTGTATGTTTCATATAAACAGTTTTACCAAAATAATCTGAAAATATTAAACCATTAAAAATCACATCATCACCAACAAAAAGCCTCAATATATAAAATCTTAAGAGGATCAATGAGTCCAAGGGTTTTAAGGGTTAAAATACACACAATATTTAATTTATTTAACATACACATATTATTTAATATAATATTTGATTCATTTAAAACACATTTGATGTATTTAATAGACACAACTATGATTTATTTAACCTACACATATATAAATATATTATTAGTTTACATATATTAAACTACTATCTGAATACAAAGAATTCTTAGATTTGACATAAAACTGAGTGTTAACTTACATTCTGCTGTGCTGTGGTGTCTCAGGGTTGTGAGGTGTGTGAGGTGTGTGAGGTGTGTGAGGTGTGTGAGGTGTGTGAGGTGTGTGAGGTGTGTTCTGGAGGACTGTGTTATATCCATCAGCAGCAGTATTATTATTATGGTAAAAACATCTTTGCTCCTGCTGCTGCATTTTCATATTGAAATGAGTGAGATAAGTAAAACCGAGAGACATTCAAATTCAATGTAAACAAGCATGACAAGTGAACATTATATTATTAGATTATATGTATTATATCATGTGGAATGCTCGCTGGATAACAGCATTTATGTGGACTTTAACTTTCAGTACTTCAAGTAATTATGTTTAATTTTATAGTCTTTATTCGTGCTTTATTTTAATAATTATTAGTTCCTTTTTTTAAATGGTATTTTTAGTTTAACTAGTCTTAGTTGTAAATCATTTTTTTTTGGATTTTTATTTTTTATTATTTCTTTTTTTATTTTTAAAATAGTCTTTTTTTAGTCTTGTTTTTTTTAGCAGTTTTTTGTTAGTTTGTTCTTTTTTCAGTTTAGATGTTTTTTTTTGTTTTAGTTTGTATTTTTTATTTAGTTTTTGGTAATTAATCTTTTATATTTGTTTTAGTTTTTGTAACTTAATTTTTTTTATTTATTCTTTTAATTTGTATTTTTTTCCCCTCCTGGAGCTACCACTTTACCGAGGTGGAGGGGTTAGGGTTAACCTTAACCCCTAACCTTAACCCCTAACCCTGACCCTGACCCTAACCTTAAAAAAAAATCATAATAATAATAAAGTTTGACAGGAAGTTCAGCTTGTGTCAATAAAAGACCCTATTCATATATTATTAATATACTGGTATGTATATTAATGTGATGAATAGATGTCAGACGACTAAATAAAAACTGTTTCCATGGCGACCGTAAACAAGGTGAACTTCCTGGTGAAGTTGAACTCATCACTGAATCAGGTTGGTTCACAGCAACTTTTATTTGTTTAAGAGTCAAATCCAGGTGATAAAACCGTGTGATGAACTAACAGGATCCTCTGTTCTACAGGAGGAAATAAACCCTGTCAGTGTCCAAACTCTGACCCCTGACCTGTGACCCCTGAGACAACGTCCTACTTCTTATTGTGATACGAAGAATCTGAACAAGTTATCATCACAGACCGAGATATAAGTTGTTGAAAAAGTCATTGTTGTCAAAATATTCACTCCCGGTATAAAAAAAGACACAAAAGCATTTTTCACCTCTTTAGTAGAGATGGAAAATAAAGTTTGCTGTAGCTTTAAAATATGATTCTGGCTGAAAAGACGCTCATCCTGCTGACTTTAACTTCCATAAGTTAAAGTTAAAGCAGCAAATATGGCACAGCAGAGTAGTCACATGGTGTCATTCTCATCAGGATGAGCTACAGGGAAAATAAGCATTTAATCATGAATGATCATTGTGTATTTATAGCATATTTAGTCATTTTGATAGTCGGCTAATATAGATAATATACACTTACAGCCTGTATTGCCTTCATATAAGGCTTGTAGGAGGCTTTTAACTATTATACTAGATTTTTTTTTGTTCTTTTGGTCCAGGATGGCTCTTTGAACACTTTAGGTTGCCGACCCCTGGTGTAGACCCATGTACAGCATTAAAAAAAGATAGTATGATGTTACCTTTGTACTTTACCTTTGTGAAATTCCTCTTCTCCTCCTCTTTTGGTTCTGTGCACCGGAGAGCTTTTCATCGTGAAAATAATGGTCCGTACCGTAAGTGGGGGCACCGTACCGGACATAAATCATCATTATTATAATTATTAGTAGTACTTTTTACCAAATGGGCAAATGGCCCCCCCAGCAGATGGAGCCATAGGCGACCGCCTATGTCTAGATCCGGCCCTGAATTCTATAGTACCAATAAAACAGTTTAACATTGTTCACAACATATGAAATTACTCTATTTCTTACTTTAAACTGGCATTAGGAAAAACATTTCCCCTTTAATTATATACGGGTCAGTGACAAATAATGTTTGGCAAGATAGGAAAGTCCAAAAAATATTAAATATTGTTTTAAGAAGCATTAATCAGGTCTCTCAAAATGGACACTGTGTTTTTTTTGTCTTTTAAAAGTCCATTGAAATCATTGTTTTCAACAAAAAACACGATTTTGTGTGATATATTTTAAATATATAACCCACCTGGAATATAAAACTTGTTAATCATGTGTTTTTAATTTTTTAAAACCTTTTTTAAGAGAGTTAAACTATCTGGTACCAAGTTTTAAGGGTTAAAACACATGATAGTTTTGTCAGTGACGCATAAATTAATAACCACACATTGAATATGTTCAGAAACATCGCGCCATTATGTTCATTTATAACATTAACATCTTTCTTTTAGCGCACGGAAAGAGGAGAATTAGCGGTTAGCCTGTTAGCCACAAAGCTAGCATTAGCATGGATGACGACGGTAACCGTTAACGGGCTTTTTTTTTCTTTCCACCGGATAATTGACTCGTCTTACCGCTGAACTTTTCCTCCTTCGTCCCGTCACACGGCTCCGGACCTCCGGTGAATGTACAAGTCTGTTTTTTCTCATTTTCCACAAGTAAACGACAGTTTTTCTCCATTTTTTTTCTTCCTCCGAGCAAACGGCTGCAGCGATGTGTCGGTGAAGAGCCGGTTCAAAGAGCCGACTCTTAGAAACGAACGTTAGGAGCCGACTCCCACACGTTTTATTTTTTTTTATTTTTATTTTAACTTTGAAATTAATGGGTTTTATTTTGATTCCGAATTTATGGTTTTAGTGTTTACGTGTTTTTTAATTTTTTAAAACCTTTTTAAGAGAATTAAACTATCTGGTACCGAGTTTTTAGGGTTAAGGAGCCGACTCCCACACGTTTTTTTTTTTTAATTTTTATTTTATTTTGAAATCAGTGGGTTTTATTTAAATGGTGAATCTATGATCTTAGTGTTTTATTTTAAATTTATAATCAGTGGTTTTAGATTTTTATTTTAAATCAGTGGTTTTAGTGGTTTAATTTTTATTTGAATTCTACTAAATTTGGCTGAATTACAAAAGGTATAAATCAAGGGAGTCAAACTCAGTTCCATCTTGGGCCACATCCCTCAAAGGACCCATTATTAACACCATATATATGTATCTACGTATTTTATTATTATAATTATATATATATATTATTACATTAGATAATTGCCTCTTCATTCATAATAGTGCTGGTGACAATTTGCTAAGATTTTTTAAACAGAATTTAAAATATGCTGATGCAGAAATAATGTTCTGTTGTTAGTGTCTAATTATTAAACAGGGCCTTGGGTTGGACACATATGCAATAGGACATGGTCACCTGTTGCTAGGCAGAATTCAAGGGGCATGACGACGGTAGCCCCGCCCCTTTAACTTTACGTAATCTCTGGCAGGTGTCAATCACGCTCATGTGTTGTTTCCATGGCAACAGTCTGACAGTCGTCTTAAAGAGAAATCACACATATTAAATCACAGCAAACACAACTTTAATGTTTCTGAGTCAAATTTATTCACACACACACTAAATATAGAATCACTACTTTGCATATTAAATAATATAAGATCAATATTTTCCCCAAAAAAAGCACAATATATGTATAGAACATTTTGGGGGAAATGTTTTATCAATAATTTTTGTTTAAGAGAACAAGATTAAATCGGTCAAAATCAACAAAATAAGCTTGAAATAATCTAAATGATCTGAAAATTAAGATAATTCAACATATTTCTACTCAGTATTGGACTAATTGAATCAAAAACAAGATATTTCCACTTATTCAGAATATGATCTAATCTCAAACGTTGCTACTGCAGATAGAACATATAGATAGATATGTAGATAGAATATTCCACAGTGATTATATGACATGTTTACTGTAGTAGTGTCTATTTATTCTCTGTCCTCCAGTATTCATCCTCCCACCCTGATGGAAACGTGTCCTCCACAGACGCATTAAAGATCCCACTTTAAAGAAACATGGACAAACGATGTAGAGAGACGTCCTCCAGCAGGATGAAGACACTTCACTTCCTGAATCAGGACAAAGGGACAAACATGGGTCAGTTTCATCTCGTCTCTTCTCTCTTGTCCAGACTTTATATTTTAAATCTCCTACTTTTAACTACTTATGTCTTGTGTTATGTATTTTATGTCTGTCTCTTCTTGTCTCCTCTCTTTTCATCTTTCATCGATTGTCTCCTATCCTCTTGTTTCCTCTCTCCTGCCTCTTCTCTTTTCTTATCTCTAGTCTCCTCTCATCTTCTTTCCTGCCTTGTTTCCTTTCCTCTCTTGTCTCCATCTCCTCTCATGACAAACGTGTCTTCATGTTATAATAAATCTCAATATTCTTCCTTCAGTGAAACTGTAACTTTACATTTTCACTTCACAACTTACTTCCTGACACAGATGAAGTTAAGCTTGTCCACATCAGACTTCTTGACCCACTTCCCTCCTCTCTCCATGGCTCCAGACTTGTCGCAGCCCTCCGTCTGGTCCTTCTTGATCCAGTTCTGATAGCAGACCACCTCGTTGTTGACCCAGAACCAGAAATCCAGAGCACAGGTGTAGCGTAGTCCCAGCCAGACGTAGAGGGTGGTGGCGGTCTTGAGTCTGGCTTGGACCCATCTCTGCTGGGAAGAGTCAGTGATGGAGACCAGGTCATGGTGCTTCTCTCTGCAGTAACTCAGAGCCTCAGACCAGGTCTTCTTCTCTTTGATCAGGATCAGTCCATCTGTGAAGGAAGAGAAGAACACAGGAGAAAAACTAGGAGAGTAATGCTGTTTTCTCTGAAATCAGCATCTCTACATGTATTTCTGTTGAATTCCAACACATGAACACCTCATTCTGCTTAAAGAGGAACCAGAAGTGGAATAAAGTTACAACAATGGTAAAGATGCATGAAAGCTGGGATTAAAAATAAGGGTTATCAATACCAAATATTGATAGTTAAAAAAGATATTTGTCCCTGATGAGATTTAACTTTTTACAGTGTGTGATGTTCATGGAGGAAACTCACCATCATAGCAGAAGAAGTTTTTAGTTTCCTTACAGTTCTCAGCTTCCCATTTGCCTGTTTCACTCAACATGGTCGCACATTTATTGTTGTTTGGCTGATCATTGTTCCAGTTTCTGAAAGAGGAATTATTATTATCTGACCACCACCAGTTGTCTCTGAACAGGCCGATCCAAATAACATAACGACTTTCTCTGATATCTTCTCTAACGTCATCAGGTATTTCATCTATCTGGTGGATTCCACTGATCAGGTCTGTGTGTTTTTCTCTGCAGTAGCTCTGAGCATCTCTCCAGGTCTTTTTTTCGTCAATGAAATGGATTTTTTCAGTGTTATTCTTCTCTGTGGAATAAACAGAAAAACTTTCATCATCTTCTTCTTATGAGCAACTCGACTCTGACACATCTGCAAAGTGTATTTGTGTTTGTTTAAATACGTTTGTTACAAACTCACCATCATAGCAGAGGAAAGGTAGTGGAGATCTACAAGGTACATTTCTCCAGACAGTTTCATAGTCTATATAAACACAGTTTGTATCAGGCAGGTCTTCACTGTACCAGTTAGTCTCACTCTCATTGAACTCCACAGTTGACAGAGACCAGTGCCACCTCCTGTTTTCTGGTCCTGTCTTGTACTTCAACCCAATCCAGGCTTCTCCTGTGTAGTTTACAGAGTGTCTGAGTCTCTCCACGTCTGTCATGTTCTTCACTGTTACCAGGTCTGTGTACTTCTCTCTGCAGTACGTCCGAGCTTGTGTCCAGGTCTTTTCCTCTTGAATAAAGTGGAACTCATCAAGACGACATGTGGAGAAGGAACCTGAAACCAGAGAAAATACTGCACTGTTGGAGCAGAAGAATCACAGAAGAATAGACCTTTTTCACAGCAGCCATGTTGACATGAACTAGCATGTGTGTGTGTGTGTGTGTGTGTGTGTGTGATCCACTGACCCATCAGAATGAACAGAAACAGGCTCCTCTCCATCTTCTCCCTGTCAGATGGAATCAATGATATTTTAGTCTCTTCATTTGCATAAATACACAAAACTAATAAACTGTGGTGCTCGACTCACACAGAAAAAAACTAATGAGGAAAGAGAAGAAAATATGCAAATGAGAACCAAAGCAGGTACAACAGAGGTTCATGTTCAAAAAACATCGTGTTAAAGATTTAAGGTGTAAACATACATTCAGTTATGTTATGTTTAACATTATGTTATTTATATACTAAATATTTTTGATTTATCCAACATATAATATAAACATTTATAAGATATACAAATATATTTAATTAGTTTAAAACAAAGAGATTAATTTACATTATTTCATTTATTTAACATATTTGATTTATTTAACATAAACATGTAATATTTGATTTAAACTACATGCAACTATATTTTCTTTAGTTAACTCAAAAATATAGGGAATTAGTTTATATTAAAAATATTGATAACAGATGTTAATGTTATTTAACATTATTAAACATGCAAATAATAATTTTATTCATTTAATGACAGAAATATATTTCTTTTATTTAACACAAATATATTTATTTAACACTCACAGTTCAAGTAAACTCTCACTCAGCTTTTCAGGACTCAAGTGACGTCTTAAAACATTAATTAACAGTTTAATATTTTCAGATGATTTTTTTCTTTGGTGTATTTCTGACATTTTTATCACCAAAACTGTTAGAATTCAATCAAATTAATTGATAACCGAACCATTTACAGGCCTGTTTCTGAAAAAAAATTCAATTAAAAGTGTTTGCATCGATTATTTTGTTATGATTGTCATCATCTGAGGTCAGAAAATGGAGAAAATGTGCTGAATCATGCATTTGTACTTTTTTTATTCTAAGAAA
>CM060483.1:21836934-21901934 GCA_030544235.1 Lepturacanthus savala
AGCCCAGGCAGAGACCAGTACCAGCTCCTCTCGTTGGATGTGTTGTGCAGCCCAATCCAGGCTTCATCAGGAGCTGTTCCCATCATGCCTGTGATGTATGTCATGTCTGTCATGTCTGTGACGGTGGCCAGGTCCGTGTACTCCTGTCTGCAGTACTTCTGAGCCTCCACCCAGGACTTATTCTCTTTGATGAGGTGGTAACTATGGTGACGACCTGCGGAGAAGGAGCCTGGAAACACAGGAAATACTGTGATGGAGCAAAGATGATATTAACATGTTAACTCTATGATGTTAACATGTTAACTCTATGATGTTAACATGTTGACTCTATGATATTAACATGTTAACTCTATGATATTAACATGTTAACTCTATGATATTAACATGTTGACTCTATGATATTAACATGTTAACTCTATGATATTAACACGTTAACTCTATGATGTTAACATGTTAACTCTATGATGTTAACATGTTAACTCTATGATATTAACATGTTAACTCTGTGATATTAACACGTTAACTCTATGATGTTAACATGTTAACTCTATGATGTTAACATGTTAACTCTATGATATTAACATGTTAACTCTATGATATTAACATGTTAACTCTATGATATTAACATGTTAACTCTATGATGTTAACATGTTAACTCTATGATATTAACATGTTAACTCAATGATATTAACATGTTAACTCTATGATATTAACATGTTAACTCTATGATGTTAACATGTTAACTCTATGATATTAACATGTTGACTCTATATTAACATGTTAACTCTATGATATTAACACGTTAACTCTATGATATTAACACGTTAACTCTATGATATTAACATGTTAACTCTATGATATTAACATGTTGACTCTATGATATTAACATGTTAACTCTGTGATATTAACATGTTAACTCTATGATATTAACATGTTAACTCTATGATATTAACATGTTAACTCTATGATATTAACACGTTAACTCTATGATATTAACATGTTAACTCTATGATATTAACACGTTAACTCTATGATATTAACATGTTAACTCTATGATATTAACATGTTAACTCTATGATATTAACACGTTAACTCTATGATATTAACATGTTAACTCTATGATATTAACATGTTAACTCTATGATATTAACATGTTAACTCTATGATATTAACATGTTAACTCTGTGATATTAACATGTTAACTCTATGATATTAACATGTTAACTCTATGATATTAACATGTTAACTCTATGATGTTAACATGTTAACTCTATGATATTAACATGTTGACTCTATATTAACATGTTAACTCTATGATATTAACACGTTAACTCTATGATATTAACATGTTAACTCTATGATATTAACATGTTAACTCTATGATATTAACATGTTAACTCTATGATATTAACATGTTAACTCTATGATATTAACATGTTAACTCTATGATATTAACATGTTAACTCTATGATGTTAACATGTTAACTCTATGATATTAACATGTTAACTCAATGATATTAACATGTTAACTCTATGATATTAACATGTTAACTCTATGATGTTAACATGTTAACTCTATGATATTAACATGTTGACTCTATATTAACATGTTAACTCTATGATATTAACACGTTAACTCTATGATATTAACACGTTAACTCTATGATATTAACATGTTAACTCTATGATATTAACATGTTGACTCTATGATATTAACATGTTAACTCTGTGATATTAACATGTTAACTCTATGATATTAACATGTTAACTCTATGATATTAACATGTTAACTCTATGATATTAACACGTTAACTCTATGATATTAACACGTTAACTCTATGATATTAACATGTTAACTCTATGATATTAACATGTTAACTCTATGATATTAACATGTTAACTCTATGATATTAACACGTTAACTCTATGATATTAACATGTTAACTCTATGATATTAACATGTTAACTCTATGATATTAACATGTTAACTCTATGATATTAACATGTTAACTCTGTGATATTAACATGTTAACTCTATGATATTAACATGTTAACTCTATGATATTAACATGTTAACTCTATGATGTTAACATGTTAACTCTATGATATTAACATGTTGACTCTATATTAACATGTTAACTCTATGATATTAACACGTTAACTCTATGATATTAACACGTTAACTCTATGATATTAACATGTTAACTCTATGATATTAACATGTTGACTCTATGATATTAACACGTTAACTCTATGATATTAACATGTTAACACTGATATTAGCATGTTGACTCTATGATATTAACATGTTAACTCTATGATATTAACATGTTGACTCTATGATATTAACACGTTAACTCTATGATATTAACATGTTAACACTGATATTAACATGATGACTCTATGATATTAACATGTTAACTCTATGATATTAACACGTTAACTCTATGATATTAACATGTTAACTCTATGATATTAACATGTTAACTCTATGATATTAACATGTTAACTCTATGATATTAACATGTTAACTCTATGATATTAACATGTTAACTCTATGATTTTAACATGTTAACTCTATGATATTAACATGTTAACTCTATGATTTTAACATGTTAACTCTGTGATATTAACATGTTAACTCTATGATTTTAACATGTTAACTCTATGATATTAACATGTTAACTCTGTGATATTAACATGTTAACTCTATGATATTAACATGTTAACTCTATGATTTTAACATGTTAACTCTATGATATTAACATGTTAACTCTATGATATTAACATGTTAACTCTATGATATTAACATGTTAACTCTATGATATTAACATGTTAACTCTATGATATTAACATGTTAACTCTATGATATTAACATGTTAACTCTATGATTTTAACATGTTAACTCTATGATATTAACATGTTAACTCTATGATTTTAACATGTTAACTCTGTGATATTAACATGTTAACTCTATGATTTTAACATGTTAACTCTATGATATTAACATGTTAACTCTGTGATATTAACATGTTAACTCTATGATATTAACATGTTAACTCTATGATTTTAACATGTTAACTCTGTGATATTAACATGTTAACTCTATGATTTTAACATGTTAACTCTATGATATTAACATGTTAACTCTATGATATTAACATGTTAACTCTATGATATTAACATGTTAACTCTATGATTTTAACATGTTAACTCTATGATATTAACATGTTAACTCTATGATTTTAACATGTTAACTCTGTGATATTAACATGTTAACTCTATGATTCTAACATGTTAACTCTATGATATTAACATGTTAACTCTGTGATATTAACATGTTAACTCTATGATATTAACATGTTAACTCTATGATTTTAACATGTTAACTCTATGATATTAACATGTTAACTCTATGATATTAACATGTTAACTCTATGATATTAACATGTTAACTCTATGATATTAACATGTTAACTCTATGATATTAACATGTTAACTCTATGATATTAACATGTTAACTCTATGATTTTAACATGTTAACTCTATGATATTAACATGTTAACTCTATGATTTTAACATGTTAACTCTGTGATATTAACATGTTAACTCTATGATTTTAACATGTTAACTCTATGATATTAACATGTTAACTCTGTGATATTAACATGTTAACTCTATGATATTAACATGTTAACTCTATGATTTTAACATGTTAACTCTGTGATATTAACATGTTAACTCTATGATTTTAACATGTTAACTCTATGATATTAACATGTTAACTCTATGATATTAACATGTTAACTCTATGATATTAACATGTTAACTCTATGATTTTAACATGTTAACTCTATGATATTAACATGTTAACTCTATGATTTTAACATGTTAACTCTGTGATATTAACATGTTAACTCTATGATTCTAACATGTTAACTCTATGATATTAACATGTTAACTCTGTGATATTAACATGTTAACTCTATGATATTAACATGTTAACTCTATGATTTTAACATGTTAACTCTATGATATTAACATGTTAACTCTATGATATTAACATGTTAACTCTATGATATTAACATGTTAACTCTATGATATTAACATGTTAACTCTATGATATTAACATGTTAACTCTGTCCAACCAATCAAACATCAACTGACCCGTCACAACCAGCAGCAACAGTCTCCACCACATCTTCGCTCTTTCAGATGAAACTGAAATGAACAAACAAACACAATGATTTCAACACGCGACTAGTATGTTGAGTCTAACTATAAAAGAGAAGTAAGGTAGAATACTGGTAAAGATGGGATCTGTAGTCCAATCACTGTGTGCACAGCCTTTAATTCGCTAGTTCCCATCATGCACTCACCTTTGCTGTGATTGTTTGTCCTCCGCTCGCTGCAGCCGTCGCTCAAACTCTCTCACTAATGCCTGAAAATGCAAAAGTGTCAGATGCATATCGACGTTGCTCAGCGGCCGCAGGCGTCACGCCTCGTTTCCATATCGTCAGACGGGGAACGCCGGGGTCACACAAGTCACTCATTCATGTCTGGCTTGCTGTCGCCGTGGCAACGGCTTATCAAAATAAACAGGAAACAAATCGTCCTTTATCAGGTGAAAGTCGTATTAAATAACACCTGTAGTGTATATAACGTGTTATGTTATTTACCATGTGTGGACTGGTTGCCGTGGCAACAGCTAACCTTTAAATGTCCAAAAAATAAAATAGATGATGACGTGTTAGATTAAAAATAAAGGAACATTGTTTTAATGCCAGAAATCAGTTGATAGTTTAAATTAATGACTAATTTAATGACTAATCAGGACAATATTGAACAGGATTGTCTTGAATGGTCAATTTAATCTTGTATTTTATATTAAATATATATATTAAAATTCAAAAATCTGACCTTTTGTAAATGTCACATGTTTTTATCTGATTTATTTGATAGATTCTAACATGTTATTGAACCATTCTTATGCTTTTTAGTTGATTCTAAAATCCACTGCATCGAAACAAGCTGATTTAACTCAGTTAAAAGTAAAATATTTGGTTTATCGTCTGAATTTTAAATTTATTGAAGGTTAAAATACAGAAAAACAGCTAAAATATTGAATTAGATTAAATATGTAAGAGTTAAACTATCACATTACCAGAATCAACAGAATTCATTTGATTAATTACTTATTATTATAAGTAAAATCAACTATAAAATGATATATCTGCAGATATTTACAGACATTTTTACTGCGTCATCTTTCCTGAACCTCCTGATCAGACTCATGTCCTCTGATAATAAACCTGCTGTTCTGTCCGGCTGTTTCCGTGTAAATAAAGATTTGAATATTCAAACACCAGATCTTTATCTTTACCTGGAAATGTTCCTCTGTTGACGGGAATAACTTCTGATTTTAATATTCGTGGTCATGTGAAGCAGGTCACGTCTGTCTCATAAATATAATCTACGTTATTTATCATCAATATTTAATGATCAATGCAGATATTACAACAAAAGGGACATTAAACATTAAAAAAGGAGCTGATGTTTAATTTAACGGCAGGTTAATGTAAGTTTAGAGTTTATTTATGGGTTAAAGTTGAATAAAGTCACACTAGAATGGTCAGAAATTGGCCTAAAGTCACTTTATTCTTAATAAAAATAAGATATAACAACAATTATTATTATTTTCTTTGCATTTAAAATTTAACAAACGACATAATGATCCACCAGTGGAATCAGATAATCTGGCTAATTAAACCAAAAACAACATATTTTCATTCATTAAGATTTAATTTGTGGTATATTTAATAAATTATATTATTTATTATCTTTTACCTTTTTTATTATTACCTCTGATACACGTAAAAACTGTACAGTAAAAATCAATAAATACTGTTATTTCATTGTATTTACAGTTTTAGGTGATTAACTATAAAATAAAATCAATTAAATATTAATATTTCAATTGTATTTAAAGTATTTGGTAATTAATTGTACAAAAAATTTAATTAAATACTATTATTTAAGTTGTAGTTACAGTATTTGGTGATTAATTATAGAGTAAAATCCATAAATAGTATAATTTCAGTTGTATTTACAGTTTTAGGTGATTAACTATAAAATAAATTAATTAAATATTATTATTTCAGTTGTATTTACAGTATTTGGTAATTATTTGTTTAATAAAAATCAATTAAATAGTGTTATTTCAGTCATATTTACAGTATTAGGTGATTAACTGTGAAATAAAATTAATTAAATATTAATATTTCAATTGTATTTAAAGTATTTGGTAATTTATTGTACAAAAAATTCAATTAAATATTATAATTTCAGTTGTATTTACAGTATTAGGAAATTAACTATAAAATAAAATGAATTAAATATTATAATTTCAGTCATATTTACAGTATTGGGTGATTATTTGTTTAATAAAAATCAATTAAATAGTGTTATTTCAGTCATATTTACAGTATTAGGTGATTAATTTGACAATAATTATTACAATTAATAATAATTATTGTGTTTTTCTACCTAATTCTACTCATTCCACCCATTTCTATCTACTTATAGTTTATATTTATGTTATTTTATTCTATTTGATTTCAACTTTCATACCTTATTACTATGTTATTTTTATTGATGGGGGCAACAAGTAAGACGTGAATTGAACAGAGACACTAAACGTGACTTTAAACGCTTTGAATCTTGACTTAACTACAGCGATTTATAGTAAATTACACGTCAATCTACAGTAACGACGGTTTAAGGTGACATTACTGTCTTTAACACGGTAAATGGAGATTTCCCAGCAGTTTTACTGTCGTCACACTCATGTTTTATCAGTTATAACCACAGTCTTGCAGCTCCGTTACTCAATTCTTATGAAATAGTGATGAGAAGCATTGACAGAGAGGAGATAGAGGACGATAACGAAATGTTCTGTGCTGCTGAACATGAAGAAATGCATCGAACATCCGTTTGTTGTGTAACAGTACGCCGTGTTTTATGTGGAGCTCTGGTGAAATAATGACAGAATCCATTAATAAAAAGAGATTTATTGGATTAACACACGTTGTTGTCACCACCCAATCAGCTACACAAATGTTCTATATACAAGTCATAAGCTAGATATTAAAACAAATAGATAATATACTTGGATAATAATAGTTTGAGGCTAATGATAAAAAGGTCGCGGCTACATATCGGTTTTTGCCCGTTTCAGGACCAAGAAGCTTTGGTGGGAACGTGAATGCAGAACAGTTAAGTTATTAAGTTATAATCCGTCTCAGGGCTCAGTCTCAGGGGGAAACCTTCACGACAGTTTATGTTTCTGCAGCCACGGACGCGTAGAATCGACATTTTAGACCAGGGGTGTCCAATCCTGGTCCTGGAGGGCCGGTGTGGGTGCAGAATCAGGTGTGTTCCAGCCAAGCAGTTACACACCTGATTCTACTAATGAATGTCCTTAGCAGGGCTCCTGATTAGTAGAATCAGGTGTGTTCCTGCTTGGCTGGAACAAAAACCTGCACCCACACCCCTCCAGGACCAGGATTGGACATCCCTGTTTTAGACGTTCAAGGCGACGTTTCTCTTCAGTCGTCAGCGTCGGGTGGATGGATCGGTGCTTTGTTTCATGGACACCGTGAGTTTTTAGTTGTCCATCATGTCAAAACGTGTTGTTTTTCTAACAACAACCTGAACCTGAACACCTTAAAGCACTGAATGGTCCTGAGTATGTCTCTGATCTGAACCATCCAGACCAGGGGTGTCCAATCCTGGTCCTGGAGGGCCGGCGTGGGTCCAGGTTTTTGCATCCTGATTCTACTAATGAAGGTCCTTAGCAAGGGCTCCTGATTAGTAGAACCAGGTGTGTAACTGCTTGGTTGGAACAAAAACCGGCACCCACACCAGCCCCCCAGGACCAGGATTGGACACCCCTACAAGTTTCTATGCCCCATATATCTGGAACAACCTCTCAGAGAACTGCTGCCTCTCTGTTTGTAAGTCAGAGATCAAGACTTTTCGGTTTGCTGCTGCCTATTTCTGATATCATTTCTTCATTATTTTTCATGGCTCTGTGATTTTTCCCTTTCAATCAGCTGTTTTTAAATTGTATGTTGATCACCATCGTGAGGCCAAACACATTGAATGGTACTGTCTAAAACACCTGCTCAGTAATCGGGGTTGGTACAAAAGTTGTTTCCCAGCTGGATCGGCCTCTGATTGGTCAAACGATTCTCATATGGCCATTAGAGTCAATGCTTGCTGCAATACACGATCGATAATTGATAAAAGATGGACAGTAAAATGGTTAATATTGGATCTACCCGAATGGATTTACTCTGCGAAGACCCCTGAAAAAGGCACGACGTCCAGGGTGGATAGAAAATCTTTTACATTGGCTACGATCGCACCAAAGGCAGCATTGGAACGGCAGAAATGTTAGCTTTCAGGCTAAAAAACTTTTAAGGAGCTACGATTTATTGATCAAAGGTTTTTCATAGTCTGAAACACCAATAATGATTCTCAGCAGACCCCCCCTCCTGATATCATTGTCCATCACCATGAATCATTATGAACATCGTCAATTGTCAATTAAAGGGACCTCGCCCAACCCTAAATGGGGTCATCCCAGTTCTCCACTTTCCTAAGGGTAAGGGGGGAACATAAAGGGGAAGGTTGGACCCTGTTTCTGAAAAAGGTCCTATTGTCCACATGTATCATAAAATGTTGACATTGAATGTATCTGCAGAGACATGAACTGTGAATATCTCCCTCTGGAGACTGAGCCGGAGAAGGTGAGTTAGCACAGCTTATACGATAACGAGAGCTGGTCTGAGTCGGCGCTACTCTACCATCTCAACACTTGCCAGAGTCTTGACTTCAGACTGCAGCTCTGGCTCATTCCTGGCGCCGCCCCTGTCCTTGTTCTTGCCTTTGATTGATTTCCCCAGTTTGACCGACAGCGTGTGCAGAACGGAGTTCTCGTCGGGCGAGGAGTTGCTGCGGCCGCTTCGGGCGAAGGTGGACGTGGTCCTGCTCTCCGAGTTGGTGCCCTCGAACAGTTTGCCCATGAAGCTGAGGCCGGCCTTACGGATGTGGGAGCTGCCGGCGAACACGTAGAGGATGGGGTTGATGGCGCTGCTGAAGTAGGCGAAGGCTGTGACGTTGGGACGGGCTGTTTGGGCAGCTTTGATCACAGATTTGTTGTCCTGCAGCAGACCGGCCACCTGCAGGAACCAGGAATACAAGACAGTTACCACAGACACATTCATCCAATAGTGAGCAGAATTATCTTGAGTTATCTGGTTTCATAGGCAGATTGTTATTTCTCTGGTCGTGTCGGTTATGGTATTAGCTTTAAGGTTTAGAGGTTAGAGGTTAGATTTTAGGTGTTAGGGTTAGAGGTTAGGGTTAGCTTTAGAGGTTAGGATAGGGGTTAGGTGTTCGGGGTTAGAGTTGCGGTTAGGTGTTGGGGTTAATAGTTAGGGGTTAGGATTAGGTTTAGGGTTAGAGGGTAGGGTTAGCTTTAGAGGTTAGGATAGGGGTTAGGTGTTCGGGGTTAGAGTTGCAGTTAGGTGTTGGGGTTAATGGTTAGGGGTTAGGGTTAGAGAGTAGGGTTTAGATTAAGAGTTAGCATTTAAAATTGGAGTTAGGGATTAGGTTTATGGGTTAGGATTAAGAGTTAGCATTGGGGTTAGAGGTTAGGATTAGGGGACGGATTAAGGGTTAGGGTTGGGTTTAGAGGTGTGATAGAAGTTAGGGGTTAGGAATGAGGTTAGAGTTGGGATTCAAGGTTACAGGTTAGGATTAAGGGTTAGGAGTAAGGTTTAGGGTTAGAGGTTAGGGTTATCTTTAGAGGTTAGGATAGGGGTTAGGTGTTCGGGGTTAGAGTTGCGGTTAGGTGTTGGGGTTAATGGTTAGGGGTTAGGGTTAGAGAGTAGGGGTTAGGTTAAGAGTTGGGATTAAAAATTGGAGTTATGGATTAGGTTTATGGGTTAGGATTAAGAGTTAGCATTGGGGTTAGAGGTTGGGATTAGGGATTAAGGGTTAGGTTTAGGGAAGGGATTAAGGGTTAGGGTTGGGTTTAGAGGTGTGATAGAAGTTAGGGGTTAGGAATGAGGTTAGAGTTGGGATTCAAGGTTAGAGGTTAGGACTAAGGGTTAGGAGTAAGGTTTAGGGGTTAGAGGTTAGGGTTTGGCTTAAGAATTAGGGGTTAGGGGCCTTACAGGAGCCTTTATTCTGAAAAAGGCTCCTATGTTCATTCACAGAACTTAAAAGAGGACCTAGATGCATTTCTGGCTACCTTCAAAATCTGGTGCTACCTTCATATCTTCCTCTGTTTCTAATGGAATCAGTGGCGGTTTGTTCATCACCTCTATGATGTTGACGATGTGGTAGGGCATCCAGAACACGGCGAAGGCACAGATGATCAGCAGGATCAAGCGACTGCCTTGACTCGCTTTGCCTTTGAACTTGGCTGTTTTCAGCCGGCAGATGACGGTGGAGTAGCAGGTGTTGATGAGAGAGAAGGGCAGCAGGCAGCCAAAGACGGTCTCAAACAGGTACTGGAAGACCATGTGACCCACGCTGTCCCAGTGGTACAGCATGCAGAACCTCAGGGTCACATTGTTGGGTAATACCTTCTTCAGATTACTGAAGGACAGACGAGAAAATATGGAATCAATGTGATGTTTGGAGTCCAGAGTGATGATCTAATCACCTATTTTATTAGTTGCCAACTTTTACATTAATCACTAACTATTTTGATAATCGATTCATGGATTTGAATCATTTTTAGGAAGAAAATGTCCAAATTCTCTGGTTCCAGCTTCTCTTCTCTGGTTATTTTCTGGTTTCTTTACTCTTCTATAATAGTAAACTGATGATCTTTGGGTTTGTGGACTGTTGGTCTGGACAAAAAAAATACATTTTAGGTTGAATCTTCAGCTTTGGGAAACCATGAATGACAATTTTCACCATTTTATGAACCAAACAACTTTCAATAAATGAACCAACTATCAGAATAGTCTTTAGCTGCAGCTCTACTTTACACATTTCCTTCAACATGTGATAAAGAGGACTAGTAACCGTGCAAGTGTTGGAGTCAGTGAAGAGGTTACGGTTCTGGAGATGATTTGGACTGAGAGGTATGAAGGTAAAGGTTCACCTGCGGTAGAAGGGCATCGGCAGCGCCAGGATGAAGGCCGCCACCCAGATGCCGAGCAGGAGGCGCAGCAGCGAGTGTTTGGTCCTCATCCTCTGAGACACGAACGGCCTGGTGACGGCCAGCCAGCGGTCCATGCTCATCAGGCAGATGAGGTAGATGGACACGTACATGTTCACGTTGGACAGGTAGTGCACCAGCTTGCAGGCGGCCGAGCCGAACTCCCAGCCCCGCCCCCCCGCCAGGGACCGCAGGAACAGGGGCGCACTCATCAGCACGAAGGCGTCGGCCGCCGCCAGGTTCAGCACCAGCAGGCACGTCACCGAACGCTTCTTCACCTTGCAGAGCACCGACCACACCACGAACAGGTTCCCCGGGAAGCCCAGAGAGAACGCCAGCGACAGGATGGCCACGCCCACCTTCATGGAAATACTCATGGAAAAGGAGGACGAGGAGGTGGCGGCGGCGGTGGTGTTGGACGACATCATGGAACAAGAAGAACCTGGGTTTGACCATTTCATTAGTAGTTATAGCTATAGCTTTATATTAGGCTCGTTCGAGATGAAGCTTCTCTTTCATTCTGTGTTTCCAGCCTGTGAAATAGATCCTAAGTTTCCTTTACCTCATTTTTTTTAGTCGTTTTTATTTGTGAACTTTGAATAAATTGCCCACAAACCGGATCTGCATCAGGGTCCTAAAACAAATGAGCTGTTGAATGAATGAGGTAAAAACTAGTCAAACGTGTCAGGTACGTGAATATTTTACAAAGAACACGAAGAAACTTGTATTGAAACAGAAAGACAAAAAACACCAGAGAAGAAGTGTGGAGGATGAAGGATGAGGATCAGGTTGGTCCAGGACCAGGGTTTGAGACCCCTGGTCTGCACAAATACAGCTGTGTTTAAAATAGCAGTGTGTTTATAAATGGGAGTAAAAATCTTCCCATTGTAAACTTGTTAAATGAAGAGCCTCAATGACCCCAACACACCAGTAAACCAGCAGCATCCTGGTTCCAGACCAACAGATTAAAGTTCTGGACTGGCCAGACCCAACCCCTGGACCTGAATCCCATTCAAAACCTGTGGGGTGACGTCAAAAATGCTGTTTCTGAGGCAAAAATTAAGAAATTCAGAGGAATCATGAGGCTGAAGCACCTGTTTATAGGAGCCAGAAGCTACGGTATTAACTAAATATTACTGTAGTGATTCACAGGAATGATAAATACTGACGACGCTTCAGTTTATACAGTAAATATTTGTAAAGAAAAACCCAGAGACTGCAAGTGGTGCAGTAAATGACTTACTGGCTTCTGCATGTTAGTTTGACTGGTTTCTTAAACATAGCTAGCTACTAGCTAACTGTCAAAATTAGCCGTTAGCTACTGGCCCGTGCCAGGAATTCAAAGTTACTTTATAGTTCCAGAGATGGACATTTACATCGTTGAGTTTAAATCAAACTTCAGGAAGTTTCTTTATACGTATTTCTGATATAAAACATCATTAGAGTTCTTTAACGACCATTAAAACCAAAAAAAGAGGCTGATTTTGGACTAATTTTGAACAACTGGTTGCTTTTTCACACGTAGCTAGCTACTAGCTAACTGTTAGCCGTTAGCCACTGGCCCTGCCCACTGGACAACAGCATCTGGACGATAAAACAACAAGAAGAAGAAGAAATCCTAATTTCCTAAATAGCTTATAATTCCAGAGACTGACATATCATATTTTACACATTTCAACTACTAACTGAGGTTAAATCAAACATCAGGAAGTTTCTTTATACGTATTTCTGATATAAAACATCATTAGAGTTCTTTAACGACCATTAAAAACAAAAAAAGAGGCTGATTTTGGATTAAATTTGAACAACTGTTGTAATAAATTACTGGCTTCTACATATTAGTTTGTTTTTTCACACGTAGCTAGCTACTAGCTAACTGTTAAAATTAGCCGTTAGCCACTGGACGATGAAACAGGAAGAAATCAGGGGCGAAAAATCCTAATTCCCAGTTATTTTATAGTTCCAGAGACTGACATTTACATCTACATATTAGTTTGGTTGCTTTTTCACACGTAGCTAGCTACTAGCTAACTGTTAAAATTAGACATTAGCCACTGGCCCCCGCCAGGAATTCCCAGTTATTTTATAGTTCCAGAGACTGACATTTACATCGTTGAGGTTAAATCAAACTTCAGGAAGTTTCTTTATACGTATTTCTGATATAAAACATCATTAGATTCTTTAACGACCATTAAAACCAAAAAAAAGAGGCTGATTTTGGATTAAATTTGAACAACTGTTGTAATAAATTACTGGCTTCTACATATTAGTTTGGTTGCTTTTTTCACACGTAGCTAGCTACTAGCTAACTGTTAGCCGTTAGCCACTGGCCCCGCCCACTGGACAACAGTATCTGGACGATAAAACAAGAAGAAGAAGAAGAAGAAGAAATCCTAATTTCCTAAATATTTTATAGTTCCAGAGACTGACACATCATATTTTACACATTAATTGATGTTAAATCAAACTTCAGACAGTTTCTCTGTATTTCTGATATAAAACATGATGTTTGAGCCATGATTCTCAACACTCCTACAGATCATTTCAGGTCAGAAACCGATTAAACATCGATATTTTCACTTTGATCAGATCAGTTTCCTTCTGTTCTTCAGAGAAAGAGAACGAGATGTTTTAACACGGAGGATAATAAACGGTCATTTCCTGTGATGAGTCTGAGAGAAAAAGTTTCACTTTCAACCACAAATGGAAGGAAATGAAAAAGAAACAACAGAAATTCCACCCGAGAATAATAGAAAATCACGATTTTGTGCAATATCTGATGGTGCGAGCACAAAGAACTGATTGGTTTTAAATATATAATCCACCCAGAATTAAATAAACCTGTAGATAGCATGTGTTCCATGGAGAAAGTTTAATATATTTTGATTTTGATGTTTTTTTCTGGTGAATCAGCAACAGGTCGGTTTTAAATCAGCTGTAAAATACATTAAAAACCATCATCTATCAAACAGTTAGTGTCTCATCTCATCAGGTTCTAATTAACCATAAATACATTGGTTTTAATAGTTTCTGTGTGTTTCTGGGCCTCGATTTCAATTTAAACAATGAGAAAATAAATAGATTTAATATTATTCTATATAATAACATCATTTTATATTTATTTACTTCAATTAAAATAGATCAAAATATATTTTTTTGCAGCAATAAAACTTTGATACAAACAAAATAAATTTATTTATTTCCTTATTTTTATTAATCGGGTCAAAACCAAACATTTTACAATTTAGTGAAAACACTTTTATTATTATTATTATTATTATTTAGTTGAACTAGAGGTTGATGCAAATAAAAATAATAAATGTTTTTATAAATAAATAATAAATAAATAGTTTTCTTTTATTCTTTGAGAATCTAAAACTGGTAAAAAATGAGTTAGTTTATTATTTATTTTTTATTTTAATATTATTATATATAACATCATCTATGGGTCAATCTCAACCCATATTTATTTACTTTAATTAATTATTGCTTTATTTTTTTTATTTTTATCCGACACCAACGACACAAAGGTCAGAATTTTATAATTTATTAAAACCACTTTTTTTTGGTTTTATTTTCTTAACAAAGTCAAAAAAAACCTAGTTTTTTTATGCATTTATTGCATCTAACACAATTAATATTATTTTATTATATATTACTGCTTTATAATTATAAATAAGAAGCCGAATCAACCTTTGACGTTTGATCTAAACTAACACAAATGTAGAATTACTCATTAAATATCACACAGGTGCCTGTAATTCTCATTAGAATTAGAATTAGACGATTAACAGCAGCTCACTGACCTTTCTCCTGCCTCCAGAGATGAATCCGGTTCCAGTCGGAGCCTCGTCTGCTGTGAAAAGTCAAGAGTGAACAGAGACGTTGGTTAATATCAGACGTGTCACATATTAGAGGGAAAACCCACAGGAAGCCGCTCGACTTCTGCTTCGCTGCACCTCAAACACGTCTCCACATCAAATCTCTACATCGGCCTCGATGCTGCGGAGAAGCCAGAGACGACAGGAAGGAATCAGGACGTTTCCTGGGAAACGTCAGGATGCTGCTGAACCTTTCCTGCAGCCTGATCTGTGCTTTATTCCCATGTTGCATAATGTGACTCTGGTTGTTTGTAGAAGGAAGTGATTCTGTTATGAAACCAACGTGTTGGTATGTGGCAAAGATGCATTACTTCATGTTTTAGTCCTGATCAGCAGGATACACTCAGTGTTTTTCCTTTAGAGACCTTTAAAACGTGTGAATGAGTGACAGGAAATCATTTATTGATCATCTAATCATTAGATGTGTGAGAGGAGATGAGGTGAGTCAGCACTTCCTGCTCTGTTTTAATAATAAAACACGAAAAAAAATGAAAAAAATGAAACGTTAAAAGAGGAAACGATTAAAATAAATGAAAAACAAACATGAAAACAGTAAAAACATGAGAAAATGTAGGAAAAAAAATGAAAAACACAAAAAATAAACACTGAAATATTAAAACACTAAAAAAAATCAAACATTAAAACATTAAAAAACTGAAAAAATACTGAAACATTAAAAAAAAATAAAGAAAATCTGAAAAACTAAAACATTAAAAAACTGAAACATTTAAAAAAAACACTAAAAAAAATGAAGTGAAATATTAAAATACTAAAAAAATTAAACATTAAAACATAAAAAAAAATACTGAAACATAAAAAAACTAAAGAAAATCTGAAAAACTAAAACGATAAAAAAAACACAAAAAAATGTGAAAAACTGAAATATTATAAAAGAAAATCAAACATTAATAAACTAAAAAACAAAAAAACCCTGAAACATTAAAAAAGTCTAAAAAACACTAAAGAAATAAAAACACTAAAAAACTGAAAAAAATGGACCATAAAAATTTAAAAAGAAAAACTAAAACACTAAAAAAACTGAAAAATCTAAACATTAAAAACCAAAAAAACTTAAACAAAAACACTAAAAACATGAAGAACTGAAATATTAAAACACTAAAACTGTAAAAACACTAAAAATCAAACATTAATAAACTAAAAAACAAAAAAAAATAAAAAATTCTAAAAAAAATAGAAACACTAAAGAAATAAAAACACTAAAAAACAAACTGAAACATTAAAAAACTAAAAAATCTAAACATTAAAAAAACAAAAAAATGAAAAACTGAAATAATAAAACACTAAAACAAGGAAACATTAAAACACTAAAGTACTAAAAACACTACACTTTATTAAAAATCAAACATTAATACAATAAAAACCTGAAAAACTTAAACAAAAACACTAAAAACATTAAAAAACTAAAGAAAATCTGAAAAAATAAAACGCTAAAAAAATGAAACGTACAAAAACTAAAAAAATGAAGAAGTGAAAAATTAAAATACTAAAAAAAATAAACACTAAAACACAAACAATAAAAAAATTAAACATTAAAACACAAAAAAACTGAAGCATAAAAACACTAAAAAATATGAAAAACTAAAAAAATCTAAACATTAAAAAACAAAAAAAAATTAAAAAAATTAAAACACTAAAAACACAAAAAAATCAAACAATACACTAAAAAACTGAATCATTAAAAAATAAAAAACTAAAATATAAAAACATTAAAAAATGAAAAAAATCAAACTTAAAAAAAAGAAAAAGTGAAACATTAAAAATAAAAAAGAATCCGATATTAAAACACTTCAGCACCTCTTTATGGAAATGATAAAAAAATAAAAGCACAAACTAAAGTCCTTATTTCCTCGTTTCCTTATTTCCTCGTTTCCTCGTTTCCTTGTTTCCTTATTTCCTCGTTTCCTCGTTTCCTTATTTCCTCGTTTCCTTGTTTCCTTATTTCCTTATTTCCTTGTTTCCTCGTTTCCTCGTTTCCTTGTTTCCTATGAGACGTTTTTACTGGTGAAACATTAAAAACAACAAACTGACACAGAGAAGTTTTACAAACAAACTCATGTTTGACATAAACATTCATTACAGTGAAGGTTAAGCCCCGCCCCCTGGGGGCGGAGTCAGCGAATAAAAGCCACCGTGGTTCCTAGTCCTCCTGGTCTGGACCATCCAGACCTGGTCCAGGATCAGTCTGTGTTTAGTCCACCATGAAGAACAATCACCAGAATCAGTTTTTACTGAGTTAAACACAGAAATGTTGCTGTAAATGATCAGATTCATGTTTATTTTACTGTAGAAATCAGCTAATTCTGTAAATACAGCTGAGATAACAGCATTTAAATGGATTTACTGTACATTTAATCAGCTTCTACTGTAAATACATGTGAAATAACATTAATTAATTTGATTTTATTGTACAATAATCACCTAATTCTGACTTAAATCTCATAATACTGATTATTTAAACCTAAATCAAGTGTTTTCTACCTGTTAAAGGCCTGATCGACGTGTGAAATCAAACGTTTTGTGTTGTGTTATTTTTAATGTAAATATAGTTTTTAAAGACAGAATTGTGAGACTTTAACGCAGAGTTCTGACTTTTTTTGCTCAGATTTTAGTGATTAACGTCAGAAATCTGACCTTTTTCATTAGAATTGTGAGATTAAAGCCAGGATTAGGTGATTAATTGTAAAATAAAATCAATTAAATACTGTAAATACGACTGAAATCACAGTATTTAATTGATTTTATTGAACAATTAATCACTGATTACTGTAAATCCAACTGAATTTAATAGATTTCTATTCCAATAGTGTAAATACAACTGAGAACTTTATTTAATTGACTTTACTGTACAATTATTTACTGAATATTGTAAATACAACTGAAATTACAGATTTTTCTGTACAATTAATTCCCTAATACTGTAAATACAAGTAAAATCACACTAATATTTTTACAGTTAATCGTGTAATACTGTAAATATACCTGAGATAACAGTATTTCATTGATTTTATTGTACAATCTAGTTAATTAGTTGGTTTTTATTTTATGGTAAAGCTACAACACTGCAACAGAAACACAAAACTTCTACTGTAAAACATAATTACAGTAACTTTCTGGGTAAATTTTCAGGTTTTTACAGTGGAAGAACTTGAAATAAGCAACAATTCTCCAGATGCTTCCATCGACGTTGGACTAACGTCACCTCCTCCTCTACTTCCCGTTCTTGGCCTGTTTGGCGTTGCAGCTGGAGTTGGTGAGGGAGTCGTGCTCTTTGTCCTTGAGCGTGACGGCGTCGGCGTCCTTGTCCTTGTCGCGGCTGTTCTGGCTGTTCTGCCGGCTCTTCCTGGTGGCCGACTCCAGCCCGGTGCCCTCGAACAGCCGCGCCATGAAGGCCAGCCCCTCCCGCCGGATGTACGACTTCCCCGCGAAGAAGTAGAGCACCGGGTTGGCGCAGCTGCTGATGAACGCCACCGAGGACGTGACGGCTCGGCTCCGGTGCCAGATGTTACCCAGCCTGGTGGAAAAAAAAACACAGCTGGATCAGGGGTTTGTTCAGGGTTATGGTTCAAAATATCTAAATGTGTGCTAAAGTGCCCTCTAGGAGCCAAAACACATGCTAAAGGGTCCTCTTGGGAGTCAAAATGCATGCTAACATGCCCTCTAGCGGCCAAAATGTGTGCTAAAGTGCCCTCTTGGTACCTGAAACACATGCTAACATGCCCTCTAGTATAGAAAACACATGCTAAAGTGCCCTCTAGGAGCAAAAACACATGTTAAAGGGTCCTCTTGGGAGTCAAAATGCATGCTAACATGCCCTCTAGCGGCCAAAATATGTGCTTAAGTGCCCTGTAGATGCCAAAATGTGTGTTTAAGTGCCCTCTTGGTACCTGAAACGCATGCTAAACTGCCCTCTAGTATAGAAAACACATGCTAAACTACCCTCTAGGAGCCAAAACATATGTTAAAGGGCCCTCTTGGGAGCCAAAATGCATGCTAACATGCCCTCTAGTGGCCAAAATGTGCGCTAAAGTTCCCTCTAGGTGCCAAAATGCATGTTTAAGTGCCCTCTTGGTACCTGAAACGCATGTTAAACTGACCTCTAGTATAGAAAACACATGCTAAAGTGCCCTCTAGGAGCTAAAACCTGTACTAAAATGCCCTATGTGCCAAAAACACGTGCTTAGGTGCCCTTGTGTGAGCAGAGACACATGCTAAAGTGCCCTCTAGTGGCCAAAACAGATGTTAAAGTTTAATTTTTTTAATAGTAGAATGCACCAATTAATGTGTTGGTGACATTAAACTTGTCATGAGACGATGAAGATGTTTCTTTGTTTTTTTAACAGTTATGACAGGAACTTGTTTTCAGCATTATGTTACACAAACGCTTTCATAAGCACATTTATGTTTTGAAATCCTTGAGTTTCAAAATCCTGTGGGGATACTGGAGCAACTTCAGGTCAACGTCAGGTCTCCAGGTGTCATTGTTGCAGAAAAACAGGTAGAATTATACTTATTCCAGCCTGTAGATGGCGACGTTCACTAATATCTGATAAGATAAGACAGCAGACTCCTATTAACCTGATCTATCAGGCTGATAATCAATCAACTGATAACGACTGGTAACCACTTACATTGTTTTTGCTTCACCCTCTGGACACAGAGCCCATGTAACCTGAGAACAACACAGAAGAAGGTCCATTAATGACAAATCTGCATTAGAGATGATACAGGATAAAATGGGGAAATGTCCTTTATTACAGTAGCAGAGTAGACAGAAATACAAAGCCTATAATCAATAAATAACTATATAAACACAGAATATAAGAAATAGATATAATATACAAATATAAGAAGTGCATGTTTGACTATTTAACACATGCACACTCACTAAAGATGTATTAAAATCATAATTCTACAGCCTACATAGTGTTCCTGCTTTGTATTAACTACAGAAAACCAAGGGAAAAGACAGAAATGGGCTCTGGGTGTGTTACATTCACTGTATTTAAAGATAATCGGAAATATTAGCTTTCCTGAACATGGATAAACCAAATCCAGGGTCATTTGACCATTTCTGGACATTAATTTGCTGTCTGATATTTTGAAAAGCGCCATGTTATTATGTATGGGTGTTAGATTAATGTCTTTCTATATCTGTGATGTAGCATCTGCCACAATTAACCATTAACATTAAAGCAATGCACAACACTGACTGTTTCTAAGGTGTTTAAGCTCTTGTGATGATGAATAAGTACTGCATAAAAACATCAGTATATAGGACTGATATTTTAAATGTGTATAGTGTGTAGTGAAGAGAAATGATCTGTCTGCGTTCACCATGGAAACAGGAACTTGTGCAAAAAGAAAATGTAAAATAAATGAAAGCAGGAACACGAGAACTGTCCAGTTACTGGATTCTTGGTTAGTTTCACTGGGGCTTTTTGCAGCTACTGTACAATTAAGTACCAGATTTCTCTAAAATAACACATTTAACCCTTGACCTCCAGCCCTTTTTTATGTTTAGGACATCCCCATAGCCAGTAGGGTATGTCTGGAATAAACACAGAGATGTTGGTCGACACTAAACCAACATTTATTGATCTCAAATAAACATTTTCATCCCAAAACAGCAACAAAAAAAACACATTTTTTGTTCGTCGCTTCAAACAAGCGACTTTTTACTGTAGTGTTTTTTGGCTGCTAGTTCACTGAGTTTTTGTCATAAAGCTACACTGATGGTACCGTTGGACTCGTCACAGTCTCAGCTTTCATATGAGATGTCATTTGTTTGTGTAACATGAAGTATCAGAGCGCTAGCCATCAAAATGTGGCGAGTGGGTTGGCTTTATGATCGTATACCGATTTTCATATTAGTTAATTAATTAGCTTGGTGTTGGAGTTGTGTTTGGTGTGTGTAAATATGACTTATATGTGCTTGTAGTGGAGTTTCTCCTGTTTAATTTGATGTATAGCTTCACTATATTTGTACATGATTAGTAGAGCAATGCATTGAATGTCATGAACATGGTAACTGTGGCTTGAGTTCCAAACTCAAAGCACGCCTCTACCTTCCTGTGAAAGTTCCCTGATGAAGATCTGACGACTGAAAAGTTGTGATAATAAAAGCAGCTTTTGCTAAATCAGTGAGCAAATGTACAGTAAACAACATGAAACACTAGGACTTTTTACAGTTTTTGTACCACTGAGTACCAGTTTCCTCTAAAACTACACATTTAAGACACGATATCTTGTCACGTACCAACGGATGCATTGAATGTCATGAGCATGATAGCTAATTTTTGTTTGTTAGTGAGGTTTTGTCAAAGTATGTAGAGTTCTAAACACAAACCACGCCTCTGCCTTCCTGTAGAAGTTACCTGATGAAGGTCTGAGGACCAAAACGTGATCTTTTGCTGGTGTACGTCAGGGCCTTGTGTGTCGTACCTGCACCATGTTGACCACGTGGTAGGGCAACCAAAAGACGCAGAAGGTCACCACGATGGCCAGGATCAGCTTCTCGCTACGGACGCGGCGGCGGAACTTGGTCTGCCGGATCTTCCGCAGGATGCAGATGTAGCTGATGACGATGATGCCGTAGGGGATCAGGAAGCCCAGCACCAGCTCCAGCGTGTACTGGAGGACCACCTGAAGGAGCAGGGACACAGCAAGACTCCATCTTTAGGCTTTAGATGGAGCTGGGTTGGGTCAAGTTGCAGGTAAAAAAAAAAAGGCAGCGTGAAGGTTGGCGCCTGAACTTCAACGTGTCATGTCAGGTACGTGAATTTTTTACCAAGGACACGAATAAACTTGTATTCAAACAAAAAAGCTGCATCATCAAGAAACACCAGAGAAGAAGTGTGATTCTACTAATAGGAAGAAAGAAGGATGAGGATCAGGTTGGTCCAGGACCAGGGTTTGAGACCCCTGGTCTGCACAAAGACAGCTGTGTTTCAAATAATAGCAGTGTGTTTATAAATGGGAGTAAAAAGCCAAAATCTTCCCATTGAAAACTTGTGGAGTGACGTTAAATGAAGAGCCTCAACGACCCCAACACACCAGTAAACCAGCAGCATCCTGGTTCCAGACCAACAAATGAAAGTCCTGGACTGGCCAGACCCAACCCCTGGACCTGAATCCCATTCAAAACGTGTGGGGTGACGTCAAAAATGCTGTTTCCGAGGCAAAAATTAAGAAATTCAGAGGAATCATGAGGCTGAAACACCTGTTTATAGGAGCCAGAAGTTGGTCTCAGAAACTATGGTATTAACTATTATTCCTTTTAAGCACATTGAACATACTGAGGGTTCAAACCTGCAAGTATTAGGTAGTAAGAGCAGACCATAGTCCCACATTATAATGGTAGTGTTGTTCACTACTGTTCAAAAGTTTGGGGTCACTTAGAAAATTCCTTATTTTGGAAAGAAAATCACTGTTTTTTCCAATGAAGATAATATTAAACTAATCAGAAATCCATTCTATTCATTGCTAATGTGGTAAATGACTATTCTAGTTCCAAATATCTGGATTTTGGTGCATCAACATCTACATAGGTGTGTATAGGCCCATTTCCAGTGTTCTAATGGATCAGTGTGTTTGCTCATTGCATCAGAAGGTTAATGGATGATTAGAAAACCCTTGATGCTAACATGTTAGCACAGCTGGAAACAGCTTAGCTGGTTAGAGAAGATAGAAAACTGACTTTCCTTTGAGCATTTGTGGGGTTACAAATTCTTTCTTTTCATGGGAAACACTGAATTGTCTGGGTGACCCCAAACGTTTGAACGGCGGTGACCCCTTCAGGAAGTATTCTGGATTCATGCATCTGGAACGTCTCCGAGGTCCCGGTTCACTCACGTGAGCGTCTTCGTCGTGGAACGAGTCGCAGACGCGGCGCTGCTTCATCTTCTTCTCCTTCCTGAAGATCATGGCCGGCACGGAGGCGACCATCACCAGCACCCAGACCACGGCCAGCAGCCTCAGGACCGTCCTCTGGCCCGTGATGGCGCTGACCCGCTGGGGCCACAGCACGGCCAGCAGCCGGTACAGGCTCATCAGCATGATGAGGTGGATGGAGGCGTACATGTTGACCAGGCACAGGTAGAACAGCAGCTTGCACAGCACGTTGCCGAACACCCAGCTCTTCTTCACCAGGTACATGATGAAGAACGGCGTCAGCGCCATCAGGGAGCCGTCGGCGATGGCCAGGTTGAGGATGAGCAGGGTGGTGATGGACTGTTTGCGGGCGCGCGCCAGGATGCTCCAGATGATGAAGAGGTTGCCGGGGAAACCCAGCAGGAAGACCAGGCTGAGGATGAGGGCGCCCATCGTCGTGGCGATGGGGCTGTCCACGATGGTCTCGGTGACGGAGGTGTTGGGGAAGGACAGGTTGCTGCTCTGGGCCATTTCCTGCCAAACAGAGGAAAGGGATGCATCATGTCTGCCCTTTATAAGGGACAGGAAATACAGACACATAAAATACAGGTGATTTTATTGGTCAAAGGTCAAAGTTCCTGTGATGTCACTGTGACCCGGGTCTAAGCTAACAGTCAAGGTTGAGGTCAGGTTTAAAGATTAGGGGTTAATGCTCAGGAGTAGGGGGTTAAAGGCCAGGATTAGTGGTTAAAGGTTGGGTTTAGTAGGTAAGGTTAAAGATTAGGGGGTTAAAGGTCAGGGTTAGTGGTTAAACTCAGGGTTAGGGGTAAAGGTCAGATTTAGGGTCAAAGATCAGTGTTAGTGGTTAAGGTTTAAAGGTCAGGGTTAGAGGTTAATGGTCAGGGTTACGGTAAAGGTCACGTTTATGGATGAATGTTTAGGGGCTAAAGGTCAGGGTTAGTGGTTAAAGGTCAGGGTTAGGTGGATGCATTTGTCAGGGTTAGTGGTTAAGACTATTGTTATGAGTTAAAGGTCATGGTTAGGGTTAAAGGTTAGCAGGGAACACAAAGTGGAAGCTAGGATCCCTGCATCTGAACCGTGGCTTCATCGTTTCTGTGGACGTTTCCTCTGAGTCGACGACAAATGATGCTGCCAAAGCAGCAGGCGGCGATAGCAATCCTAACAGGAAGGACGTTTTAGCCAATCACAAAGCTGCTCACGTAATAGTCTCCATGGATACGACTTCCTGTTTACCGTCGCATCAAGAAACTGTGGTTTTCCTGTCCTCAATTGACAGCTGAAATCAGACTTTTTGAAGAAGTTCACCCTGGACTCTGTTGGGTTTTTTTTTCCTGGGAAATCTTGTGATCGGTAACGAGGCCTCACCTGAAGCCATGTTTTACCTGGCACGCGTGTGCGGCTCTGACAGCGCAGGTATGTATTTCTATAGGAAAGCGTGGGAGTGTGGCGCAAGTGTAACAGGTTTTAACAGAGGCTCCTAATTCCTGCACAACGAGACCAGACATGAGGGAGGATCAACAGTCACCATGTGGAGTCACAATATGATTCACGTTAGATTCACATTCACTCTTTTTAACATGAAGCAGAGTAAAAACTAACATACCACAGAACTAATCTTCAGCATTTAATGCAACACATGCACTTTCCTGCAGACGTTTTTTCTTATTTCCCATTAATGTCACAGCGTGCAGTTATAGTTTAGTCATTAATGAGCTACAACTTTGTCAAATCTGTTTAATCCTCCTGTTTAAATGCTGCAAAGCCCATAAATACAGAAACATCATATAGTATAGTGCAACTTTAGTTTAAGATTTATAATCTAAGGAAACGGCAAAAATTAGGAAAATCAAATGCCACACACACACACACACACACACACACACACACACACACACACACACACACACACACACACACCAATGGTTATATACACACACACACACACACACACACACACCACTGGTTATATATACACACACACACACACACACACACCACTGGTTATACACACACACACACACACACACACACACACACACACACACCACTGGTTATATACACACACACACACACACCACTGGTTATATATACACACACACACACACACGGTAATACACACACACACACCACTGGTTATATATACACACACACACACACCACTGGTTATATACACACACACACCACTGGTTATATATATACACACACACACACACACACACACACACACCACTGGTTATATACACACACACACACACACACACACACACACACACACACACACACACACACACACACACACACACACACACACACACCACTGGTTATATACACACGCACACCACTGGTTATATATACACACACACACACACCACTGGTTATATACACACACACACACACACACACACCACTGGTTATATACACACACACACACCACTGGTTATATACACACACACACACACACACACACACCACTGGTTATATACACACACCACTGGTTATATACACACACACACACACCACTGGTTATATACACATACACACACACCACTGGTTATATACACATACACACACACCACTGGTTATATACACACACACACACACCACTGGTTATATACACACACACACACCACTGGTTATATACACACACACACACACCACTGGTTATATACACATACACACACACCACTGGTTATATACACACACACACACCACTGGTTATACACACACACACACACCACTGGTTATATACACACACACACACACCACTGGTTATATACACACACACACACACCACTGGTTATACACACACACACACACACACACCACTGGTTATACACACACACACACACACACACACACACACACACACCACTGGTTATATACACACACACACACACACACACACACACACCACTGGTTATATATACACACACACACACCACTGGTTATACACACACACACACACACACACACACCACTGGTTATATACACACACACACACACACACACACACCACTGGTTATATACACACACACACACACACACACACACCACTGGTTATAAAGCTGTATTTTAAAAGGTTTTTGACTCTAACATCTTATTATTAGCTCATATAACATTGAAATAGTAAATAATTTGGAGCTAACTAAGGATTTAAATATAACTGAAATGAAAATAAATGGAAAACAGCTGCAGCAGAGACGTTTATGTGTTTCCACTGTTATTATAAATTATCAATATTCCTGGTCTAGTAGTTGTGGTCTATTTGTTTTTACCTTGCTTCATGTCAGATGTCTGTAAAGGAGGGAACATGAATGGAACTCCACATGGTGCCTGTTGATCCTCTTTAAGATTAAATGTAGGAAGGAACAAACTAACGTGTCCACATGGCCTCTTGTTTATAAAAAGCCAGTAAAACTGGGTCATATTGTACAACAAGACACTGGAGCTGCTGTAATCAGACAGAACTGATGTCATTCTCCTATTCCTGTGGTGATGCAGCGTTTGTTCCTTAAAGCCTTTTCGCTTTAATTCGTCGTAACCGACCTCATAAATAAAAGCCGATCGACCCCGAGGTGTGTTTGTGTGATGTGTGACTCACCTGCAGCTGAAACACACCTGCTCTGTCACCAAAGAAACAGACAAGACGTTGCACAACACACACACACACACACACACACACACACACACACAGTGACATCATGCCGTTCAGACTTGAATAACGAAATACTCTGATACTTCACTAGAACGAGAAATGCTGCTCGATAACAAGCAAAACTCCTGGATTCCAGGAGGTTCATCAGGAAATATATACGATGCTACTCGTTAATATCAGAGTTTATTCATGTGGAGCCAGTTTCTGATTCTCTGTGTAGATTAATAGTAAAAGTTCTGCAGTAAACAGACTATTAATATACACACTACTGTTTAAAGGGTTGGCGTCACTTAGAAATTCCCTTATTTCTGAAAGAAAACCAATGAAGATCACTTTAAACTAACCATAAATACACTCTATGCATTGCTAATGTGGTAAATGTCTATTCTAGCTGCTAATGTCTGGTTTTTGCTGCACCATAGTTGTATAGAGGCGCATTTCCAGCAACTATCAGTGTTCTAATGGTTCATTGCATCAGAAGGTTAATGGAGTAACATTTTCTATTTATTTTACATTTTTTTCACCCAGTAGTGTGTTAGTTGATGTTAAATCTGCAACTGTAAATCAACTTGAAATTATAAAGTAGCATCGTTACTTTCCAGCTGTGATTGGAAGCGACAGCAGAGAGAAGCTCAGGCTGAACATTTAATGTCACGGCACCACATGAAAACCTGGTCAGATGTTATCAAGTTTACAGCAAGTGATGCAGAGTAAAGAGGCGTGGGAACTAACGCCGCTGCAGCAGCAGTGTTAGCAGCAGCAGCGTTAGCAGCAGCAATAAACACATGGAGACTAATGGAGGAGACTCACCGAGTTATGTGTAAAATCCCACCAGAAGAAAGAAGAGGTCTGAAGACGTTATATTTCTACCTTTCAGTTTTTCTCCAGCCCTGTTCACCTCCCTCTACCTCCCTCCCACCTTCTCTGTCTTCTGCTTGCTGCAGCATGAAGTTAAGCAGAAGGAAAGGTGTGTTCTCCGTTACCCGTCCCGCCTCTGCACTGACATTCTGTCAAAAGTCTTCACACGTCCAGAGAGACATTCCATCTGTTTGCTGTGTAAAAACAAGGGGTCTTCAATCCAGGACCAGGACCAGGATCACCCCTGACCCCTAAAAGGTTAGTTCACCCAAAGTATAAAACACGATTTACCTTAACCCCTGATGAAGGGGCAGGCAGTCCTGGTCCTGTTGCTGCAGGGTTTTGTTCCAGCCAAGCAGGAACACACCTGATTCTACTAATCAACCATTAGAACCCTGGTTAAAGAGCTTCATTAGTAGAATCAGGTGTGTTACTGCTGGTCCTGGAGAGTCAGGACCAGGTACTTCTGCCCTGATGTGTCAAACTAAACATGGAAATGTCTCTGAGACGACCCGTCAGAGGTCCATTACAGGTCCAGTCCCAGGTCCATTACAGGTCCAGTTACAGGTCCAGTTACAGGTCCAGTCCCAGGTCCATTACAGGTCCAGTCCCAGGTCCAGTTACAGTTCGGTTACAGGTTCAGTTACAAGTTTAGTTACAGGTTTAGTTACAGGTCTAGTTACTGGTCTAGTCACAGGTCCAGTCCCAGGTCCAGTTAAAGGTTCAGTTACAAGTTTAGTTACAGGTTCAGTTACAGGTCTATTCACAGGTCTAGTTACAGGTCTAGTTACAGGTCTAGTTACAGGTCTAGTCACAGGTCTAGTCACAGGTCTAGTTACTGGTCCAGTCACAGTTCCAGTCCCAGGTCCAGTTAAAGGTTCAGTTACAAGTTTAGTTACAGGTCTAGTCACAGGTCTAGTTACTGGTCTAGTCACAGGTCTAGTCACAGGTCTAGTTACTGGTCTAGTTACTGGTCTAGTCACAGGTCTAGTTACTGGTCTAGTTACTGGTCTAGTCACAGGTCTAGTTACAGGTCTAGTTACTGGTCTAGTCACAGGTCTAGTCACAGGTCTACAGGTCTAGTCACAGGTCTAGTTACTGGTCTAGTCACAGGTCTAGTTACTGGTCTAGTTACTGGTCTAGTCACAGGTCTAGTTACAGGTTTAGTTATACTTATTTATTAGCTATTACTTCTCCCCCCGTGTTCACTTTTTTTTCTTTTTTTTTGTATTTTATTCTTTTTATTCTTTATGTATTGTTGATTTCATTGATGTTTTATTCTGCTTTGTAATGTCTAACAATAATACTGTTTTTAATATAACTTAATGTAAGGCAACCTTGAGGCTGCGAAAGGCGCCCAATAAATAAAATGTATTATTATTATTATTATTATTAATTGCAGGTCACATCAACTGATCAACTCATGACAATTAATAAGCCATGGCTCAGCGTTCCAAAGGACTGATGTTGGATGATGTTGGATGTTGTTGGATGATGTTGGATGATGTTGGATGTTGTTGGATGTTGTTGGATGATGTTGGATGTTGTTGGATGATGTTGGATGATGTTGGATGTTGTTGGATGATGTTGGATGTTGTCAGATGATGTTGGATGTTGTTGGATGTTGTTGGATGTTGTTGGATGATGTTGGATGTTGTTGGATGATGTTGGATGTTGTTGGATGATGTTGGATGTTGTTGGATGATGTTGGATGATGTTGGATGATGTTGGATGTTGTTGGATGATGTTGGATGATGTTGGATGTTGTTGGATGATGTTGGATGATGTTGGATGTTGTTGGATGATGTTGGATGTTGTTGGATGTTGTTGGATGATGTTGGATGATGTTGGATGATGTTGGATGTTGTTGGATGATGTTGGATGATGTTGGATGATGTTGGATGATGTTGGATGATGTTGGATGATGTCAGATGATGTTGGATGATGTTGGATGATGTTGGATGTTGTTGGATGATGTTGGATGATGTTGGATGATGTTGGATGTTGTCAGATGATGTCGGATGATGTCGGATGATGTCGGATGATGTCGGATGATGTCGGATGTTGTTGGATGATGTTGGATGTTGTTGGATGTTGTTGGATGATGTTGGATGATGTCGGATGATGTTGGATGTTGTTGGATGATGTTGGATGTTGTTGGATGTTGTTGGATGATGTTGGATGATGTTGGATGATGTTGGATGTTGTTGGATGATGTTGGATGATGTTGGATGTTGTTGGATGTTGTTGGATGATGTTGGATGATGTTGGATGATGTTGGATGTTGTTGGATGATGTTGGATGATGTTGGATGTTGTTGGATGATGTTGGATGTTGTTGGATGATGTTGGATGTTGTTGGATGATGTTGGATGATGTTGGATGTTGTTGGATGATGTTGGATGTTGTTGGATGATGTTGGATGATGTTGGATGATGTTGGATGATGTTGGATGATGTTGGATGTTGTTGGATGATGTTGGATGATGTTGGATGTTGTTGGATGATGTTGGATGTTGTTGGATGTTGTTGGATGATGTTGGATGTTGTTGGATGTTGTTGGATGATGTTGGATGTTGTTGGATGATGTTGGATGATGTTGGATGATGTTGGATGATGTTGGATGTTGTTGGATGATGTTGGATGATGTTGGATGATGTTGGATGATGTTGGATGATGTTGGATGAGACCAGTGAAATTCTCCTTCCACCAAACTGGTGGAACATGAGACAATACGATACGATATTATTTTTGTCATATGAGGATAATTCTCTCAGCATGAACAGTTGTTGGTTCACATCCACATTTAAACAGGTCCAGTAAACAGCACAGGTACAACAGGAAGTGGATGATGTGTCGATCAAAATTGAGATTATTGAGTTTGAAGGAAGCGATCGGACACTAATAGAACTTCTTGACTTCTTGGTACATGGGAAACTCAGTATAAACTATCCTGATTTATTATGTACACTTCAACTCTCAACTCTACAGGCCTCTCTCCTCCAATAAAGATCCATCATTACGTCTTCAAACTCTGTCATTGCTCCTAAAGTCAAAGGCTTTGGGTAGTGTAATGAGTTTTATTTATTGGTGTTTAACCATCTCACCTCAGGCGCTGTTTCTGATCAGAGCAGGTGTGAAGGTGCGTCAGTGGAGACGGTGACTGCTGCTTCAGCAGGTCCAGACCTATGTCTACAGGCTACGGAACATCAGATCCAGGTCAGCACCACAGTGCTGCTGCTCATCAGCTGTTTTACTGCTGATGTTAATTAATGGTTACGATTGTTAGACTCATATTAAACCTTTCAGTCTAGTCATGTGTCGAGGTTATTTCTCATTACAGTAATAAATCATTTTAACTCTTCCCAACGTTAGTCACCTCCAGAAATAAAAGTTAAACTGTGCTTGACGTCTAGTCAAAATCCATCCGGTTCATTCACATTACTCTGGATTCAGGCGCCACCTGCTGGCCACAGATGGACAATTACACAAAACTTGGATAAAATAATGAGACAAAATGTAAAAAAATGAGAAGACGTGCGACCATTTATTATTTTTATTGTTGAAAACCCATTTGTAGAAACTATAATATCCAAACACTTTCCACTATGACATAAATCACTTTGATCTTTCATGCTTTAATGAATTAAATGATCAATTATCTCATTGTTCAATCCCTCATTGATCTGCTGCAGTTTCTAGTTGCACATGGTATTTTAAATATATTATATATATTTTAAATGACTTACAATAGATATTCAAGTGAGTAAAGCAGAGAAACTACATTTTCATTCATGTGAAAAACCTCAAAATTCCAAACATACTGCAGCCAAAATGTTGGCAGCACTTCTATATAATAAACCATTTATTGTAAATTTGAAGAATTCTAGAAGTTAAGAGGTCTAGAGTTTAAAAGGATATTAATCACTTAAAGGTTCCTTATTGTTCATTTATTAGAATATAGTTTAACATCACCCATTGTTAATGTAACACCACAACTTCACACCAAATAAAACATAGATGAGCACCTGTACCTTTAATTCCCCTGATTCTTTCTCTTTAAATAAAAAGTAAACTAAAACGTCCAATGACCAAAATCACAAAAACTAACTAAAATAAGTAAAATCAGATAATTATATCAATGAGAGGCGGGGTGATAGTGTTGAATCGGCCATCTTGAAAATGGCCGACAGTAACATAGAGTCATTGAGTTAATTTGTACTAAATGCCAACTCACTCCAAATACTTTAGTCATGGTTCCCCAATTTACTCTAAGTGTAGTGTAGTGTATAAGGGCAGGGGCAAAAAGGGAAAAGAAGGGCACCTATAGGGTGTCTTTGCCACTGAAGAGGGCACTTTAGCACATGTATTAGCTTCCAAGAGGGCACTAAAACATGTTTTTTAGGTCCCAAGAGGGCACTTTGGCATGTGTTTTGGCTTCTAGAGGGAATTCTAGCTTGCATTTTGGGTTCCAAAAGGGCATTTTAGCACATGTTTTGGCTCCTAGCGGGCAGTTTAGCAAATGTTTTGGCACCTATAGTTCATTTTAGCACATGTTTTGGCTCCTGTAGGGCACTCTAGCAAGTATTTTGGCTTCCTAGAGGGAACTTGAGCACAGATATTGGCTCATAGAGGAGAATTCAGACCATGTTTTGGCGGCTGGTAGTGGGGCTGGTCTGGTATGAATATTTTAGTGCCCCACGTCACCGTGTTACCAACAGAATATCTGCACCTGATCTGATGTCTGTTGTTGTTAAAACCTGAGAGCCTCCTGCCCTTTGTACATGAGGACTCGTGCTTTATCCACCATAGCCTGAGCCGTCATCTCCACCACCTCGTTCACGTTTTCTGCCCCCTCGGCTGCTTCATATCCGATCATCCCTCCCATGACTCCTCCCCCTACCGCCACCACACCTGCCGCTGCTGCCAATCCCGCCGTTCCTCCTCCTCTTCCTCTTAATGCAGGAACCTGTCTCACGATGTTTAGAAACATCGAAGACTGGCGCCCGGCGGAGATGACTAACCCCACCATGGCGGCCAGTCCGCACAGCGCTCCCAGCAGAGCTCCTGTTGATACCCCTGCTAGCTGGATCAGCAACCGGTTGCTCACGCTGCGTTGCGCCTGACGCCTGACGTCTGCTGTCGCCACTGCCACCGCGCGTGAAGACTTCGTGATCTGCACCACCTCCTTCTGGATCTCTTGCTCCACCGCCTGCAGCATGCCGTTGGTGTAGCAGCCGCCGCCGTTCTCCGCCACCATCCGGTCGATGGTGTCGAGCAGCTGCTTCACGTGCTGTTGTTTTTTCCTGTAGGCGTCGCCCTCGTTCCAGTATTTGTTGTCGAAGACGTGACAGCGGCCGCCGCACTGGCCCACCAGGGCCCTCAGGTCTTCATTCTGACTGACAAACTCGTCTATGCTCATCCCATCATTCAGCTGCTCCCCGTGGGTGAAGACAATCACGGCGTATTTCAGAGCCTCCGGCGTGAAGCATTCGCATATCTTCTTGATGACTTCTTTCTCCTGCTTCGTGAATTTGTCCACTTTAAGCAGGATGAGGAAAGCGTGTGGCCCTGGGGCGCACTCCGTGATGCAGCTCATGATCTCCGGCTTCAGCTCGTGCTCGTGCTCCGCCCCCCCCACGTCGAAGAACCCGGGAGTGTCAATCAAAGTGATGCTTCTGCCGTGGACGCACTTAGTTTCCATTTGACATTTCTTAGTTCCAGAGTTTGGAGAATGGTTTGTTTCAAACAGCGTCTCACCGAATATGGTGTTAGCCAGGCTGCTCTTCCCCGTTCCTGTTTTCCCCAGCAGGACGATTCTCCTCGGCTCTGTTACAAGGACACAGAGGATTTGTCTCGTTAGTCGTTAGCTCGTCTATAGCATGATAACGTGATAAAAGTCAGTTGAGCAGTCACATTACATCACATGTTCCAGCAATGACAAACACTTCTCCACTTCCTTAACCTCTTTGTTCAGTCGGATTTGCGAAAATTGTATGTCCAAGTTATAAGTAGCATAGTTCATGTGTCATGTCGTTCTAAAGCTCTGGCTATTGGCTCAGATTTGGATGGTTTCGTCATGGGAAATATCCATTAGGTCTCACTGCTGACCATCAAACCAAAGGCGGTCAAACTTTCATAGTCAGTCCTCATTGGCTTTCAAGCTGCTCTCTCCTGACCCCATGCATCGATAGACTTGTGCACGAAGTCAATTGATGCGAAACAACTTCAAGACTATAATTGTTGTGTTATTTGTGCATAGAAACCAATGACTGACCCCAGTACCTCTCAAGGTACAACAAGGTACACACAGGAATAAGTTACTGTTTCTTTACTGTCATATATCTATGACATATATAAATTCTACCTGGGTCTGGCTGGTAAAGGTCTTCTGAGAGTTTCAAAGGTTCCTGGAAGCACTCGAAGGCCTGTTGACACAAAGAAAGTTTCAATGTGTTTACACTCAAAACAACAGTACAATACCAAAAAAATAACGTTTTACAGATTTTGACTTGTTTTGATTTCATATTCACATCAAATAAACGTTAAAGTTTGTTGTCTATGTCAGCTGAGCGTTACGTTACCTCTGTAGACTCCTCGTCGTCAGGGTGGATGATGACGTGGACCTGGAGCGGTGTTCTGATGACCCTGGCCTGCTGAAACTTCTGAACCTCCTCCTGCAGAACCCGGGCCACCACGCTGGGCGGGAAGCGCAGGGCGATCCCGGCGCCGAGAACTGGGATGGCGACGGACCCGAAGCCTCTATTCTCACAGGAAGTCAGCATGTTATAGAGGGCCAGTCTCAGAACCTGCAGAGGGATGGTTTCATTTAGCAGCTACTCCCGCTAACGTCTTAGCTTGTGGATTTTTGAGATGTTATGCTATGTATGCAGGGATTCAGAATGTTTTTTTGGGGGGGAGGGGGGGATCTTAGACTTGGTTAAATTTCAAAATCTACAGAGACAGATTTATGTCTCTCACACGTATCAAACAGTATTTCACCTCGACCGCCGTCCCACTCGGGTCGTGGTCCCAAGGAATCAGGTTGAGGAAGATCACTGCTTTGGATGGAAGAGCAGGAAAACCCTTCACCACCACCGCGTCACCAGGCATCGTTTCTTCTCCGGCTTCCGCTCTGAACCTCGCGACCAGCTGACCTTTGACCATACTGGACAAAATGTTCCCAACGCGGGTGGAGAGAGGATCATTGCCGACCATCGGGGAAACCACAGCGTCCACCTGCAGGAAGACAGAGAGCAGAGGACAAGCTGGAGTCAAACACTTAATGTAGGTTAATCTGCATTATCCCTCATGGCGTCAGCTGAGAAGAAATATTCTAGACTCCAATACAGTCACAATTATGAGAATCTCTAGTCCAGAGGAGTCCAGAACCGGTCTGACAAAGGGTCCAATCACTGGATGACAGTAAAACCTGAGACAACAATGGTCTAGTTCCTGTTTCTTCACAGGAATGTGAATTCAATGAGGCACAGCATTTGCTGTGGCATTGTTTCCATAAGCTTCTGTGATGTCACCAGATTTATTTCCATCTAGCGTTGCATTCATTTTTCACCACCTTGTATTAATGATGGTAGAGTTGGACCCCCCAACACACACCAAAGACTCTGGATGGGATGAATCTGTGTTATCCAATGAAACTTGGCGTCGCCATCTTGGAATACGCTCGTACCATCAGGGAAGAAACAATCTACTGATGGAATAAACTGCTCATTCACTTCAGCTGTTTAATGCGTTAGACCAACAATGGACCAACAATGCATTCAAACCAACTAAGTCCAGATGCTTTGCTGTAAATGTCTGGATGAACTCAGATCTCCTTAGATGTTTTCCCTGCTTGATGCCGATGATTAGACCCTTCTCATGCATCACATGGTTGTTTAAGAAATGAGAAGCTACTCATTGCATCAGTTGGGGTTAAATACGTTTTTGCCACCTTAAAGATAATGTTCCAACAGGAGACTCTGTTAATTCAGTAAAATCCAGGTCTTTACATAAAAAGGAGAAGTTTGTAGCTGTTGTTATTCATAGGTTTAATTTTGACTTTGACTCATCTGATCCAGTCCAAACAGGTTTGACCAGTTCTCTCACCTGCTGAAGCTCGATGGTTCCCTGAAGGACCTGGACCTGGACTCTGGCCCCTCTTGTGTCTCCTGTCCATTCTTCACCCATCGATGGGGGAGTTTGCTGCCTCTGTTTCAGAAACATTTCCAAGACAAAACCCATATTACCATTTTTTTTTTAATGAAAATGCTTTATTGGCATTTTTGAAGATCACAGAACATTGCCATGATATGACGACCTGTAGGGATGGTGACTAGTTAGTGATTCTAGCAGCATCTGTGTCTACTTCCTGTTTTATTTTGAAATTCTTATATTCCTTTTTGCTTTTTACTTCCTTGACTGTCTGATGAGTTTCACCCGTCTCATTCCTCACATGCATGCCACTGGTTAGTTTGGCTCTGGGTTCAGTCCGTGACTGGTTACGTGCCGTTTCTGCCTGCCGTCGGGACTCCTGTGAAGTTGTGATGTCACAACTGTACAGCCACCACCACCCCAGCCCCTTAACCCATTCACAGACATTCAAATCATCCAATCACAGCAGAGTTAATGAGTTCATCTATGAGTTTAATATGAAAATTCAACTGTGTGTGTCTGATGTTTACTGGTGTTTATTAATGTTTATTATTGGTGTTTACTGATGTTTACTGGTGTTTATTAATGTTTATTATTGGTGTTTACTGATGTTTACTGGTGTTTATTAATGTTTATTATTGGTGTTTACTGATGTTTATTAATGTTTATTATTGGTGTTTACTGATGTTTACTGGTGTTTATTAATGTTTATTATTGGTGTTTACTGATGTTTACTGGTGTTTATTAATGTTTATTATTGGTGTTTACTGATGTTTACTGGTGTTTATTAATGTTTATTATTGGTGTTTACTGATGTTTACTGGTGTTTATTAATGTTTATTATTGGTGTTTACTGATGTTTACTGGTGTTTATTAATGTTTATTGATGGTGTTTACTGATGTTTACTGGTGTTTATCAATGTTTACTAATATTTACTGATGTTTACTGGTGTTTATCAATGTTTACTAATATTTACTGATGTTTACTGGTGTTTATTATTGTTTATTGTTGGTGTTTACTAATGTGTACTAATATTTGCTGATGTTTACTGGTGTTTATTAATGTTTATTATTGGTGTTTACTGATGTTTACTGGTGTTTATTATTGGTGTTTACTGATGTTTACTGGTGTTTATTAATGTTTATTATTGGTGTTTACTGATGTTTATTATTGGTGTTTACTGATGTTTATTAATGTTTATTATTGGTGTTTACTGATGTTTATTAATGTTTATTATTGGTGTTTACTGATGTTTATTAATGTTTATTATTGGTGTTTACTGATGTTTATTAATGTTTATTATTGGTGTTTACTGATGTTTATTAATGTTTATTATTGGTGTTTACTGATGTTTACTGGTGTTTATTAATGTTTATTATTGGTGTTTACTGATGTTTACTGGTGTTTATTAATATTTACTGATGTTTACTGATGTTTATTAATGTTTATTATTGGTGTTTACTGATGTTTACTGGTGTTTATTAATATTTACTGGTGTTTACTGGTGTTTATATTTATTGATGTTTACTGTTTTTTTAGTGATATTGACTAGTGTTTACTGCCGTTTACTACTATTTACTTGATATTTACTTAACGTTTGTCAATGTTAACTTAATGCCTACTAATATTTACCGATGTTTACTGATTACTAATATTTACTTGATGTGTACTTGACGTTTACCGACGTTAACTTGATGTTTCCTAACATTTATGCTGTTCACTCATGTTGTTTTCAGTAAAACCGCACACACACGCATTTTTTTGTACCTTTGAGACGTCGGAACGCGATTGTGTAGACGTCGCCGTTCAACCTCCGCAGGGACCCGCAGTCTCCGCCGCCTGATCTATAATAGATCTCGATCTTCCTCAGGTGATCTGCGGGCAGCGGGCCGCGGAACTCCAGGAAAACGGGAAACTCGTTAAAATCACCCACCGTCCCCCTCGTTGGAACAGATCGGTAAATGAACGTCGGTTGCGGCGGCTCCGCAAACACAGCTGTCAGTGCGCACCCTGTGACGTCATAACGGACAGTCCCGAATGGATCTGTGAGGGCGGGGGGGAGGAGGAAGGAGGAATCCCCCCCCTCCCTCATTCATTTCTGTGGAAAGTGAAACTTAACTCCAGACCGGAAGTCACGAGCTATAAACATTAATTTCATATTCAGGATAATATACAAACATTGTTTTATTTTATTTCTCTCTGCGCTGTCATTTTATTTAATTTTATTTTATATTTTCTCTCACTGCTCTGTGGGGCAGCGCCACGACTTTCAGACCGTTGCCATGGAAACAACGGCCGAACGTGATTGACACCTGCCAGAGTTGAAGGCGACCCCTGGTTGCCTAGCAACATGTGCCCGCTTCCCGCGTAAACTGACAAAGACAGACCCACCGCCAGTAACTTTACTGCTAATTAGACAGTTTTCTTCCGTTTTATACGTTTTTTTTTATTATTATTAAATTATCCTTTAAAAAGAGTCGAGCCGAGACTCCAGAGGTTTGCTGCTGAAGAACCGCTGCCACCATCTTCTTATTGAGGTATGTTTTAGAGAAGATTGATGGCCAAACTATAATGAACTAGCAAACTTTCCCCCAAATTTTCTTGGAGCACAGGATTTTTTCTTGCTTGAAGCCCTGATAATTAACCTGCAGCATGTTACAGATGTTATAGTTCAAATGATAATTTTACCAAAATGAGTTTCCAGAACTGACTTTATCGTCATGTCAAAGGAATTCATAGAGACAAGTGTTAAATAATTAAAAGAAGTAAGTTTAACTTACCGTCCATGGTGTTCAGAGGCAAAGCAGTGAAGAGCAGAAAGAAGACAGAAGTAAAACTTGCTGAGTGCTCGGATGTAAGTTTAAGTCTAGTTTAATCTTTCCTGTAAACACACACCCTGAACATTAAACATTAAACTGTCATCACATGTGACTTCACAAATTATAATTAACTGACTGATAAATAGCTGAATACAGAAATAAACCAGCACAGTAACATTATAACTCTGCTGGAAAAGGTTACACTACACTAAAGATATAAATCCAGGCTGTTAAGGGATGACTCAGTGACACAGAATAGTAACGACAGTAATCTCTCCTGATGATCAATGGACAATAATAATGTTATTGTTAATAATGTTTATTATTGGTGTTTACTGATGTTTACTGGTGTTTATTAATGTTTATTATTGGTGTTTACTGATGTTTACTGGTATTTATTAATGTTTATTATTGGTGTTTACTGATGTTTACTGGTGTTTATTAATGTTTATTATTGGTGTTTACTGATGTTTAATAATGTGTACTGGTATTTATTGGTGTTTACAGGTGTTTACTGATGTTTACTGCTATTTACTGGTGTTTACAGGTGTTTACTGGTGTTTAGTGCTATTTATTGATGTTTACTGGTGTTTACTAATATTTACTGGTATTTACTGATGTTTACTGGTGTTTACAGGTATTTACTGATGTCTACTGGTATTTACTGGTGTTTACTGATGTTTACTGGTATTTACTGGTGTTTACAGGTGTTTACTGGTGTTTAGTGCTATTTATTGATGTTTACTGGTGTTTACAGGTGTTTACTGGTGTTTAGTGCTATTTATTGATGTTTACTGGTGTTTACAGGTGTTTACTGGTGTTTAGTGCTATTTATTGATGTTTACTGGTGTTTACTAATATTTACTGCTATTTATTGGTGTTTACTGGTATTTACTGATGTTTACTAATATTTACTGCTATTTATTGGTGTTTACTGGTGTTTACTAATGTTTACAGGTATTTACTGATGTTTACTGGTGTTTAGTGCTATTTATTGATGTTTACTGATGTTTACTAATGTTTACTGGTATTTACTGCTATTTATTGGTGTTTACTAATGTTTACTGGTATTTACTGCTATTTATTGGTGTTTACTAATGTTTACAGGTGTTTACTGCTATTTATTGGTGTTTACTAATGTTTACAGGTGTTTACTGCTATTTATTGGTGTTTCCTGGGTTTTACCAATGTTTACTGATGTTTATTAATATTTACTTGATGTTTACTTAACGTTTACCGACGTTAACTTGATGTTTCCTAACATTTATGCTGTTCACTCATGTTGTTTTCAGTAAAACCGCACACACACGCATTTTTTTGTACCTTTGAGCCGTCTGAACGCGATTCTGTAGACGTCGCCGTTCAACCTCCGCAGGGATCCGCAGTCTCCGCCGCCTGATCTATAATAGTTCTCGATCTTCTTCAGGTGATCTGCGGACAGTGGGACTCCAGGAAAACGGGAAACTCGTAAAAATCACGCAACGTCCCCCTCGTTGGAACAGATCGGTAAATGAACGTCGGTGCACGGCGCGTCTCCGCAAACACAGCTGTCAGTGCGCACCCTGTGACGTCATAACAGACAGTCCCGAATAGATCTGTGAGGCCCCTCATTCATTTCTGTGGAAAGTGAAACTTAACTCCAGACCGGAAGTCACGAACTATAAACATTAATTTCATATTCAGGATAATATAAAAGAAAATATTGTATTTCTCTTTGCGCTGTCATTTTATTTGATTTGATATTTTCTCTCTCTGCTCTGTGGGGCAGCGCCACCATAGACACATATACGTAGCCGCCGCATGGAGCGGATTTGGCCGCTGCTGCGCTCCTCGTAAACTCGTAAACATCGCGCATCAGCGTCGCCGCCATATTGGATGTGGCAAAGCTGCTGTAAGTAAACGGACCTAATTTCATAAAGCGCCTCTCTACAAGAAACTTGTGTTAATACCTCTTAATTATTCATTCACACATACACTACTATACTTCAATACCACAATGTATGTCTTTAATCTAGATTTAAGATAAAAAATAAGGCGAATATCAAACTTAATAAACTGCGGGTTGGATTGACTACACTACCCGCGGTGCTGAAGACCCTAAAAACCTAAAGTTGAATTAAAAAATGTGTTTAAATTTTGCCCAATTTCATGGCTTTTGCATCAACACAGTCAAGGTTATCCACAAGAGAATGTTCAAGATGGCAAAATTTGCCATAAGAATTGCAACAGGGTTAATCAAGTAAATGTAATTTAGTATGGAGCAGCTTAACAAATAGAGTACAATCAAGCCTCAAAGAACAAAGACAGTAAAAAATAATTCACTCGCACACACACAATGTGTACACTATAAACATAACATTTTTTTTTTGCAGAAATGGCACTAAAACCCTTTAAAAAGAATGGTTTTGCACATTTTTTTCTTGTGTTGCCACTCTGCAACTGTAATGTGTTTGGCAATGTGATGCAGCCTTAATTTGTGGAACACAACCACAACCAATGACATGAGCACATAGTGATGGTTGTGGATTCCAGACTGTTTCCTGAATGTGACCCAGACCAAACACATCCTCAACACCAATGTCTGCCCGTACAAACTGACTGATAAACGGCACCTTTACAGCCCAGACAGTGACTGCCGAATAAAATGCGTGTTACTGCTGTTCCAACATAACAGGAGGGTTAATAATTGATTGATGATTGATTATTTAGCCTCTACTGGTGTGTAATGTGTTTTAATTATACCAGAAACTGTCAAACAACATTTATCAATTGGTTTAACTTTATTGAGTGTTGCCTTGCATTGATCGAATTCATCCAGTTTTGAATAAACATCAGAAAGCTTGCCAGAAAAATGAAAGTGAAGTTTAGAGAAAGTGAAGTTTTCAATGTGATATTACAGCAACAGATAAAAAGCACAGAGCCCAGCTGAAACAAATGTGAACAAAACATATCAAAGATCAAAGAATTCAGATTTCACTCTGTCTAAAATAGTTAGTCAAACATTTCTTGTGCTTTATCTAAATAACGCTGAGCTTCATTTTTTACAGCTGCTGCTGCGTTGTTTGCTGCTTCAGCTGGTGAGGCTGCTCCCTCAGCTGCAGAGTAACCCAACATACCTCCTCTCACTGCTCCAGTTACAGCTGATATTCCTACAGCTGCTCCTACTACCCCTGCTGCTGCTGCTGTTGGTACCACTGCTGTTACTCCTACTACTGCTCCTGTTGCTCCAGATAATCCTGTTCTTACTCCTGTTCTTACTGTAATTACTGTAGCTTGTTTTAGTGATAACGGCTTTGAAGACTCCCTGAAAGCTGTGGCAACTGCTCCACACATCACTACCACACCAAAAAAAGCTCCTAACAAGGTACCTGTAGCAATCCCTGCAAGTTTAATCAACATCTTAAAGACTCTCTCTTTAGCCTCCCCTCTGATCTCCTGGTCTGACATGTTCCCTGACAAGTTTCTAATTGAGTTCACCTCTCGTTGAATTTTTTCCTCCACCATCTTCAGCATCTCATTGGTGTAGTGGCCTCCATCGTTTTCCTCCACCATCTTCAGCATCTCATTGGTGTAGTGGCCTCCATTGTTTTCCTCCACCATCTTCAGCATCTTATTGGTGTAGTGGCCTCCATCGTTTTCCTCCACCATCTTGTCCACTGTGTTGAGGATCTCTTCCACCTGGAGCCTGTTGCTCCTGTACTCCTCCTCTTGGTCTTTGTTCCAGTATTTATTATCAATGACGTGGCACCGGCCGCCGCACTTCTCCACCAGGTCCTTCAAACCCTCGTTCCGACTGACGTACTCCTGGATTTCCATCCCTTTGGGGAGCTGGTCACCGTGGGTGAAGACAACTGCAGCATATTTGAACACTTCTTCAGAGAAACACTCAGTTATTTTCTTGATGACTTCCTCCTCATGCTCTGTGAATTTCTCTACTTTGAGCAGAATGAGAAAAGCATGAGGCCCAGGAGCAGACTCTGTGATACACCTCACTGTCGCTGACTCCAGCTCCTCCTCTGACCTGCGTGTGTCAAAGAATCCAGGAGTGTCGATCAGTGTGATGCTTCCTCCATTCACAGATCTGGTTTCTGCTTGACATGTTTGGGTTCCAGAGTTGGCAGAATCATTGGTTTTGAACACATCATCCTCTCCAAATATCGTGTTAGCCAGGCTGCTTTTACCAACTCCAGTTTTTCCCAGCAGGACGATCCTCTTTGAATTCATCGCTAGAAGAAAATAATGTTTCTGAATTAATAATGTACAGTTGTCTCCTTAGTAATACACTGTGTTTGAAGTTGATCTGATGAACACACACACACACACACACACTGTGAACAGGATGTCTCCACCAGAGTAACGTGACACACAGCACAGAGAGAGAGCTTTAATGTCACGTCAACTCCACCCACCTGGTGAAAATATCTGCACCTTTTGAAGGGTTGTAGGCAGTTATTGATGCACGTATATGAAAAATAATCTGTTACTAACTAAACACCTTTTCTAAACTATAAAATATGTTTGCATATCAATGACAGAAACATGTTTGTGGTTTAGTGTGATGTTAAGATGTTGCTCTGGACATCTAGGCTGCTGTTTCAGCAATCCTCTGCAAAATGGACATCTATAAAAAATACTAAAATAAACCTATATATTAAATATAAAATTAAAGAAATTATTGTTTTAATGTTTACAAGTGAACAGATATAAATATGACCCAGTAGCAGCAGTAAACCTAGAGGAAACACTGTTAAGTCAGCCTCTCCTTGTCATTTTAAATATCTATTATTAAAATAATACAAATCTGAATGCAGATATAGATTACAGAATGCTGCAGAGAGCACTGAGAGTACTGATGTTATCCAGGAATACACAACAGAGATTGACGCTTCACACATGATGCAATCTACAGTAGAAACAAGAACTTGATGTTCAATCCTCATTTTGTATTATTTAACTCTATAGATGTTGGTTAGACATGAATCCATATGATGTCTCCTTTCTGATGACGTACACTGGCTAATTATGATTCAATCTGATGTTCTGATATTCTTTAGAATAAAACATACGTGTTTTAACTTAAAAAGTGACGTCTTGACTTTAGGAGGCTCTTTCTTCTCTCTATAAATCACTGTTCTGCAGGAAATTGATTGATTGATACATGATTGATACATGATTGATGCTCTCAAACACCAGATAAATTTATTCAGATTTCAAACGGTAAAAATGGTAAAAAATTTTCTTTCCCCCAAATTTTCTTGGAGCACAGGATTTTTTCTTGCTTGAAGCCCTGATAATTAACCTGCAGCATGTTACAGATGTTACAGTTCAAATGATAATTTTACCAAAATGAGTTTCCAGAACTGACTTTATCGCCATGTCAAAGGAATTCATAGAGACAAGTGTTGAATAATTTAAAGAAGTAAGTTTAACTTACCGTCCATGGTGTTCAGAGGCAAAGCAGTGAAGAAAGAAGACAGACTTCCTTGTGCTTGGGTGTGGTTTTTTATTGTCTAGTTTAATCTTCCCTGAAAGCAGTCACCCTGAGCATTGAACATTACACTGTCATGACATGTGACTTCACAAATTATAATTAACTGACTGATAAATAGCTGAATACAAAAGCAAAAACCAGCACAGTAACATTATAACTCTGCTGGAAAAAGTTACACTCCAATATTTTAGTTTTTCTTTAAAGATATAAATCCAGGCTGTTGGGGGATGATTTGGTGACATAGAATATTGACGACAGTAATCTCTCCTGATGATCAATGGACAATAATCCCTGATTGATTATTGATCGTTCACAAGTTGATCAATCTCTGTATCTTCAGGGTGAAGTGAAAGAGTGATTCAGAGCAAATACACAACTATACAGGCAACTAAAACTCTAAAACCACTTTAGGCTGCTTTAAAACTAAAACATATACAGAACTGTCTCTTAGGCCTCAGCTCTGTCTCAGACAGGAAGTATAATAACAGATATAATAACAGAAAGAAGAACGTTGGCAATAAAAGGACTGTAAAACTGAAAGAGATCTTCTTTATTTGAGGCATAGTGGAGTCCTTTGTAATCATTAACTTCAAGCAAGTTTTTCCAGACAGTCTTGACTGTTCTGTCAAACACACAAAACCTTTGGTTTCTCTTTCTCTTCCAGCAGTGGTTCCAGGAGACATGAACAGCTGCTCCTAATGAAAACCAATGAGAAACTACCTGCTGCTGACACTGAGACTGCTGCTGGTGTTTCAGAAAGTCAAACCAGACAAATTCCACACTTAATACAACTTTATTGATTATATCCACATGTGAACCGCAGAGGTTGTTGACGTTCTCAGTAACTGAAGCATTACATCATCAATAAATCACTTAAAAACTAATATTTATGGGTTGATCTCAAAACTTTATTACATTCTTTAATGCACTCTTTCACACTGACACTCACCATGACATCAGAACTAGTTAAAGGATTTCTGTCCAAAACATTATGAACAAAAGATAAAAAAAAGAATAAGAACGATGAAATCAAAGAGTATTTATACACAAGGCTTCATCGGTAAAAGAGTCTCAGTAAAACGGTCTCCTGCTGTCCCTCACTGTCCTTTTATGTCCCTCACTGTCCTTTTATGTCCCTCACTGTCCTTTTATGTCCCTCACTGTCCCTTTATGTCCCTCAGTGTCCCTTTATGTCCCTCAGTGTCCCTTTATGTCCCTCACTGTCCCTGTATGTCCCTCAGTGTCCCTTTATGTCCCTCAGTGTCCCTTTATGTCCCTCACTGTCCCTGTATGTCCCTCAGTGTCCCTGTATGTCCCTCAGTGTCCCTTTATGTCCCTCAGTGTCCCTTTATGTCCCTCACTGTCCCTGTATGTCCCTCAGTGTCCCTTTATGTCCCTCAGTGTCCCTTTATGTCCCTCACTGTCCCTGTATGTCCCTCAGTGTCCCTTTATGTCCCTCAGTGTCCCTTTATGTCCCTCAGTGTCCCTTTATGTCCCTCACTGTCCCTTTATGTCCCTCAGTGTCCCTTTATGTCCCTCACTGTCCCTTTATGTCCCTCAGTGTCCCTTTATGTCCCTCAGTGTCCCTTTATGTCCCTCAGTGTCCCTTTATGTCCCTCACTGTCCCTGTATGTCCCTCAGTGTCCCTGTATGTCTCTCACTGTCCCTTCAGTCCCTGTGTGTGTTCCAGTGTCTTTGACTTCTTTGGATTGTACAGCAAGTGTTTACTTTGGTTTTGTGTAAAATGTTCTATCTGTTCTGATCCTTTACGACATCACAAACTCACATTAAAGATTAAATACTGTCATTGCAGAAGCTGTTGTCATGGTGATTATCTCCCAGCAGCAGAACCTAGAAACAGAAGCAACGTAGAAGCAGAGCTGCAACTAACGACTATTCTGTCAATTAATCACGATTAGTCGATTAGTTGTGTGGTTCATTAAATGGTGTAAAATGTTAACGACTGTTTCCCAAACTAAAATATCAGACCAACAGTCCACAACCCAAAGATCATCAGTTTACTATTACAGAAAACTAAAGAAACCAGAAAATAAGGAGAGAAGAGAAGCTGGAACCAGAGAATTTGGTAAATGAACTCAAATCAATTCATCGATTTTCAAAATAGTTGGCAATTATTGTACAAAAATAGTAAAATAGTAAAAATAGTAATAGTTGGCAACTGATGAAATGATGGATCGTTACAGTTCTACTGTGAAGCTTTCTTTGTTTCAATAGGACATTATATATATATATATATATAATTAAATTCACTGGTATTTGATATAATGACCAGACAGCAGAGGGAAGATTCGTGTCTCTTTTTCCATCCTTCCTTCTAAACAGAGACAAACACCAGTCTGGCCGTGTAGGCCAGGTCAGCGAGGTACAGCAGGAAGTTGACAGCGGTGAGAACCGCCACGGTGATCAGCTTCGACCTGTAGCTCGAGTAGCCGCGCTGCTGGTTCTTGCCGAAGTGGAACACGGGCCAGAGGATGGTGGCGGTCAGGTACATGATCACCGCCAGGAGCCCGTACGCCGACAGGAACCTGGAGAAGGGGATGGGGAGGCAGCCGGTGCACTCGCCCACGCACAGCACCACCACCGCCATGGACAGGATGAAGCAGATGCAGTACACCGCCATGCACCACTCCAGCGCCGGATGGCTGCTGTACAGCACCGGGTCGCTGACCAGGATGAAGATAATACAGGCCAAGAAGGTCTGGCACACCTTCAACAGGCCCGGCGCCGTCGCCATGTAGCCCGCCACCTCCCCGGGCCTCGCCTTGGTGAGGCTCACCTCTACCATGTAGGCTACGGCGGCCAGGCAGGAGAAGACGGTGGAGACGATGCGATGGTCGCGAGTTTCACCGCTGCCCAGGCCCTTCAGGAAGAAGATGGGGAAGATGATGGAGGCGGAGAGGCAGAGCAGGGCGGCGTAGCAGGCGATGGTGATGGGGAAGTTGGTCCAGGACACCGGGGTCCGCGCCTGGAGGCCGCACTGCTCCACCAGCAGCACCAGCAGGGTGCAGGCGAAGCTGAACGCCCAGCAGAAGATGCACCAGTCTGCCAGGCCGTTGTTGGACTGCCAGGACCCGTAGTGCAGCGAGGCGCCGTGAGCAGCCACGCTGAACGCCACGCAGGTGAACAGCAGCGCCGCCACGCGCACCCACAGCAACCGGGAGGATTGCAAGAAGATCAGAGGCATGATGGGATACCGCAGACAGTCTGAGGGGGGTAGGGTTAGGGCTAGACCACTTTAGACCAGGTGTGACCTCAGGTGTGACCTCTGTAGACCAGGTGTGACCTCTCTAGACCAGGTTTGACCGCCGGTGTTACCTCTGTAGACTAGGTGTGACCTCTGTAGACCAGGTGAGTGTTTCTGTCAAATCTTGTCCCTGTTTTCACATATTCTGCAGAGAAACAAGAAAAGAAGAATGTAAAGCATTAGAAATTGTATAGCACTTCCTTTAATCTCCTAAGACCTGAACTTGCATGCATGGAGTACACATATGTGGACGCCAGGTACTTCACAGATCCCAGATACAAAGTAAAATACACAACACGTGGTTATGCCTTCCACGTAACATATGTTAGTGCTTTATGTGCCGTTATTTCTTAAAGAAACGTTTATTTGTAGAGAATATTTCAACAAGATAGTTCAAAGTGCTTTACATAAGACATTAAAAACAGGAACAAAGTTGTCGTAAGAGTGAATCAGCAATCAGTAGCTCGCCTCTAATCAGACTTTATAACAATCACCGGACTCTCATGTTATTTAGGAATGGATTTGAACCGTATCTTTTGTTATCCAGACCTCACAACATTATTTACAGTTGGACTTGAACCAGTGAAATTAGAGTGAGCCTCCTCACTCAGCAGCTCTTTATCAGGAATAAAGAGTCCTGGTTGTTGCCTTCTGGCTGTTATATGTTGATGCTGAATATTACCAATGGGCCAAATTAAGACCTAACGTAATGAGATTCTTCTGAGCACTCAGCTCTGACTAAATTATTACTAAACTAGATCTATATACCTGATGTCTGACTAACATAATACAGCTGTGTAAAGTCTGCACAGGCTGCAACCTGCAGGATGGGACGTTATTAACAGGAAGTATAATCTCAGAGTGGGAAGTCCCCCACTCTAAGTCTAAGGAAGACTTTTAACTGTTTGATGACCTCTGTGTGCAAGCTGCAACTCACTAAACTGCATTTATCATGATATATCATACCTTTTTATAATAATACACTTTATATGTGAAGCATATTCTTCCACAAAGTGCATAACAATATATTGATATATATTTCACTCCTCTTACAGTAGGTCAGTCCCTGGTTCCTTGAGCCTCTTGGCATCACAGGGGCAGTAAATTCAAAACATTTATCTTAACACGTCCTTACATACAACAAATATGTCGTTATCAGACCACTGATCTGTAATAAAGTGTCCCACATGTTCGGTTTGATCACAATCCGAGATAAAACTACTACATACTTTCTGCATATCAGGCCCACAAACCCCCCTACAGCAATGGGGGAGGAGCCTATCGCCCCGTTTCGTCCCTGCATGTATTCGGCAGAGCAGCTGAGATACCTGGACAGCTGTCAGACACACCCCTCTGACTAAATATGAGAAGAGTGTATGACTGATAGTAGCAGGAGCCTCGGAGGCATCAGTTAAACCAATGAAAGTGTAAATCAGTGCTGAACCAATCTGTTTTCTTTAGCGTTGTATAAATATAATATAGTAGACGCGTAGTAATGTTCTATTAATGTAATACAGAGGCTGTGAAGCTGATAAAGCAACGTGTCAGAGGGTTTAAGGCACTGACTGTTGCTACAGGACCTGACAGGAAGCTTCTTTCATTAGTGCCTCGTTCTGCCAAAACCTGAGAACGACAGGAAGCAGCTCTGAGCAGCTAAGAACACGTCTACAGGACATGTGGGTGCTGAGGAGGGTCTGGTTCTCTGGTAGTTCTCTGGTCCTCCAGCAGATCCCTGGTTCTCTAGTAGTTCCCTGGTTCTCCAGTAGTTCCCTGGTTCTCCAGTAGTTCCCTGGTTCTCTAGTAGATCTGTGGTTCTCTAGTAGTTCCCTGGTTCTCTAGTAGTTCCCTGGTTCTCTAGAAGTTCTCTGGTTCTCCAGTAGTTCCCTGGTTCTCTAGTAGATCTGTGGTTCTCTAGAAGTTCTCTGGTTCTCCAGTAGTTCCCTGGTTCTCTAGTAGATCTGTGGTTCTCTAGTAGTTCCCTGGTCCTCCAGCAGATCTCTGGTTCTCTAGTAGTTCCCTGGTTCTCTAGTAGTTCCCTGGTTCTCTAGAAGTTCTCTGGTTCTCCAGTAGTTCCCTGGTTCTCTAGTAGTTCTCTGGTTCTCCAGTAGTTCCCTGGTTCTCTAGTAGATCTGTGGTTCTCTACTAGTTTTCTGGTTCTCCAGTAGTTCCCTGGTTTTCTAGTAGTTGTCTGGTTCTCCAGTACTTTCTCAGTTATCTAGTTGTTTTCTTGTACTCTAGTAGGTCTGTGGTTCTCTGGTAATTCCCTGGTTCTCTATTAGTTTTCTGGTTCTTTAGAAGTTCTCTGGTAGTCTTCTGGTTCTCCAGTAGTTCTCCAGTAGCTCTCTGGCTCTCTGGTAGTTTTGTGGTCCTTTAGTTCTCTGGTTATTTTTTTTCTGTTTTAGTTCTGTGGTTCTCTAGTTCTTTTGTAGTTTTGGGGTTCTCTAATTTTCTGGTTCCCTGGTAGTTCTCCACTTCTCTGGTCTTTCTCTAGATCCCTGGTTCTCTGGTCTTTAGTTCTTTTTTCTATTGTAGTTCTGTAGTTCTCTAGTAGTTTTCGGGTTCTCTAGTTCTCTGGTTCTCTGGTACATCTCTAGTTCTCTGGTTCTCTAGTCTTTCTCTAGTTCTCTGGTTCTTTTTTTCTATTGTAGTTCTGTGGTTCTCTAGTTCTCTAGTAGTTTTCGGGTTGTCTGGTTCTCTGGTCTTTCTCTAGATCCCTGGTTCTCTGGTCTTTCTCTAGTTCTCTGGTCTTTCTCTAGATCTCTGGTTCTTTGGTCTTTCTCTAGTTCTCTGGTTCTCTAGTCTTTCTCTAGTTCTCTGGTTCTTTTTTTCTATTGTAGTTCTGTGGTTCTCTAGTTCTCTAGTAGTTTTCGGGTTCTCTGGTTCTCCTGTCTTTCTCTAGTCCTCTGGTTCTCTGGTCTTTCTCTAGATCTCTGGTTCTCTGGTCTTTCTCTAGTCCTCTGGTTCTCTGGTCTTTCTCTAGATCTCTGGTTCTCTGGTCTTTCTCTAGTCCTCTGGTTCTCTGGTCTTTCTCTAGATCTCTGGTTCTCTAGGTCCGTGGTTATTAATCTTCTCCGACAGGAAACCAGACTCCAGTTGCCTTTGTTGCTTATCTTGCTGCATACCAGACATGCCGTGAGTGTTAATGACGTACATGTAATCTACATATAAGTACACACACATACTTTATATAGATATACATGTACATGTGTGTGTGTGTGTGTCTGTTGCATCTGAACTGCAGTTCCGTTAGATGATGGAGGAAGTAATAATCTGTTCCTTTATAAATGTAAAACAGCTGAGACGTGGCAGCGTCACTGAAAACACCCAACGAACAACCCCATGTTCTGTCAATGATATGAAATATATGAATATGAAATATTCATAGTAATAACAAAAGTTGTTCCGTTGCGAATAGCGGACATACCGCACCCTCCGCCCCGCACCGCACGCACCGCACCGCAGACCAGAAATAGAGCGTGGTGAAGTGAAACCGCCGAACTTATCTAAGAACAGACGCGAGGAGACGGAGCCGCTTACCGGTTACCGGAGGATTCTTTCACGGTTTAGGAAGATTAAAGTTCACGGTGCGGGTTCGGCGGCGCATCCTCTCATCCACTCAATCCCGCAGACAATGACCCCGCCCCGCCCCGCACGCCCCATATTTGGTAACGTGTTGAAACCCTCCAGCCTCAGTTAGGTCGGCGGCGCAATGTCTCATTGCGTCACTTAAGAAAAACACACACCCAGGGAGTATTACTGCAGTAAAAGTACACACATCTACTCCTAATAGAGTATTACTGCAGTAAAAGTACACAGATCTACTCCTAATAGAGTATTACTGCAGTAAAAGTACACACATCTACTCCTAATAGAGTATTACTGCAGTAAAAGTACACAGATCTACTCCTAATAGAGTATTACTGCAGTAAAAGTACACACATCTACTCCTAATAGAGTATTACTGCAGTAAAAGTACACACATCTACTCCTAATAGAGTATTACTGCAGTAAAAGTACACAGATCTACTCCTAATAGAGTATTACTGCAGTAAAAGTACACACATCTACTCCTAATAGAGTATTACTGCAGTAAAAGTACACACATCTACTCCTAATAGAGTATTACTGCAGTAAAAGTACACAGATCTACTCCTAATAGAGTATTACTGCAGTAAAAGTACACAGATCTACTCCTAATAGAGTATTACTGCAGTAAAAGTACACAGATCTACTCCTAATAGAGTATTACTGCAGTAAAAGTACACAGATCTACTCCTAATAGAGTATTACTGCAGTAAACGTACACAGATCTACTCCTAATAGAGTATTACTGCAGTAAACGTACACAGATCTACTCCTAGTAGAGTATTACTGCAGTAAAGGTACACAAATCTACTCCTAATAGAGTATTACTGCAGTAAAAGTACACAGATCTACTCCTAATAGAGTATTACTGCAGTAAAAGTACACAGATCTACTCCTAATAGAGTATTACTGCAGTAAAGGTACACAAGTCTACTCCTAATAGAGTATTACTGCAGTAAAAGTACACAAATCTACTCCTAATAGAGTATTACTGCAGTAAAAGTACACAGATCTACTCCTAATAGAGTATTACTGCAGTAAAAGTACACAGATCTACTCCTAATAGAGTATTACTGCAGTAAAAGTACACAGATCTACTCCTAATAGAGTATTACTGCAGTAAAAGTACACAAATCTACTCCTAATAGAGTATTACTGCAGTAAAAGTACACAGATCTACTCCTAATAGAGTATTACTGCAGTAAAAGTACACAGATCTACTCCTAATAGAGTATTACTGCAGTAAAGGTACACAAGTCTACTCCTAATAGAGTATTACTGCAGTAAAAGTACACAAATCTACTCCTAATATAGTATTACTGCAGTAAAAGTACACAGATCTACTCCTAATAGAGTATTACTGCAGTAAAAGTACACAGATCTACTCCTAATAGAGTATTACTGCAGTAAAAGTACACAGATCTACTCCTAATAGAGTATTACTGCAGTAAAAGTACACAGATCTACTCCTAATAGAGTATTACTGCAGTAAAAGTACACAGATCTACTCCTAATAGAGTATTACTGCAGTAAAAGTACACAGATCTACTCCTAGTAGAGTATTACTGCAGTAAAAGTACACAAGTCTACTCCTAATAGAGTATTACTGCAGTAAAAGTACACAGATCTACTCCTAATAGAGTATTACTGCAGTAAAAGTACACAGATCTACTCCTAATAGAGTATTACTGCAGTAAAAGTACACAGATCTACTCCTAATAGAGTATTACTGCAGTAAAAGTACACAGATCTACTCCTAGTAGAGTATTACTGCAGTAAAAGTACACAGATCTACTCCTAATAGAGTATTACTGCAGTAAAAGTACACAAATCTACTATTAGAATTAGTAGAATTAAAGTACACATATGTACTCCTGTTAGAGTGCAGGTAAATACTTGTACTGTGGATTTTTCTATGTGATGCTACTTCATTTTGCATTTTGTTTTAATATAGTTTGATGCTTTTATACTTTTATTTAAGTACAAATTTAAATGCAGGACTTTTTTAATAACATATTTGTAAATTGTGGTATTTCTACTTATGCCTAACTAGGTTTACAACACCTCTTTCATTATATTTGCATTTATTATTTAAAGACTTGTGTTGCACTTATTCTGGTGACTTTTTATGAACCAATTTATGTCTTTTCTGCATCAATTTATGGTGAAAACGTCTTTTTTTTCTCTCGGTACCAGGTGAAAATTCGAAAGATAATGGAACATGATGCGGTTTCTTTTATTCTGTATTGCTTTTAAGTATTTATTCTCCTGTAGCTCAACTTTGGTGACCCCTTTTAATGTTCTGGAGTTAGTATTTCAACAAAAAAGCTTCAGAAATGTGTTTCATGTGGTCTGTTTGGTCTGCTGATTTTCCTTTAAGGAGAAATGGGTCTGGGTTCCTGTAAGATAAAATAAATTAACCCTATATTTTATTTGTTTTAAATGCATTAGCAACAGCAGTAGAGGGAGTACATGTGACATGCAAGAAAAGGAAAAGATTGCACACAGACTATATATATATATAGAGAAATAAATACAATATAATGCAATATAATATAGGATAGATGCACCATATATACAAGATAGATATGCTATATTTAGTAAGGTAGATTATTGCACATGATAAATTATATTACAGTAACATTGACTTCAGTAGTGTTCGTTGTAAACATTTATTATTATTAAATGTTTAATTCTTATTATTATCTGTTGTTTTAATGTGTTCCTGCCTGTAGCTGCCTGCAGTACCGCGGTCCGCCCAGCGGGGGGCGCTGCTGTGCTCTGAGGACATGATGGTGGATCAGCGGCAGATAACAACACAGCGGATCTTTATTCACATTTGGGGACTAAAAACACTTTATGACGGCCATAAAGTCCGCGGCTAACCGCGGGGTCTTCCGGCAGGCCGCAGGAGGGAAATACCCGGATTAAACGCCTCGTTCTAAGGGGGAGAGAGAACCTGAGGTGGAGCCCTTGCATGTTTAACCGGTTAGCTTAGCTTAGCTCAGCCTCCGCAGGACCGAGTCGTTGGCGCAGCTGAAAGCCGGGTACACAGCGCTTCCGGTCGGCCTCGGCAGCAACGCGATGCCGCGGCTCGAGCTCGGGCCTCCCGCAGAGCTGGACGCTGCAGGCCGCTGCAAACGGTGTTATCCTCCCATACTGAGCTAATTACATAATATATCCGTGAAGGAGGTTGTCTCTCACCTGCACGGTAGAGCTTTTATTTTTATTATTTTATTATTTTTTATTGTTTTTTTTTAACGGCAGCATGCTAATTAGCTCGCTCGTTAGCGCCCCTGTTGTTTACAGTGCGTTAGCATGTAGCTAGCTGTTGTTAGCATGTGAAAACCTGCAGGTACAGTACTATTTCACTTTTCACAAATCAACACTTAAAGCTCATTTGGCGTTTGGGTTCGTTTTAAAGCTGTGGCAAATACTCGATTAGTCGATTAGCTGCAACTGTTTGTATAATCGTTTGGAGTCATTTTAAGATGCAAAGTCCAGATTCTCCTTTTCAGATGTAATATTTTCAGTTTCTTTATTCTGTGACAGTGAATTGAACATATTTAGGCCGTGGATCATTTCCCTTTTTTGTCATTGACCAAACAACTAATCGATTATTGAAGAAAATAATCAACAGATGAATCAGTAATAAACAAACTAATCTATAGTTGTAGGTAATTAACCTTGGGCCAGAATTGAACTATCCATTGCTTTGGTTCGTTGATTTTTATTTATTTTTCCTGCTGATTCAAATCCTGAAACATTCTAAAACACATCTCTGTAAACTCTACATTTAAAGAAAGCTGCATGTGGGAAAACTCTAATTTTACACATCATCAGCTCATTGATAAGTCAAATGACTATGAGCCGTGTAAGGACTTCCTTGTACCTATGCAAACATCGACACTAAGCCTGTTTTGGGATTATTTAGTTTGACACATGCACGTAAACACACTTTTTTGAAGCCGGGATCCTGTAGCGGACGTTGTTGACCTGCTGCAGCTCAGCGAGACACATCAGCCATTCATTCATTCATGATTGATGATCTCGGGAGGAAGCAGGCTGTTCTTTATCCAGCTCCGCTTTTGTTTTTATAACCACGTCCACTAACTGAGTCAGACTTAATTTTCCTACTACTGGGGCCTAACATGAGGAGGATCCTCTCTGATCTGGTCCAGCTTCCAAGTAGCTGATGCAAATAAGCCCCAAGACCTGATCAGCGGAGAGTTTGTTGGACTTGGAAAAACAAGACGAGGAAAGATGTTGAGGATAAAAGAGGCCCAGTGACAGAGTTTGTACCCGAAAAGGAAAGACACAAGGCTGCAGACATGAGTCTCCGCCAGCCCACCTCCACCCTGGACAGGTAGGAACCGCCCACACCGGCTCTGGTTCTGTGGTGAACTACACCTCAATGCCTCAAAAATGTAGAACTCCCAGATCAGCTGATCTGTTTTCTTCTGATCGAGTCTGACCGCAGGAAAAACTCGTTAGACAGGCCGTGTGTTGGAGAGAGGAAAGCTGGGAAAACAAAGCTTAGAATATTATTTGTGAGTTTCACTTTCCATTTGTCGTTTGAGTGTTGTAACTTTACAGGGTTCAAAGGGTCAGGAAGAACCTGGAAAAGTCCTGGAGTTTGGAAACGGCTGGAAAACAATTACCTGTAAAACAGTTCAGATAGAAAAAACTATGTTGGCACGATGAGAAAAACAGTTTTAAGAAGCTTTGATCAGGTCTGTCAAAATGTACTTTTTGTGTTCATTGGTTTCTTGTTAAAGTCCATTTTTTTTACAAGACAAATAATGATAAATTATAAATATTTAACCCACTTAGAATATAAAACTAGTTGATAGCATGTGTTTTTATTCTTTTAAACCGTTTCTGTCACTGACCCGTTTCCATATTTTCACCAAACGTAACATTATACGTTAAAAATAGTTTATTTGCGTGCTTTATAATAAACATTTAAAACATGCTCAGAATGAGAAAATGTAAGAAAAATAAAGTGAATAGGAATAAAAATCCATGTATGTGCAGCATACTTTGGAATTTTATTGATAAAAATGTGTACGAATTTATATTACAGCTTAGTTTTTAACTAATTGTGAATGTTTCATGTAAACTGGGCTGAGGACAGAAGTCTGATGAGACGCCAACACTGAATTTAGAGCAAAGCTCAGTTAATCTGTGCATGTAAACACACTGAGTCTTCTAGCATCAGTGTTTGGACGTGACTGAACTATAATAGAAACCACATCAGTGTTTACACAGCGTCTCACACACACACACACACTCCATGCTGGCAGTATAAAGACTCAGGAATGACTTCACTCTCTCTGGGTGTTTTTTATCTTCAGGATCAATGTTCATCTGAATTTATTCTCTCTCTCTTTTCTCTCGCCTGTTTCCTTCCTCTGCTTCTTTCCCTTCTGTCCGCCACGCTTCGCTTTCAGCCCCTTTGCCGCTTGGTGAGTTTTTTCCTGCCGACTGCTTTTCTGACTCTTTTTTTTCACCTCCACGTTCCCTCCTCCTGACCTCCGTGTCTCCCGGCTTCCCTTCTCTCTCATCGGCCTGTTCATTATTTCTCTCAGTTCTTCAGCTTTTGTTTTTTTTAAGTCGCTTGTTTGCGGTGATGTTTCATCTCGTTAAATCTCCTCCTTTAATCTCAGGCTCAGCAGTCTGACCATCGGGGACTCGGAGCGTAAATCCTCTGCTGCACAACAGAGGGAGGCGAGCGCTGACGTCTGTGCTGAGACCACGGGTACGTCTTGTTTTCCTTTAGTTATTTTCAGGATCCTGTCTAGCGCTGCCAAATTGCAGGAATTTTCAAAGTTGGAAATTTTCCATGGGAATTAACAGGAATAAATGGAAAAACACTCCTCACTATAAGTGAAATATAAGAGAAGAGAATGTTTGATCATGAACATTTGATTCAAAGTCTTGGAGAAGCTGTGGAAATTCATTGGGACAAATGTGTATGAACATTTATTGCGATTTAATCTTAAAACAAACTCTTCAGCACCTTATCAGCACAATAAATAAGGTGTACATTATATGGAAAATGGAAAAAAAAGCCATGCAATTATTCATCTTGCCAGAGTTGTACTGTGCCCCAGTGCCCAGAAATTACAAATTAAGAAAGCACTCATATAAATAACTTACTGTGAGTAGTGTATATGGGGAAAAAACAGGAATTAATCCAAAATGTACTAAATTTAACACTGGTCCTTAACAGGAAACTAGTTTGAGAACCAACCAGATTTAATGCAGCTACAATCCTCTACAGCCCCAAAGCATAAGAATGTTGATCCACACATTTGAACCTGCAGACTCTGTTATTGTTTAACTTGAGAATAATAAATAAAAATGTATTTCTACAGTAGCTGACTAACTGATAAGTTGTTTTTCATTTCATTGAGCCTTTTTTTCTGTAACCATACAAGAATTTATGCAATAGTTATAGTTAGAATATTGTGGAAAAACATGTGAAGAATGCTTCAAAAAGGCAGCGTTATATCGTAAAGTGGCTAAAATGTCCTCAAGGCTCCAAACATCCAGCAGAAAAGGGGAAATTACATCTGCTGCATTAGAGTCAGATAAATATAAATAGCTGAGCTTCCCATGGAAAGCTTCTAGAAAATAACCGGGAGTTTCTCGCCCCTTTGCAACCTGAATCCTTCTGTCCTGGTCTCCCAGGTCCTGGTCTTGTCCAGAGATGCGTGGTGGTGCAGAAGGACCAGCTGGGCTTCGGCTTCACCGTGTGTGGGGAGAGAGTGAAGCTGGTGCAGAACGTCCGACCAGGTGATCACTGAGGGTCTGCTGCCCTTAATGCTGCCGTTAACGCTGCCGTTAATGCTGCCGTTAATGCTGCCGCTAACGTTTGAGTCTCACCTCCTCTTCCTGTTCCTCCTCCTCAGGTGGAGCAGCAGCCAAAGCCGGAGTCCAGGAAGGAGACCGGATCATAAAGGTTTGTTTTTGCTGCTACATGTCTGACGTTACTCTGATGTTAAGTTGATGTTGCTGACGTTACTCTGGTTACACTTATGTCATTCTGGTCTTGATTACGTTACTCTGCTTATGCTGACGTTAAACTGACTTTAGTCTGACGTTACTCTGCTTATGCTGACGTTACTCTGGCATTATTCTGATTACACTGACAATCTGAAATAACATTACTCTGATTATGCTGATAATACGCTGACGTTACTCTGGTTATGCTACGCTGACATTACTCTGACGTTACTCTGGTTATGCTACGCTGACTCTATGCTGGCATTACTCTGACATTACACTGACGTTACTCTGGTTAGGCTGATATTAAACTGACATTACTCTACTTATACTGACGTTACTTTAGTTACACTATGCTGACGTTACTCTGGTTATTCTGACGTTACTCTCATTACTCTGATGTTACTCTGACGTTACTCTGACGTTACTCTGGTTATTCTGACATTACTCTCATTACTCTGATGTTACTCTGACATTACTCTGACATATCTGACGTTACTCTGACGTTACTCTGGTTATTTTGACGTTACTCTCATTAATCTGACGTTACGCTGACATTACTCTGACGTTACTCTGACGTTATTCTGATATTACTCTGGCTACACTAAGATGGCACTATGCTGACGTTACTCTGATGTTATGCTGACGCTATGCTGACATTACTCTGACGTTACTCCTCCTATGGAATCGAGCCTTCACAGAAACTGAACCTTGAGAGTTTTTGGCATCCTCCGGTTCTCGGCAGCGTTCATTGTCCTCCTCGTCTCCTCCTCCTCAGGTGAAAGGTTCGCTGGTTTCCTCCATGTCGCACCAGGAGGTGGTGAAGCTCATCAAGTGTGAGTCCAGGGAACTTTTCTTTGCACTTTTTAACCGTTTGTTTCCCTAAAATCTCTTTAAATTGACGTTTCTTCGTCACACAGCTGGAACCTATGCAGCTCTGACGCTACAAGGCCCGCCCCCCTCAGCGGCCTCCCTGCCCCTGGAGCCCCTCCCCTCCGACCTCGCGCCCAATAAGAGGGCGTCGCTCGGTGGGGAGGCCCCGCCCCCTCCGCCTCCACCCCTGCCTTCCGGACTCTCCCAAAGAATCACTGGACCCAAACCACTACAGGTGAGTGTCAGACCCTCAACAGGTTAAAAACAGAAAAGACTGTTAAACCATTGTCTGAAAACTTCTTCCTATAAATTTGTGTTTTTTTTTAGGACCCAGAAGTCCAGAAACACGCGTCTCAGATCCTCAGGAAGATGCTGGAGCAGGAAGAGGCCGAGCTGCAGGTGAACAGCCTGGTTTTATGAAGCTGGGACCCGGGTCTCTGGTTCAGGTTCTAACGTACTGTGGCTGGTTTTCAGGACCTGATAGAGGAGCAGCTCAAGAACCCCTCGATGTCTCTGGAGGACCGGATCGAAAGTGCCAAGAGGAGAGCTCAGCAGCTCCGGGTCAAGATCCAGCAAGATCTGGTTGGTTTCCTGTCACTAAACTAAAAAAGAATCACCTCAGCAAAAGGAGGCGGAGCCAAACTTCAGTGTTTGTACGATTCATGATTTATAAATAAAGTTTTATTGATTGAATGATGTGTTTCTGCAGGAAGGAACTCGGTCAGAATCTGTCAGCAGCTACGTCATCGCAGGAGAAGGTTTGTGTCTCTGCTTTCACTTCATTACTACCAGCGTGTATATAACATCACAGAGATCAATAATCTGATCAATAGAGTGATCAATAACCTGATCAATAGAGTGATCAATAACCTGATCAGTGATCTGCTCTGTCTCCTGCAGGTCGTTTATCAGTTGACTCCAGTGAAGGAGACGTGGAGGTAGGAGAAACTCTGCTCCTCATCTAATGGAGACACTGTGTTTGATGATCCCGCTCATCCATCACATGCACCTCCTCCTTCACCTCCTCCCGTTCCTCCTCTATCCTCCTTCACCTCCTCCCGTTCCTCCTCTATCCTCCTTCACCTCCTCCCGTTCCTCCTCTGTCCTCCTTCACCTCCTCCCGTTCCTCCTCTGTCCTCCTTCACCTCCTCCCGTTCCTCCTCTGTCCTCCTTCACCTCCTCCCGTTCCTCCTCTGTCCTCCTTCACCTCCTCCCGTTCCTCCTCTGTCCTCCTTCACCTCCTCCCGTTCCTCCTCTGTCCTCCTTCACCTCCTCCCGTTCCTCCTCTATCCTCCTTCACCTCCTCCTGTTCCTCCTCTCCCTCCTCCTCCTCTTCTTCCTGCTGGTTGTCGTCCTCCTCCTGCTCCTCCCACCCTCCCACCTGCTCGTTCCTCCCTCCTCTGTTCTCCTCCTCTCCCTCCTCCTCCTTGTACACTTCCTTCCTCCTGCTTCTTCCTCTCCTCCTTGTCGTCGTCCTCCTCGTTGTCCTGCTCCTCCCCTGGTTCCTGCCTGCTCCTCCTCCTGCTCCTCCTGCTCCTCCTCCTCCTCCTCTCCCTCCTCCTCCTCCTCCTCCTCCTCCTCCTCCTCCTCCTCCTCCTCCTCTCCCTCCTCCTCCTCCTCCTCCTCCTCCTCCTCCTCTCCCTCCTCCTCTCCCTGCTCCTCCTCCTCCTCCTCCTCTCCCTCCTCCTCTCCCTGCTCCTCCTCCCCAGGCATTTGAGAGTCCCCACTCCTCCCCCTCCTCCTCCTTCAGGACCTCCCTACACCGACGGCAGAACTCCGACACACACACCCTGTCTGATTCGGTGAGATGGACACACACACACACACACACACACACACACACACACACACACACACACACACACACACAGATCTCCCTTCAGCACAGACGCTGCTTTTGTTTCTTATTGTTTGTTTTTTATTGTTTATTTCTGTTAATTTGAACATTTTCAGCAGCTGCAGATCCAGTGTTTTAGTTTTAATTTAATGTTTCTGGAGACTTGTTTAACGTCCACGAGACTCATCATCATCATCATCATCATCATCATCATCACGTCTAATTCCTGTGTTTTTGTGTTTTTTCTTTTTTAAAGAGTGGAAAGGCCCAGATCATCGGCCCTGAGGAAGAGGAGGATGAAGAAGACGACTCTTATGCTTTTAATGAGGTGAGGATGATATTTGATGCCTGATGGATCATCACTGAAGAGCTGGGAAGGTGGTTCTTACATCTATTTCCTCCTCCTCCTCTTCCTCCTCCTCCTCTACCTCCTTCTCTTCCTCCTCCTCCTCCTCTACTTCCTTCTCTTCCTCCTCCTCCTCCTCTACCTCCTTCTCTTCCTCCTCCTCCTCCTTTACTTCCTTCTCTTCCTCCTCCTCTTCCTCTACCTCCTTCTCTTCCTCCTCCTCTACTTCCTTCTCTTCCTCCTCCTCTTCCTCTACCTCCTTCTCTTCCTCCTCCTCCTCCTTTACTTCCTTCTCTTCCTCCTCCTCTTCCTCTACCTCCTTCTCTTCCTCCTCCTCTACTTCCTTCTCTTCCTCCTCCTCTTCCTCTACCTCCTTCTCTTCCTCCTCCTCTACTTCCTTCTCTTCCTCCTCCTCTTCATCCTCCTCCTATTTCTCCTCCTCCTATTTCTCCTCCTCCTATTTCTCCTCCTCCTATTTCTCCTCCTCCTATTTCTCCTCCTCCTATTTCTCCTCCTCCTCTTCCTCCTCTTCTTCCTCCTCCTCCTCTTCCTCTACCTCCTTCTCTTCCTCCTCCTCTACTTCCTTCTCTTCCTCCTCCTCTTCATCCTCCTCCTCTTCCTCCTCCTCTTTCTCCTCCTCCTATTTCTCCTCCTCTTCTTCCTCTTCCTCCTCCTCTTCCTCTACCTCCTTCTCTTCCTCCTCCTCTTCCTCTACCTCCTTCTCTTCCTCCTCCTCTTCCTCTACCTCCTTCTCTTCCTCCTCCTCCTCCTCTACCTCCTCCCCTTCTTCCTCCTCCTCCTCTACTTCCTTCTCTTCCTCCTCCCCTTCCTCCTCCTCTTCCTCTACCTCCTTCTCTTCCTCCTCCTCTTCCTCTTCTTCCTTCTCTTCCTCCTCCTCCTCCTCCTCCTCCTCCTCTATCTCAGATGGACGGTCCATTCCAGGACATCGAGCTGCTAAAGTCTCGTCCGGCTCACATGACGGTTTTCATGAGATACGTCTTCACTCAGCTGCTGGATCCAAACCCTCTGGTGAGGCTTTTATTTTGAAAAACTCAGCGGAAAGGAAATTCATGTTGATACAATAATAGAGCTAATCTCATCTCAGATTACAAATAAAACAATACTTAATTTAGTGTTATATTATATTTTTGGTTATTTTAAGTATTTTTTCATTTATATAAATATAATTTATGCAGTTTTTTCCATTAATTCTATGTGAGAATGTCTGATTATATTAAGGCATGACACAAGATAATTAGAAACCAAATATATAGTTATGTTTTTAGCCATTATTAATTCTCTCTGCCATCTTAATAAATATATTAGAACTGTTATATAATCACATCTTTTCATTTTGCTATAAAGATTTTTTATTGCTCATTTACACATTTCACAAGATAATACAAACGAATGACAGGCAACAAAATGTGTGTGTGTGTTTGTGTGTGTGTTTATGTGTGTGTGTGTGTGTGTGTTTATGTGTGTGTGTTTATGTGTGTGTTTATGTGTGTGTGTGTGTGTGTGTGTTTCAGCTGTTCTACCTGTCCGTGGAGTCCTACCTTGGCTCCAGCCCTAAAGACGCTCGCTCCCTCGCTCCTCAGATCTGTTCTCACTTCCTGGACTCAGACGCTGTACGTGACACCAATATTGATTTATCCTCACGGATCATTAAATAATTATTAGTAATAACGGAACAAACTGAGGGAATTTCTATTTTATTTCTTACAGCCGTTGAAAATCAAAGCACGAGAGGAATATCTCACAGACATCGGTGAGATAAACACGTTATTTCTGTAGAAGATGCAGTTTCTGAGTCATTTCTATGAAGAAAATGCCCAAATTCTCTGGTTCCAGCTTCTTGAATCTGATGATTTAGATTATTTTCTAAATAATAAAGTGTTTGTCCTGCAGAGAACCGTCTCCACGGAGGAGAGGACATCCGAGGACCTCTGTCCGAGCTGCAGCAGGAGGTGCTGCCCGACATCCAGGACCAGATCCAGGACTACAGGTAAACCACGTGTCTGTCTGTTTTGTGTCTGTGTGTCTATATAGAATATTCACCTTGTATTAATGTGTGTGTGGCAGGAACAAGCAGCTGATGGGCCTCGGCTCCCTGTTTGGAGAAGGAGACCTGCTGCAGCTGGACGGAGACCCGGCCAAAGAGAGACAGGTGGTGGACAGACAGGTCACCGCCCTGTGGGAGATACTGTGAGTCTAAACAACAACAAACAAACAGGTTTCTCCTTCAGGGCCTGAATCCTTGAATCGAATAAGAGCAGATCTGGATTTTTTAATCTTTCCTTTGCAGGAAAATAGCGTTTTAATGGCTGTTATAGTTGCTGCTTCCACAAATAAGCTCCTAAACTAAAACCTGTTTATCTTGGGTACAAAAATTGTCTTTGCAATGTTCTCAGGAGGAAGTTGATGAGAGAAAGCAGCTGGAAAGTGTGTGTGTGTGTGTGTGTGTGTGTGTGTGTGTGTGTGTGTGTGTGTGTGTCACACGCAATAAGAAAGTAATAAAGAACAGTATATGAAATTGGTGGTAAATGTTTCCTGTTTCCTGGCTACAGGGTTGATGTTTGGTGTCAGTAAAATAGTTATTACAGAGCAGCAGAAGGAGCTAAAACACCTGTCTGACAAAGGTCATTAACCCTAGAAATCACATGACACACACACACACACGTACGTGTCACATGACCTGTTCAGTCTGTTTCTGCACCTGAAGAGTCAGGATTGACTGAGGAATCACCTGGATCTGTGAGGTTAATGTGTGGATCTAACCTGGATTTCTGTCTTTCTGTTTGTTCCAGATCAAAGCATGAAGAGGACAGAAGGTAAATTACCTGTTTAACAAGTGTTAACACCTCATAAACACCTGTTAGACACCTGTTAAACACCTGAGTGACTAAGAGGGACTCACTTTCTCAATCTCTGCTGTTCTCTCCTGCCATGTTTGTTCCTCCTCCTCCTCCTCCTCCTCCTCCTCCTCCCTCAGTTCTCCTCTGGCGTCGGCTGTGCTTCTCTACCTGCGTCACTCTGGCATCAAACTCAGAGACTCTAAGGTGTTTCCTGGTCTGAGCACAGAGAAGGAGAAGTGGCTCGCCTTCTTGAAGACCAAGAAGGTAACAGGGAAAACTTATCGATTCCATTTCACCACAGATCTGGAAACTCGTGTGTAAGATAATGAGTTTCTTTTTTTTTTCTCCACAGCTGAGTGGGACCAAAAAGGAGAAAGATGGAGAAGACAAGAAGAGGAATCCCATCCTGAAATACATCAACAAACCCCGCAGCACATCCCAGTCCAGTAAATACACACACACACACATTCATGACGTTGTGAGGACCTCACAACTACATAAAGACAAGAACACTCACACACACACTCGTTTCTAACCTCTGGGTTAACGTGGGGTTTTCACTCATTATGTTAATTTCTTTATGTTGTTTATTTATTGATTTCTGACATTTTCATTGTGCCCGTTTTTGTTCTGATTTGATTTTTTTTGTGTTGGTTGGTTTTGGTTTCGTAGCGTTCCATGTCCCGTTGTCTCCCACCGAAGGTAACATCACATCTCCTCCTCCTCCGTTCTTCACTTCATTCTCATTGTCTCTTATTATTCAGGCAGGTAGATTCTGTCCTTTTAATGTGTGTGTGTGTGTGTGTGTGTGTGTGTGTGTGTAGTCCGTCCTGGCAGTGTGAGGAACATCATCCAGCAGTTTGAGAACAACACGGAGACGGGGGAGGAGGGGGGAGGAGACGCCGCCGACGGCCAGCGTCTGTCGTCCAGCAGCCTGGGAGAAGACGGCGTGGACAGGTGAGACCCGAAAGACTCAACGTTACCACAGCTTCCCTGAGAGGGACGAACATTCTGGATTAAACCTCCCTGATCTCTCCCTCTGTCCCGTCCCTGGTCCAGTCCAACGGTTTCGGTTCGTCTGGCCCGTAGTGAGTCGTTAAAGGCTCAGGGTGAAGGTCGTCGTCGTGGCGTCTCGGGGGCGGAGACTGTCCCTCGTTCCCGTAGCGACGTGGACATGGAGGACAGCGGGGAGGAGAGGGAGGGGCCGGGCCTCCG